>CM057147.1:17174523-17742883 GCA_029964075.1 Patiria pectinifera | reverse complement strand
ATCAAATTTGCTCAAAAGTTCACACGGGGAGCCTAGAGGCCAGAATTGAATTCCCTGAAGAGTTCAACTCATTACATTCAGTATCCAGTGAGAAAAGAACAATTTCAGATTTTTTACAAAATGCCCCCAAAACTTCAACGTTTTCCATAGCCGGCATCATCGAAAAAGTCAGTTTTTGACCCAAAAATCCAACTTCACCAAATTTGCTCAAAAGTTCACACGGGGTCCCTAGAGGCCAGAATTAAATTCCCTGAAGAGTTCAACTCTTTCCATTCAGTATCCAGTGAGAAAAGAACAATTTGACATTTTTTACAAAATGCCCCCAAAACTTCAACGTTTTCCATAGCCGGCATCATCGAAAAAGTCAGTTTTTGACCCAAAAATCCAACTTCACCAAATTTGCTCAAAAGTTCACACAGGGTCCCTAGAGGCCAGAATTGATTTCCCTGAAGAGTTCAACTCATTCCATTCAGTATCCAGTGAGAAAAGAACAATTTCAGATTTTTTACAAAATGCTCCCAAAACTTCAACGTTTTCCATAGCCGGCATCATCGAAAAAGTCAGTTTTTGACCCAAAAATCCAACTTCACCAAATTTGCTCAAAAGTTCACACAGGGTCCCTAGAGGCCAGAATTGATTTCCCTGAAGAGTTCAACTCATTCCATTCAGTATCCAGTGAGAAAAGAACAATTTGAGATTTTTTACAAAATGCCCCCAAAACTTCAACGTTTTCCATAGCCGGCATCATCGAAAAAGTCAGTTTTTGACCCAAAAACCAAACTTCACCAAATTTGCTCAAAAGTTCACACGGGGAGCCTAGAGGCCAGAATTGAATTCCTTGAAGACTTCAACTCATTACATTCAGTATCCAGTGAGAAAAGAACAATTTCAGATTTTTGACAAAATGCTCCCAAAACTTCAACGTTTTCCATAGCCGGCATCATCAAAAAAGTCAGTTTTTGACCCAAAAACCAAACTTCACCAAATTTGCTCAAAAGTTCACACGGGGAGCCTAGAGGCCAGAATTGAATTCCCTGAAGAGTTCAACTCATTCCATTCAGTATCCAGTGAGAAAAGAACAATTTGACATTTTTTACAAAATGCCCCCAAAACTTCAATGTTTTCCATAGCCGGCATCATCGAAAAAGTCAGTTTTTGACCCAAAAATCCAACTTCACCAAATTTGCTCAAAAGTTCACACAGGGTCCCTAGAGGCCAGAATTGAATTCCCTGAAGAGTTCAACTCATTCCATTCAGTATCCAGTGAGAAAAGAACAATTTGACATTTTTTACAAAATGCCCCCAAAACTTCAACGTTTTCCATAGCCGGCATCATCGAAAAAGTCAGTTTTTGACCCAAAAATCCAACTTCACCAAATTTGCTCAAAAGGTCACACACGGTGCCTAGAGGCCAGAATTGAATTCCCTGAAGAGTTCAACTCATTACATTCAGTATCCAGTGAGAAAAGAACAATTTCAGATTTTTTACAAAATGCTCCCAAAACTTCAACGTTTTCCATAGCCGGCATCATCGAAAAAGTCAGTTTTTGACCCAAAAACCAAACTTCACCAAATTTGCTCAAAAGTTCACACGGGGAGCCTAGAGGCCAGAATTGAATTCCCTGAAGAGTTCAACTCATTACATTCAGTATCCAGTGAGAAAAGAACAATTTGACATTTTTTACAAAATGCCCCCAAAACTTCAACGTTTTCCATAGCCGGCATCATCGAAAAAGTCAGATTTTGACCCATAATCCAACTTCACCAAATTTGCTCAAAAGTTCACACAGGGTCCCTAGAGGCCAGAATTGAATTCCCTGAAGAGTTCAACTCATTCCATTCAGTATCCAGTGAGAAAAGAACAATTTGACATTTTTTACAAAATGCCCCCAAAACTTCAACGTTTTCCATAGCCGGCATCATCGAAAAAGTCAGTTTTTGACCCAAAAATCCAACTTCACCAAATTTGCTCAAAAGTTCACACGGGGTGCCTAGAGGCCAGAATTGAATTCCCTGAAGAGTTCAACTCATTACATTCAGTATCCAGTGAGAAAAGAACAATTTCAGATTTTTTACAAAATGCTCCCAAAACTTCAACGTTTTCCATAGCCGGCATCATCGAAAAAGTCAGTTTTTGACCCAAAAACCAAACTTCACCAAATTTGCTCAAAAGTTCACACGGGGAGCCTAGAGGCCAGAATTGAATTCCCTGAAGAGTTCAACTCATTCCATTCAGTATCCAGTGAGAAAAGAACAATTTGACATTTTTTACAAAATGCCCCCAAAACTTCAACATTTTCCATAGCCGGCATTATCGAAAAAGTCAGTTTTTGACCCAAAAATCCAACTTCACCAAATTTGCTCAAAAGTTAACACGGGGTGCCTAGAGGCCAGAATTGAATTCCCTGAAGAGTTCAACTCATTACATTCAGTATCCAGTGAGAAAAGAACAATTTGAGATTTTTGACCAAATGGCCCCAAAACTTCAACGTTTTCCATAGCCGGCATCATCGAAAAAGTCAGTTTTTGACCCAAAAACCAAACTTCACCAAATTTGCTCTAAAGTTCACACGGGGTCCCTAGAGGCCAGAATTGAATTCCCTGAAGAGTTCAACTCATTACATTCAGTATCCGGTGAGAAAAGAACAATTTCAGGTTTTTGACAAAATGGCCCCAAAACTTCAACGTTTTCCATAGCCGGTATTATCGAAAAAGTCAGTTTTTGACCCAAAAATACAAGTTGATCAAATTAGCTCAAAAAATAACACGGGGTACCTGGAGGCCAGAATTGAATTCCCTGAAGAGTTCAACTCATTACATTCAGTATCCAGTGAGAAAAGAACAATTTGACATTTTTTACAAAATGCCCCCAAAACTTCAACGTTTTCCATAGCCGGCATTATGGAAAAAGTCAGTTTTTGACCCAAAAATCCAACTTCACCAAATTTGCTCAAAAGTTAACACGGGGTGCCTAGAGGCCAGAATTGAATTCCCTGAAGAGTTCAACTCATTACATTCAGTATCCAGTGAGAAAAGAACAATTTGACATTTTTCACAAAATGCCCCCAAAACTTCAACGTTTTCCATAGCCGGCATCATCGAAAAAGTCAGTTTTTGACCCAAAAATCCAACTTCACCAAATTTGCTCAAAAGTAAACACGGGATGCCTAGAGGCCAGAATTGAATTCCCTGAAGAGTTCAAATCATTACATTCAGTATCCGGTGAGAAAAGAACAATTTCAGATTTTTTACAAAATGGCCCCAAAACTTCAACGTTTTCCATAGCCGGTATCATCGAAAAAGTCAGTTTTTGACCCAAAAATACAACTCGACAAAAATTGCTCAAAAAATAACACGGGGTACCTGGAGGCCAGAATTGAATTCCCTGAAGACTTCAACTCATTACATTCAGTATCCAGTGAGGAAAGAACAATTTGAGATTTTTTTACAAAATGCCCCCAAAACTTCAACGTTTTCCATAGCCGGTATCATCGAAAAAGTCAGTTTTCGACCCAAAAACCAAACTTCACCAATTTGCTCAAAAGTTCACATGGGGTGCCTAGAGGCCAGAATTGAATTCCCTGAAGAGTTCAACTCATTACATTCAGTATCCAGTGAGAAAAGAACAATTTGACATTTTTTACAAAATGCCCCAAAACTTCAACGTTTTCCATAGCCGGCATCATCGAAAAAGTCAGTTTTGACCCAAAAACCAAACTTCACCAAATTTGCTCTAAAGTTCACACGGGGTCCCTAGAGGCCAGAATTGAATTCCCTGAAGAGTTCAACTCATTACATTCAGTATCCAGTGAGAAAAGAACAATTTGACATTTTTTACAAAATGCCCCCAAAACTTCAACGTTTTCCATAGCCGGCATCATCGAAAAAGTTAGTTTTTGACCTAAAAACCAAACTTCACTAAATTTGCTCTAAAGTTCACACGGGGTCCGTAGAGGCCAGAATTGAATTCCCTGAAGAGTTCAACTCATTACATTCAGTATCCAGTGAGAAAAGAACAATTTGACATTTTTTACAAAATGCCCCCAAAACTTCAACGTTTTCCATAGCCGGCATCATCGAAAAAGTCAGTTTTTGACCCAAAAATCCAACTTCACCAAATTTGCTCAAAAGTAAACACGGGGTGCCTAGAGGCCAGAATTGAATTCCCTGAAGAGTTCAACTCATTACATTCAGTATCCAGTGAGAAAAGAACAATTTTAGATTTTTTACAAAATGACCCCAAAACTTCAACGTTTTCCATAGCCGGCATCATCGAAAAAGTCAGTTTTTGACCCAAAAACCAAACTACACCAAATTTGCTCTAAAGGTCACACGGGGTACCTAGAGGCCAGAATTGAATTCCCTGAAGAGTTCAACTCATTACATTCAGTATCCAGTGAGAAAAGAACAATTTGAGATTTTCGACAAAATGCCCCCAAAACTTCAACGTTTTCCATAGCCGGCATCATCGAAAAAGTCAGTTTTCGACCCAAAAACCAAACTTCACCAATTTGCTCAAAAGTTCACATGGGGTGCCTAGAGGCCAGAATTGAATTCCCTGATCACATTTGCTCAAAAGTTGATCACATTTGCTCAAAAGTTCACACGAGGTGCCTAGAGGCTAGAATTGAATTCCCTGAAGAGTTCAACTCATTACATTCAGTATCCAGTGAGAAAAGAACTATTTGACATTTTTTACAAAATGCCCCCAAAACTTCAACGTTTTCCATAGCCGGCATCATCGAAAAAGTCCAACTTCACCAAATTTCCTCAAAAGTTCACACAAGGTGCTTAGAGGCCAGAATTGAATTCCCTGAAGAGTTCAACTCATTACATTCAGTCATTACAATTTTTTTTTTTTGATTTTTTACAAAATGCCCCCAAAACTTCAACGTTCCAAAGTCACCCAAATCTCAATTCTATCTCAAGTTATCATCTGGAAACCATTTACCCTGAACCCGTGGCTGTGACCTTGACCTTTGATTCGTTCAAGTGACCCGAAAAACAATCCCATCTTGCCTGTACCCAAGGGCAACCCCCACCAAAGTAAGAAACCCAAATCTCATTTCTAACTCCAGTTATCATCCAGAAACCATTAACCTTTAACTCACCACAGTGACCTGGAACTCTGACCTTTTGACCCCAAAACCAATCCCAAGTTGCCTGTACCAAACTGAAGTTACAATCCCAAATAACATTTATAACTCAAGTTATCATCCGGACGGAAGCCCGGCTGGACAACTCTACGGGAAGGACATGTGGGGTGATGGCATAGGGACGTCTATAAGGACGGACGTTGTAAGTGATGACAATACCCCTCTAGCCTCTCGGCTGAGGGGTAAAAACTGTGTAATTTTTTTTTTTTCTTCAATGAAATTATATATTACCTTAAAGCCGGACTATTTCCCAATCTACTCCTTTTTTACCCCATTCCACTTGGGTCCCTAGATCCAGAAATACAATCATTGAGTGAAAGTGTATACAGTTTTACTTGGCCACTCTCACCTGGACATACTAAATCTGGGTTAGACCATTGAATAGGCATTGAATCAGCAAGTTGAAGTTGGTGGCATCACAGGTGAGAGTGGCCCAAGTAAAATGTACACCCTTTCACTTAATTGATTGTATTTCTGGATCTAGGGACCCAAATGGAATGCGTTAAAAATGAGTGGATAGAGATATAGTCAGGCTTTAATGTGTTATATAATTTCGTTGAAAAAAAAAAAAATGAATGTTGGGGGGTGGGGCTTGACCTCTTTTGAAGCTAGAGGGCGCTCTATGTTCTTATTAATTCATTCACATTTCATAAAGCCATGCGGTTAAGGGAAGTCAAAAATAGTCATCTAGATTTCTCTTTGTTTTTAATAACTCAAAAACAAATTCTTTAAAATGACACTTCTTTTGCAAGCGGCACATTTTGAATTTTTTGGTGGGGGGGGGGGCGCCCCCCCTTGGTTACGCCAATGGGTACGCATGACTAATTTTATTTAGAAATGTGCAGAAAGTCATAGCTTCTTTGCGTGAGCCCCGAGCGTCGATCATCGTCAATACGTTCCAACGTCTCTCCAAGTGGTCTCCCCCGACTCTCCCTTTCTTACCGTTGAGGGGGTACTTGTGCTGGGAGCCCATAGACACATACTCAATACCCTGAAAAGAAAAAAAATATTCCTAACTTGTACTCACCCAAAATGGATCATTGTCCAACTGGTTCTGTTGGAGGGCAAACATGGGCCTCTGTAGTAAACCAACTACTGCAGCCGCACTCTCAACCAGCCCGGTGGTGCTTCCAAAATACTTTATTGGAAAACTACAAAAAAACACAAAATTTTAAGGAAAACGAAAGGTTATTGTCTGGACAAAGTAACAAAAATGTCCAGTAAATATATTGCCATGTCTAAAACCCAAGTCATATGGGCTTTTCACATTTAGGTCATTTTATATATTTAGGCTAAAAAATGTGACATTTTTCCCGTCCCTGTTACTGTGGTACTTTGTAATTCTGCCATTCAAGAATCAATAAAAATGACTTCAAACAATCTTTGTTTACTTGTTATCAAATTTAGGTTTGCCCTTCACCGACGTATAAACACTGTATACTTAGTGTGTTACCTCCCGCCCCCGAGTGAAATATAATATATACATCACCCCGACGCAAAATTCCCATCTTATGAATAGTTTATTTGTTAGTTAGGCAAAAAAAAATTAATAAGTCGGTCTCTGGTCAGAGCGCGCATCGATTTTAATCATGCGGGGCAATCTTTTTTTTCCAAAATGTTCCGCGGCAGCTCCAACAGCGCCCTCTATTGCCGCACCTCCTCAATTTTTTTTTACCAAAGAGCACAAAGGAATAGGAAATTGCACCAAGGCAAATGATCGAGAGCACCAAGGCAAATTATGGAGGACACCAATGTACATGAGGACACCAAAAAAGCAAAATTGTACCCCACCTTGTCTGTACAATCCAAGCTTGAAGAAAAAAGAAAAAAATCCGCGTCCCCGCGTCAATTCCGGAACTTTGGTCTGACCAGAGACCAAATATTTTTTTTTTTTTTGGCCGTAGGTCATTTACTATTCCTAATCAGTCTCGGAGGACGACTGCATTAAGGAGTGCATCAGAAAAGTCACATCATAAGAAATCCAAGTTTTATCATACTTTATCGTGTCAGAGCAATTTGAAATATGATGGCCTTTTTATCTTTACTCTGACCTTGTGGATCACGTGACCGTGAGACAAACTTTGGTGAAATTAAACCCCAACATGTTTTCTACCAAATATCAAAAAATAGGGGGTATAATATTTTATATTTGTTTTGTAGCTCATCTCAAGGTTGGCATACTAGTTGCAAAATATGATATCTATGCAAAGAACAAGTGGATTTAAAGCAGGGATTTTTTCCCCTTAAGTGTGTACGGAGCCATATCATAAGTCCGACGCTTCATAAGTCTGACGCCTCACTAGTCCGACGTCGAAAAAACAAAGCGTACAAGGCGTCTGAGCTATGAGGCGTCAGAGCTATGAGGCGTCCGAGGCATGAGGCGTCGGACTTATGGGCCTTTATTTGGTTGGGGGGTGCGATTTAGTCAGACTTACGAGGCGTCGGACCAATGAGGCATTGGACTTATGAGCGGACCCTGTTTGTACGTGTATAGGAATATCGCAAAAAGCGTTTGAGTTTAGACAGAGGGAGTTGACAATATACTCACAAAAGTGCGCATCCGGTGACTACAAGTGAGTACATGAAGGACCTTGTGATGATGTGCAAGGCGAAGGACACATAGCGGACCTCGATAACATTAATGATGAGGGTGACATTAAAGGCAACATACAGGAGGCTTGTGAAGGCAAAGACAATGCGACTGTCCAGCAGGTCATCGTATGGCCCTCGCTCAGAACCTAGCACAAATTACAGTTGCAAACATTAGACAAGAAAGAAATATTTTAGTCATTCTTTCCTTTTCTAGAAGCTGAACTCTTTGATTTTGACTTTGTGGAAACATTGCATGAAGCAGCTGCTAAAGGGGACAATGCCCGCCCCCCAAATGGAAATTTGTTTGTCCTACAATTCACTCTTTTCACACTTCCGCCATGGGCATGCAGAGCCTCGATCTGGCAACTTTACACAATAAATATAGCCGGTTCAGTGATTCCGAGTCGGGGTTCAGATCACTGAACCGGCTATTTTATTGTGTAAAGTTGCCAGATCAAGGCTCTGCATGCCCAATGGCGGAGTGTGAAAAGAGTGAATTGACCAAGGTTAACAGGTTTAACAGAAATTGCCCCCCCCCACACTGTAACATCCAGGCACCCCCTTCCCCCCCCCTCACTCAACCCTCCTGTGATGAGAACCCTGGCTATGCCGCTGGTATGAAGAAGCTAACTCTGAGGTGTTGGCACACCTTTTTTTATACTAGTCATCTGAACAATTCCCCCCAAATTTTAATCTCCAACAAAACCCACATTTAGGGCGTATACTGCACACGCAAGGTGCTTTGATCTTTTGTTTTTAAATCTCCAGCTATCTGTGACTGCGACAAATTTCTGGCTAAATGCTACACTTGCTAAATTACAATACTCCCAAGTCTGATTTCTTGAAATTGATCTGAGAATTTAAAAGTTCATGCTTATGTGTCTGACAGGACAAAATTGTGGCAGATTTACATCCCTCTTGTATTATATGCATTAAATTTTTCAACACTGCAAAATAAGAATGTCCACACCCATTTTTTTAATCTGATAGTCTAATGATGACGTCATTTATATAGGCCTTTGGGGAATTTTATTAGCTACATTTTGATACCCTGTTTGCTACCAAAGACTTAAACTCATCCAAGATTGACAACTGTTTATGAAAAATTATGCAGTTTAAAAAGTTGCAAATTTAAAGATTACGCGAGGAGAAATTGCCTGAGAAATTGCATGCATGCACTGTGCGATCGGTACTATTCCCTGTCATTCGTTTCAGGCAGTGTGACACTGTCAAGCAGCAATTTCCGCTTGTGTACTCTTTAAATTTGCAACTTTTCAAACTGCGTCATTTTTCATATTACCGTTGGATGATTTACAGTCTTTGGTAGCAAATGGGGTATCAAAATGTAGCCAACACCATTCCCAAAGGTCTATATAAATGACGTCATCATAAGACGATCAGATTCAAAATTATGACCCCTCCAATGAGTGTGGACTTTCTTTTTTTGCGATGTTTATTATGTATATTAAAACAACCAATTCAAATAATTCGAAATTGCAGATTAGCAAAGAATTCTCATCTGCTCAAGTTTGGAGTTTTATGAAAATACACACTTGATGCAAATAAACACGAAGTCCTTTCAATGCACTTTTTCTCTGTTATGAAAATGAAGTTTCTGTCGTGCAAATGACCTTTCATTTATGCAAATGATTTTTGTTTCCATTTTACCTGCCATTGACTTTTTGGTCCTGTTTCTGTCCAGAAGAATTCCGCAAAACGGCGCCACAGCGATGGAACAAGCTTGGAAGATGGCAAGAGCGGTGGTATACGTGCTAACTTCACGGAGGCGAAAAATGGGGGGAAAAAGATAAATAGAAGAGTGAAAACCAAGTGAAGGATAACAACCTTCCCAATTTCAAAGAGAAAAAAATATTCCCTTTTTTTGGTGGGTAAAAAGGGTAAAGGTCCCATAGCCATTACTGGCCGTAGGGGCAGTGGGATGTAAGAGGTCCACTGTGTCTTGGGATGATGCCGGCTATGGAAAACGTTGAAGTTTTGGGGGCATTTGGTAAAAAATTAAAAAGTTTTGTTTTCTCACTGGATTCATCGAAAAAAATCAGTTTTTGACCCAAAAATCCAACTCGACAAAAATTGCTCAAAAGTTTACACGAGGTGCCTAGAGGCCAGAATTGAATTCCCAAAAGAGTTCAACTCATTACATTCAGTGTCCACTGAGAAAACCAAACATTTTGTATTTTTATAAAATACCCCCAAAACTTCAACGTTTTACATAGCCGGCATCATCAAAAAAATCTGTTTTTGACCCAAAAATCCAACTCGACAAAAATTGCTCAAAAGTTTACACGAGGTGCCTAGAAACCAGCATTGAATTCCCTGAAGAGTTCAACTCATTACATTCAGAATCCAGTAAAAAAAGAAAACTTTTTAATTTTTTACCAAATGCCCCCAAAACTTCAACGTTTTCCATAGCCGGCATCATCGAAAAAAATCAGTTTTTGACCCAAAAATCCAACTCGACTAAAATTGCTCAGAAGTTTACACGAGGTGCCTAGAGGCCAGCACTGAATTCCCTGAAGAGTTCAACTCATTACATTCAGTATCCACTGAGAAAACCAAACTTGTTGGATTTTTATAAAATACCCCCAAAACTTCAACGTTTTCCACAGCCGACATCATCGAAAAAATCAGTTTTTGACCCTAAAATCCAACTCGACAAAAATTGCTCAGAAGTTTCCACGAGGTGCCTAGAGACCAGCATTGAATTCCCTGAAGAGTTCAACTCATTACATTCAGAATCCAGTGAGAAAACAAAACTTTTTAATTTTTTACCAAATGCCCCCAAAACTTCAACGTTTTCCATAGCCGGCATCAGCGAAAAAGTCAGTTTTTTACCCAAAAATCCAACTCGACAAAAATTGCTCAAAGGTTTACACGAGATGCCTAGAGACCAGCATGGAATTCCCTGAAGAGTTCAACTCATTACATTCAGAATCCAGTGAGAAAACAAAACTTTTTAACTTTTTACCAAATGCCCCCAAAACTTCAACATTTTCCATAGCCGGCATCAGCGAAAAAGTCAGTTTTTAACCCAAAAATCCAACTCGACAAAATTGCTCAAAAGTTTACACAAGGTGCCTAGAGGCCAGAATTGAATTCCTTGAAGGGTTCAACTCATTACATTCAGGATCCAGTAAGAAAACAAAACTTTTTAATTTTTTACCAAATGCCCCCAAAACTTCAACGTTTTGCCTAGCCGGCATCATCGAAAAAGTCAGTTTTTGACCCAAAAATCCAACTCGACAAAAACGGCTCAAAAGTTTACACAAGGTGCCTAGAGGCCGGAATTGAATTCCCTGAAGAGTTCAACTCATTCCATTCAGAATCCAGCGAGAAAACAAAACTTCTTACTTTTTTACCAAATACCCCCAAAACTTCAACGTTTTCCATAGCCGGCATCATCGAAAAAGTCAGTTTTTGACCAAAAAATCCAACTCGAAAAAAAATTGCTCAAAAGTTTACACCAGATGCCTAGAGACCAGCATTGAATTCCCTGTAGAGTTCAACTCATTACATTCAGTATCCACTGAGAAAACCAAACTTTTTTGGATTTTTATAAAATACCCCCAAAACTTCAACGTTTTCCATAGCGGGCATCATCGAAAAAGTCAGTTTTTGACCCAAAAATCCAACCCGACAAAAATTGCTCAAAAGTTTACACGAGGTGCCTAGAGACCAGCATTGAATTCCCTGAAGAGTTCAACTCATTACATTCAGTATCAAGTGAGAAAACTAAACTTTTTGGCTTTTTATAAAATGCCCCCAAACTTCAACGTTTTCGACCCAAAAATCCAACTGAACAAAAATTGCTCAAAAGTTTACACGAGGTGCCTAGAGGCCAGAATTGAATTCCCTGAAGAGTTCAACTCATTACATTCAGAATCCAGTGAGAAAACAAAACTTTTTAATTTTCTACCAAATGCCCCCAAAACTTCAACGTTTTCCATAGCCGGCATCATCGAAAAAGTCAGTTTTTGACCCAAAAATCCAACTTGACAAAAAATGCTCAAAAGTTTACACGAGGTGCCTAGAGACCAGCATTGAATTCCCTGAAGAGCTCAACTCATTACATTCAGAATCCAGTGAGAAAACCAAACTTTTTAAATTTTTACCAAATGTCCCCCAAATTTCACCGTTTTCCATAGCAGGCATCATCGAAAAAGTCAGTTTTTGACCCAAAAATCCAACTCGACAAAAATTGCTCAAAAGTTTACACGAGGTGCCTAGAGACCAGCATTGAATTCCCTGAAGAGTTCAACTCATTACATTCAGAATCCAGTGAGAAAACAAAACTTTTAAATTTTTTTCCAAATGCCCCCAAAACTTCAACGTTTTCCATAGCCGGCATCATCGAAAAAGTCAGTTTTTGACCCAAAAATCCAACTGAACAAAAATTGCTCAAAAGTTTACACGAGGTGCCTAGAGGCCAGAATTGAATTCCCTGAAGAGTTCAACTCATTACATTCAGAATCCAGTGAGAAAACAAAACTTTTTAATTTTTTACCAAATGCCCCCAAAACTTCAACGTTTTCCATAGCCGGCATCATCGAAAAAGTCAGTTTTTGACTCAAAAATCCAACTGAACAAAAATTTGCTCAAAAGTTTACACGAGGTGCCTAGAGACCAGCATTGAATTCCCTGAAGAGTTCAACTCATTACATTCAGTATCCAGTGAGAAAACCAAACTTTTTGGCTTTTTATAAAATGCCCCCAAAACTTCAACGTTTTCCATAGCCGGCATCATCGAAAAAGTCAGTTTTTGACCCAAAAATCCAACTCGACAAAAATTGCTCAAAAGTTTACACAAGGTGCCTAGAGGCCAGAATTGAATTCCCTGAAGAGTTCAACTCATTACATTCAGAATTCAGTGAGAAAACAAAACTTTTTAATTTTTTACCAAATGCCCCCAAAACATCAATGTTTTCCATAGCCGGCATCATCGAAAAAGTCAGTTTTTGACCCAAAAATACAAATCGACAAAAATTGCTCAACAGTTTACACAAGTTGCCTAGAGGCCAGAATTGAATTCCCTGAAGAGTTCAACTCATTACATTCAGAATCCAGTGAGAAAACAAAACTTTTTAATTTTTTACCAAATGCCCCCAAAACATCAACGTTTTTCATAGCTGGCATCATCGAAAAAGTCAGTTTTTGACCCAAAAATACAACTCGACAAAAATTGCTCAAAAGTTTACACAAGTTGCCTAGAGGCCAGAATTGAATTCCCTGAAGAGTTCAACTCATTACATTCAGAAACCAGTGAGAAAACAAAACTTTTTAATTTTTTACCAAATGCCCCCAAAACTTCAACGTTTTCCATAGCCGGCATCATCGAAAAAGTCAGTTTTTGAACCAAAAATCCATCTGAACAAAAATTGCTCAAAAGTTTACACGAGGTGCCTAGAGACCAGCATTGAATTCCCTGAAGAGTTCAACTCATTACATTCAGAATCCAGTAAGAAAAGAAAACTTTTTAATTTTTTACCAAATGCCCCAAAAACTTCAACGTTTTCCATAGCCGGCATCATCGAAAAAAAATCAGTTTTTGACCCAAAAATCCAACTCGACTAAAATTGCTCAGAAGTTTACACGAGGTGCCTAGAGGCCAGCACTGAATTCCCTGAAGAGTTCAACTCATTACATTCAGTATCCAGTGAGAAAACCAAACTTTTTGGCTTTTTATAAAATGCCCCCAAAACATCAACGTTTGCCATAGCCGGCATCATCGAAAAAGTCAGTTTTTGACCCAAAAATCCAACTGGACAAAAATTGCTCAAAAGTTTACACGAGGTGCCTAGAGACCAGCATTGAATTCCCTGAAGAGTTCAACTCATTACATTCAGAATCCAGTGAGAAAACCAAACTTTTTCAGTTTTTACCAAATGGCCCCAAAACTTCAACGTTTTACATAGCCGGCATCATCAAAAAAATCAGTTTTTGACCCAAAAATCCAACTGAACAAAAATTGCTCAAAAGTTTACACGAGGTGCCTAGAGACCAGCATTGAATTCCCTGAAGAGTTCAACTCATTACATTCAGTATCCAGTGAGAAAACCAAACTTTTTGGCTTTTTATAAAATGCCCCCAAAACTTCAACGTTTTCCATAGCCGGCATCATCGAAAAAGTCAGTTTTTGACCCAAAAATCCAACTCGACAAAAATTGCTCAAAAGATTACACGAGGTGCCTAGAGGCCAGAATTGAATTCCCTGAAAAGTTCAACTCATTACATTCAGAATCCAGTGACAAAACAAAACTTTTTAATTTTTTACCAAATGCCCCCAAAACTTCAACGTTTTCCATAGCCGGCATCATCGAAAAAGTCAGTTTTTGACCCAAAAATCCAACTCGACAAAAATTGCTCAAAAGTTTACACAAGTTGCCTAGAGGCCAGAATTGAATTCCCTGAAGAGTTCAACTCATTACATTCAGAAACCAGTGAGAAAACAAAACTTTTTAATTTTTTACCAAATGCCCCCAAAACTTCAACGTTTTCCATAGCCGGCATCATCGAAAAAGTCAGTTTTTGACCCAAAAATCCAACTGGACAAGTATTGCTCAAAAGTTTACACAAGTTGCCTAGAGGCCAGAATTGAATTCCCTGAAGAGTTCAACTCATTACATTCAGAAACCAGTGAGAAAACCAAACTTTTTAATTTTTTACCAAATGCCCCCAAAACTTCAACGTTTTCCATAGCCGGCATCATCGAAAAAGTCAGTTTTTGACTCAAAAATCCAACTGAACAAAAATTTGCTCAAAAGTTTACACGAGGTGCCTAGAGACCAGCATTGAATTCCCTGAAGAGTTCAACTCATTACATTCAGTATCCAGTGAGAAAACCAAACTTTTTGGCTTTTTATAAAATGCCCCCAAAACTTCAACGTTTTCCAGAGCCGGCATCATCGAAAAAGTCAGTTTGGACCCAAAAATCCAACTCGACAAAAATTGCATAAAAGTTTACACAAGTTGCCTAGAGGCCAGAATTGAATTCCCTGAAGAGTTCAACTCATTACATTCAGAATTCAGTGAGAAAACAAAACTTTTTAATTTTTTACCAAATGCCCCCAAAACATCAATGTTTTCCATAGCCGGCATCATCGAAAAGGTCAGTTTTTGACCCAAAAATACAACTCGACAAAAATTGCTCAACAGTTTACACAAGTTGCCTAGAGGCCAGAATTGAATTCCCTGAAGAGTTCAACTCATTACATTCAGAATCCAGTGAGAAAACAAAACTTTTTAATTTTTTACCAAATGCCCCCAAAACATCAACGTTTTCCATAGCCGGCATCATCGAAAAAGTCAGTTTTTGACCCAAAAATCCAACTCGACAAAAATTGCTCAAAAGTTTACACAAGTTGCCTAGAGGCCAGAATTGAATTCCCTGAAGAGTTCAACTCATTACATTCAGAATCCAGTGAGAAAACAAAACTTTTTAATTTTTTACCAAATGCCCCCAAAACTTCAACGTTTTCCATAGCCGGCATCATCGAAAAAGTCAGCTTTTGAACCAAAAATCCAACTGAACAAAAATTGCTCAAAAGTTTACACGAGGTGCCTAGAGACCAGCATTGAATTCCCTGAAGAGTTCAACTCATTACATTCAGAATCCAGTGAGAAAACAAAACTTTTTAATTTTTTACCAAATGCCCCCAAAACTTCAACGTTTTCCATAGCCGGCATCATCGAAAAAGTCAGTTTTTGACCCAAAAATCCAACTCGACAAAAATTGCTCAAAAGTTTACACGAGGTGCCTAGAGGCCAGAATTGAATTCCCTGAAGAGTTCAACTCATTACATTCAGTATCCAGTGAGAAAACCAAACTTTTTGGCTTTTTATAAAATGCCCCCAAAACATCAACGTTTGCCATAGCCGGCATCATCGAAAAAGTCAGTTTTTGACCCAAAAATCCAACCCGACAAAAATTGCTCAAAAGTTTACACGAGGTGCCTAGAGACCAGCATTGAATTCCCTGAAGAGTTCAACTCATTACATTCAGAATCCAGTGAGAAAACCAAACTTTTTCAGTTTTTACCAAATGGCCCCAAAACTTCAACGTTTTCCATAGCCGGCATCATCAAAAAAATCAGTTTTTGACCCAAAAATCCAACTGAACAAAAATTGCTCAAAAGTTTACACGAGGTGCCTAGAGACCAGCATTGAATTCCCTGAAGAGTTCAACTCATTACATTCAGTATCCAGTGAGAAAACCAAACTTTTTGGCTTTTTATAAAATGCCCCAAAACTTCAACGTTTTCCATAGCCGGCATCATCGAAAAAGTCAGTTTTTGACCCAAAAATCCAACTCGACAAAAATTGCTCAAAAGTTTACACGAGGTGCCTAGAGGCCAGAATTGAATTCCCTGAAGAGTTCAACTCATTACATTCAGAATCCAGTGAGAAAACAAACTTTTTAATTTTTACCAAATGCCCCCAAAACTTCAACGTTTTCCATAGCCGGCATCATCGAAAAAGTCAGTTTTTGACCCAAAAATCCAACTCGACAAAAATTGCTCAAAAGTTTACACAAGTTGCCTAGAGGCCAGAATTGAATTCCCTGAAGAGTTCAACTCATTACATTCAGAATCCAGTGAGAAAACAAAACTTTTTAATTTTTTACCAAATGCCCCAAAACTTCAACGTTTTCCATAGCCGGCATCATCGAAAAAGTCAGTTTTTGACCCAAAAATCCATCTTCACAAAATTTGCTCAAAAGTTCACACGAGGTGCCTAGAGGCCAGAATTGAATTCCCTGAAGAGTTCAACTCATTACATTCAGTATCCAGTGAGAAAAGAAAACTTTTTAATTTTTACCAAATACCCCCAAAACTTCAACGTTTTCCATAGCCGGCATCATCGAAAAAGTCAGTTTTTGACCCAAAAATCCAACTGAACAAAAATTGCTCAAAAGTTTACACGAGGTGCCTAGAGACCAGCATTGAATTCCCTGAAGAGTTCAACTCATTACATTCAGTATCCAGTGAGAAAACCAAACTTTTTGGCTTTTTATAAAATGCCCCCAAAACTTCAACGTTTTCCAGAGCCGGCATCATCGAAAAAGTCAGTTTGGACCCAAAAATCCAACTCGACAAAAATGGCATAAAAGTTTACACGAGGTGCCTAGAGGCCAGAATTGAATTCGCTGAAGAGTTCAACTCATTACATTCAGAATCCAGTGACAAAACAAAACTTTTTAATTTTTTACAAAATGCCCCAAAACTTCAACGTTTTCCATAGCCGGCATCATCGAAAAGTCAGTTTTGACCCAAAAATCCAACTGGACAAAAATTGCTCAAAAGTTTACACGAGGTGCCTAGAGGCCAGAATTGAATTCCCTGAAGAGTTCAACTCATTACATTCAGAATCCAGTGAGAAAACAAAACTTTTTAATTTTTTACCAAATGCCCCCAAAACTTCAACGTTTTCCATAGCCGGCATCATCGAAAAAGTCAGTTTTTGACCCAAAAATACAACTCGACAAAAATTGCTCAAAAGTTTACACAAGTTGCCTAGAGGCCAGAATTGAATTCCCTGAAGAGTTCAACTCATTACATTCAGTATCCAGTGAGAAAACCAAACTTTTTGGCTTTTTATAAAATGCCCCCAAAACTTCAACGTTTTCCATAGCCGGCATCATCGAAAAAGTCAGTTTTTGACCCAAAAATCCAACTGGACAAAAATTGCTCAAAAGTTTACACGAGGTGCCTAGCAGCCAGAATTGAATTCCCTGAAGAGTTCAACTCATTACATTCAGAATCCAGTGAGAAAACAAAACTTTTTAAATTTTTACCAAATGCCCACAAAACTTAAACGTTTTCCATAGCCGGCATCATCGAAAAAGTCAGTTTTTGACCCAAAATTCCAACTGGACGAAAATTGCTCAAAAGTTTACCCAAGGTGCCTAGAGGCCAGAATTGAATTTCCTGAAGAGTTCAACTCATTACATTCAGAATCCAGTGAGAAAACAAAACTTTTTAATTTTTTACCAAATGCCCCCAAAACTTCAACGTTTTCCATAGCCGGCATCATCGAAAAAGTCAGTTTTTGACCCAAAAATCCAACTGAACAAAAATTGCTCAAAAGTTTACACGAGGTGCCTAGAGACCAGCATTGAATTCCCTGAAGAGTTCAACTCATTACATTCAGAATCCAGTGAGAAAACAAAACTTTTTGGCTTTTTACAAAATGCCCCAAAACTTCAACGTTTTCCATAGCCGGCATCATCGAAAAAGTCAGTTTTTGACCCAAAAATCCAACTGGACAAAAATTGCTCAAAAGTTTACACGAGGTGCCTAGAGACCAGCATTGAATTCCCTGAAGAGTTCAACTCATTACATTCAGAATCCAGTGAGAAAACCAAACTTTTTAAGTTTTTACCAAATGGCCCCAAAACTTCAACGTTTTCCATAGCCGGCATCATCGAAAAAATCAGTTTTTGACCCAAAAATCCAACTGAACAAAAATTGCTCAAAAGTTTACACGAGGTGCCTAGAGACCAGCATTGAATTCCCTGAAGAGTTCAACTCATTACATTCAGTATCCAGTGAGAAAACCAAACTTTTTGGCTTTTTATAAAATGCCCCCAAAACTTCAACGTTTTCCATAGCCGGCATCATCGAAAAAGTCAGTTTTTGACCCAAAAATCCAACTGGACAAAAATTGCTCAAAAGTTTACACGAGGTGCCTAGAGACCAGCATTGAATTCCCTGAAGAGTTCAACTCATTACATTCAGAATCCAGTGAGAAAACCAAACTTTTTAAGTTTTTACCAAATGCCCCCAAAACTTCAACGTTTTCCATAGCCGGCATCATCGAAAAAGTCAGTTTTTGACCCAAAAATCCAACTGAACAAAAATTGCTCAAAAGTTTACACGAGGTGCCTAGAGACCAGCATTGAATTCCCTGAAGAGTTCAACTCATTACATTCAGTATCCAGTGAGAAAACCAAACTTTTTGGCTTTTTATAAAATGCCCCCAAAACTTCAACGTTTTCCATAGCCGGCATCATCGAAAAAGTCAGTTTTTGACCCAAAAATCCAACTCGACAAAAATTGCTCAAAAGTTTACACGAGGTGCCTAGAAGCCAGAATTGAATTCCCTGAAGAGTTCAACTCATTACATTCAGAATCCAGTGAGAAAACAAAACTTTTTAAATTTTTACCAAATGCCCACAAAACTTAAACGTTTTCCATAGCCGGCATCATCGAAAAAGTCAGTTTTTGACCCAAAAATCCAACTCGACAAAAATTGCTCAAAAGTTTACACAAGTTGCCTAGAGGCCAGAATTGAATTCCCTGAAGAGTTCAACTCATTACATTCAGAATCCAGTGAGAAAACAAAACTTTTTAATTTTTTACCAAATGCCCCCAAAACTTCAACGTTTTCCATAGCCGGCATCATCGAAAAAGTCAGTTTTTGAACCAAAAATCCATCTGAACAAAAATTGCTCAAAAGTTTACACGAGGTGCCTAGAGACCAGCACTGAATTCCCTGAAGAGTTCAACTCATTACATTCAGAATCCAGTGAGAAAACAAAACTTTTTGGCTTTTTATAAAATGCCCCCAAAACATCAACGTTTGCCATAGCCGGCATCATCGAAAAAGTCAGTTTTTGACCCAAAAATCCAACTGGACAAAAATTGCTCAAAAGTTTACACGAGGTGCCTAGAGACCAGCATTGAATTCCCTGAAGAGTTCAACTCATTACATTCAGAATCCAGTGAGAAAACCAAACTTTTTAATTTTTTACCAAATGCCCCCAAAACTTCAACGTTTTCCATAGCCGGCATCATCGAAAAAGTCAGTTTTTGACCCAAAAATCCAACTGAACAAAAATTGCTCAAAAGTTTACACGAGGTGCCTAGAGACCAGCATTGAATTTCCTGAAGAGTTCAACTCATTACATTCAGAATCCAGTGAGAAAACAAAACTTTTTGGCTTTTTATAAAATGCCCCCAAAACTTCAACGTTTTCCATAGCCGGCATCATCGAAAAAGTCAGTTTTTGACCCAAAAATCCAACTGGACAAAAATTGCTCAAAAGATTACACGAGGTGCCTAGAGACCAGCATTGAATTCACTGAAGAGTTGAACTCATTACATTCAGTATCCAATGAGAAAACGAAACTTTTTGGCTTTTTATAAAATGCCCCAAAAACTTCAACGTTTTCCATAGCCGGCATCATCGAAAAAGTCAGTTTTTGACCCAAAAATCCAACTGGACAAAAATTGCTCAAAAGTTTACACAAGGTGCCTAGAGGCCAGAATTGAATTCCCTGAAGAGTTCAACTCATTACATTCAGTATCCAGTGAGAAAAGAAAACATTTAGATTTTTTACAAAATGCCCCCAAAACTTCAACGTTTTCCATAGCCGGCATCATCGAAAAAGTCAGTTTTTGACCCAAAAATCCAACTCGACAAAAATTGCTCAAAAGTTTACACGAGGTGCCTAGAGACCAGCATTGAATTCCCTGAAGAGTTCAACTCATTACATTCAGTATCCAGTGAGAAAACCAAACTTTTTAATTTTTTACCAAATACCCCCAAAACTTCAACGTTTTCCATAGCCGGCATCATCGAAAAAGTCAGTTTTTGACCCAAAAATCCAACTGAACAAAAATTGCTCAAAAGTTTACACGAGGTGCCTAGAGACCAGCATTGAATTCCCTGAAGAGTTCAACTCATTACATTCAGAATCCAGTGAGAAAACAAAACTTTTTAATTTTTTACCAAATGCCCCAAAACTTCAACGTTTTCCATAGCCGGCATCATCGAAAAAGTCAGTTTTTGACCCAAAAATCCAACTGGACAAAAATTGCTCAAAAGTTTACACGAGGTGCCTAGAGGCCAGAATTGAATTCCCTGAAGAGTTCAACTCATTACATTCAGAATCCAGTGAGAAAACAAAACTTTTTAATTTTTTACCAAATGCCCCCAAAACTTCAACGTTTTCCATAGCCGGCATCATCGAAAAAGTCAGCTTTTGACCCAAAAATCCAACTGAACAAAAATTGCTCAAAAGTTTACACGAGGTGCCTAGAGACCAGCATTGAATTCCCTGAAGAGTTCAACTCATTACATTCAGAATCCAGTGAGAAAACAAAACTTTTTAATTTTTTACCAAATGCCCCCAAAACTTCAACGTTTTCCATAGCCGGCATCATCGAAAAAGTCAGTTTTTGACCCAAAAATCCAACTGAACAAAAATTGCTCAAAAGTTTACACGAGGTGCCTAGAGGCCAGAATTGAATTCCCTGAAGAGTTCAACTCATTACATTCAGAATCCAGTGAGAAAACAAAACTTTTTAATTTTTTACCAAATGCCCCAAAACTTCAACGTTTTCCATAGCCGGCATCATCGAAAAAGTCAGTTTTTGACCCAAAAATCCAACTGAACAAAAATTGCTCAAAAGTTTACACGAGGTGCCTAGAGGCCAGAATTGAATTCCCTGAAGAGTTCAACTCATTACATTCAGAATCCAGTGAGAAAACAAAACTTTTTAATTTTTTACCAAATGCCCCCAAAACTTCAACGTTTTCCATAGCCGGCATCATCGAAAAAGTCAGTTTTTGACCCAAAAATCCAACTCGACAAAAATTGCTCAAAAGTTTCCACAAGGTGCCTAGAGGCCAGAATTGAATTCCCTGAAGAGTTCAACTCATTACATTCAGTATCCAGTGAGAAAACCAAACTTTTTGGCTTTTTATAAAATGCCCCCAAAACTTCAACGTTTTCCATAGCCGGCATCATCGAAAAAGTCAGTTTGGACCCAAAAATCCAACTCGACAAAAATGGCATAAAAGTTTACACGAGGTGCCTAGAGGCCAGAATTGAATTCGCTGAAGAGTTCAACTCATTACATTCAGAATCCAGTGACAAAACAAAACTTTTTAATTTTTTACCAAATGCCCCCAAAACTTCAACGTTTTCCATAGCCGGCATCATCAAAAAGTCAGTTTTTGACCCAAAAATCCAACTCGACAAAAATTGCTCAAAAGTTTACACAAGGTGCCTAGAGGCCAGAATTGAATTCCCTGAAGAGTTCAACTCATTACATTCAGAATCCAGTGAGAAAACAAAACTTTTAGATTTTTTACCAAATGCCCCAAAACTTCAACGTTTTCCATAGCCGGCATCATCGAAAAAGTCAGTTTTTGACCCAAAAATCCAACTGAACAAAAATTGCTCAAAAGTTTACACGAGGTGCCTAGAGACCAGCATTGAATTCCCTGAAGAGTTCAACTCATTACATTCAGTATCCAGTGAGAAAAGAACAATTTTAGATTTTTTACAAAATGCCCCAAAACTTCAACGTTTTCCATAGCCGGCATCATCGAAAAAGTCAGTTTTTGACCCAAAAATCCAACTGGACAAAAATTGCTCAAAAGTTTACCCAAGGTGCCTAGAGGCCAGAATTGAATTCCCTGAAGAGTTCAACTCATTACATTCAGAATCCAGTGAGAAAACCAAACTTTTTAATTTTTTACCAAATGCCCCCAAAACTTCAACGTTTTCCATAGCCGGCATCATCGAAAAAGTCAGTTTTTGACCCAAAAATCCAACTCGACAAAAATTGCTCAAAAGTTTACACGGGGTACCTAGAGGCCAGATTTGAATTCCCTGAAGAGTTCAACTCATTACATTCAGAATCCAGTGAGAAAACCAAACTTTTTAATTTTTTACCAAATACCCCCAAACCTTCAACGTTTTCCATAGCCGGCATCATCGAAAAAGTCAGTTTTTGACCCAAAAATCCAACTGAACAAAAATTGCTCAAAAGTTTACAAGAGGTGCCTAGAGACCAGCATTGAATTCCCTGAAGAGTTCAACTCATTACATTCAGTATCCAGTGAGAAAACCAAACTTTTTGGCTTTTTATAAAATGCCCCCAAAACTTCAACGTTTTCCATAGCCGGCATCATCGAAAAAGTCAGTTTTTGACCCAAAAATCCAACTGGACAAAAATTGCTCAAAAGTTTACACGAGGTGCCTAGAGACCAGCATTGAATTCCCTGAAGAGTTCAACTCATTACATTCAGAATCCAGTGAGAAAACCAAACTTTTCAATTTTTTACCAAATGCCCCCAAAACTTCAACGTTTTCCATAGCCGGCATCATCGAAAAAGTCAGTTTTTGACCCAAAAATCCAACTGAACAAAAATTGCTCAAAAGTTTACACGAGGTGCCTAGAGACCAGCATTGAATTCCCTGAAGAGTTCAACTCATTACATTCAGTATCCAGTGAGAAAACCAAACTTTTTGGCTTTTTATAAAATGCCCCCAAAACTTCAACGTTTTCCATAGCCGGCATCATCGAAAAAGTCAGTTTTTGACCCAAAAATCCAACTGGACAAAAATTGCTCAAAAGTTTACACGAGGTGCCTAGAGGCCAGAATTGAATTCCCTGAAGAGTTCAACTCATTACATTCAGAATCCAGTGAGAAAACAAACTTTTTAATTTTTTACCAAATGCCCCCAAAACTTCAACGTTTTCCATAGCCGGCATCATCGAAAAAGTCAGTTTTTGACCCAAAAATCCAACTGGACAAAAATTGCTCAAAAGTTTACACAAGGTGCCTAGAGGCCAGAATTGAATTCCCTGAAGAGTTCAACTCATTACATTCAGAATCCAGTGAGAAAACAAAACTTTTTAATTTTTTACCAAATGCCCCCAAAACTTCAACGTTTTCCATAGCCGGCATCATCGAAAAAGTCAGTTTTTGACCCAAAAATCCAACTGAACAAAAATTGCTCAAAAGTTTACACGGGGTGCCTAGAGGCCAGAATTGAATTCCCTGAAGAGTTCAACTCATTACATTCAGAATCCAGTGAGAAAACAAAACTTTTTAATTTTTTACCAAATGCCCCAAAACTTCAACGTTTTCCATAGCCGGCATCATCGAAAAAGTCAGTTTTTGACCCAAAAATCCAACTAAACAAAAATTGCTCAAAAGTTTACACGGGGTGCCTAAAGGCCAGATTTGAAGTACCTGAAGAGTTCAACTCATTACATTCAGAATCCAGTGAGAAAACAAAACTTTTTAATTTTTACCCCATGCCCCCAAAACTTCAACGTTTTCCATAGCCGGCATCATCGAAAAAGTCAGTTTTTGACCCAAAAATCCAACTGAACAAAAATTGCTCAAAAGTTTACACGAGGTGCCTAGAGACCAGCATTGAATTCCCTGAAGAGTTCAACTCATTACATTCAGTATCAAGTGAGAAAACCAAACTTTTTGGCTTTTTATAAAATGCCCCCAAACTTCAACGTTTTCCATAGCCGGCATCATCGAAAAAGTCAGTTTTTGACCCAAAAATCCAACTCGACAAAAATTGCTCAAAAGTTTACACGAGGTGCCTAGAGACCAGCATTGAATTCCCTGAAGAGTTCAACTCATTACATTCAGAATCCAGTGAGAAAACAAAACTTTTTAATTTTTTACCAAATGCCCCCAAAACTTCAACGTTTTCCATAGCCGGCATCATCGAAAAAGTCAGTTTTTGACCCAAAAATCCAACTGAACAAAAATTGCTCAAAAGTTTACACGAGGTGCCTAGAGACCAGCATTGAATTCCCTGAAGAGTTCAACTCATTACATTCAGTATCCAGTGAGAAAACCAAACTTTTTGGCTTTTTATAAAATGCCCCCAAAACTTCAACGTTTTCCATAGCCGGCATCATCGAAAAAGTCAGTTTTTGACCCAAAAATCCAACTGGACAAAAATTGCTCAAAAGTTTACACGAGGTGCCTAGAGGCCAGAATTGAATTCCCTGAAGAGTTCAACTCATTACATTCAGAATCCAGTGAGAAAACAAAACTTTTTAATTTTTTACCAAATGCCCCCAAAACTTCAACGTTTTCCATAGCCGGCATCATCGAAAAAGTCAGTTTTTGACCCAAAAATCCAACTGGACAAAAATTGCTCAAAAGTTTACCCAAGGTGCCTAGAGGCCAGAATTGAATTCCCTGAAGAGTTCAACTCATTACATTCAGAATCCAGTGAGAAAACCAAACTTTTTAATTTTTTACCAAATGCCCCCAAAACTTCAACGTTTTCCATAGCCGGCATCATCGAAAAAGTCAGTTTTTGACCCAAAAATCCAACTGAACAAAAATTGCTCAAAAGTTTACACGAGGTGCCTAGAGACCAGCATTGAATTCCCTGAAGAGTTCAACTCATTACATTCAGTATCCAGTGAGAAAACCAAACTTTTTGGCTTTTTATAAAATGCCCCCAAAACTTCAACGTTTTCCATAGCCGGCATCATCGAAAAAGTCAGTTTTTGACCCAAAAATCCAACTGGACAAAAATTGCTCAAAAGTTTACACAAGTTGCCTAGAGGCCAGAATTGAATTCCCTGAAGAGTTCAACTCATTACATTCAGAATCCAGTGAGAAAACAAAACTTTTTAATTTTTTACCAAATGCCCCCAAAACTTCAACGTTTTCCATAGCCGGCATCATCGAAAAAGTCAGTTTTGGCCCAAAAATACAACTTAACAAAAATTGCTCAAAAGTTCACTCAAGGTGCCTAGAGGCCAGAATTGAATTCCTGAAGAGTTCAACTCATTACATTCAGAATCCAGTGAGAAAACAAAACTTTTTAATTTTTTACCAAATGCCCCAAAACTTCAACGTTTTCCATAGCCGGCATCATCGAAAAAGTCAGTTTTGACCCAAAATCCAACTGAACAAAAATTGCTCAAAAGTTTACACGAGGTGCCTAGAGACCAGCATTGAATTCCCTGAAGAGTTCAACTCATTACATTCAGTATCCAGTGAGAAAACCAAACTTTTTGGCTTTTTATAAAATGCCCCCAAAACTTCAACGTTTTCCATAGCCGGCATCATCGAAAAAGTCAGTTTTTGACCCAAAAATCCAACTGGACAAAAATTGCTCAAAAGTTTACACGAGGTGCCTAGAGGCCAGAATTGAATTCCCTGAAGAGTTCAACTCATTACATTCAGAATCCAGTGAGAAAACCAAACTTTTTAATTTTTTACCAAATGCCCCCAAAACTTCAACGTTTTCCATAGCCGGCATCATCGAAAAAGTCAGTTTTTGACCCAAAAATCCAACTCGACAAAAATTGCTCAAAAGTTTACACAAGTTGCCTAGAGGCCAGAATTGAATTCCCTGAAGAGTTCAACTCATTACATTCAGAATCCAGTGAGAAAACAAAACTTTTTAATTTTTTACCAAATGCCCCCAAAACTTCAACGTTTTCCATAGCCGGCATCATCGAAAAAGTCAGTTTTTGACCCAAAAATCCAACTGAACAAAAATTGCTCAAAAGTTTACACGAGGTGCCTAGAGACCAGCATTGAATTCCCTGAAGAGTTCAACTCATTACATTCAGAATCCAGTGAGAAAACCAAACTTTTTGGCTTTTTATAAAATGCCCCCAAAACTTCAACGTTTTCCATAGCCGGCATCATCGAAAAAGTCAGTTTTTGACCCAAAAATCCAACTGAACAAAAATTGCTCAAAAGTTTACACGAGGTGCCTAGAGACCAGCATTGAATTCCCTGAAGAGTTCAACTCATTACATTCAGTATCCAGTGAGAAAACCAAACTTTTTGGCTTTTTATAAAATGCCCCCAAAACTTCAACGTTTTCCATAGCCGGCATCATCGAAAAAGTCAGTTTTTGACCCAAAAATCCAACTCGACAAAAATTGCTCAAAAGTTTACACAAGTTGCCTAGAGGCCAGAATTGAATTCCCTGAAGAGTTCAACTCATTACATTCAGAATCCAGTGAGAAAACAAAACTTTTTAATTTTTTACCAAATGCCCCCAAAACTTCAACGTTTTCCATAGCCGGCATCATCGAAAAAGTCAGTTTTTGACCCAAAAATCCAACTGAACAAAAATTGCTCAAAAGTTTACACGGGGTGCCTAGAGGCCAGATTTGAATTCCCTGAAGAGTTCAACTCATTACATTCAGAATCCAGTGAGAAAACAAAACTTTTTAATTTTTTACCAAATGCCCCCAAAACTTCAACGTTTTCCATAGCCGGCATCATCGAAAAAGTCAGTTTTTGACCCAAAAATCCAACTGAACAAAAATTGCTCAAAAGTTTACACGAGGTGCCTAGAGACCAGCATTGAATTCCCTGAAGAGTTCAACTCATTACATTCAGTATCCAGTGAGAAAACCAAACTTTTTGGCTTTTTATAAAATGCCCCCAAAACTTCAACGTTTTCCATAGCCGGCATCATCGAAAAAGTCAGTTTTTGACCCAAAAATCCAACTCGACAAAAATTGCTCAAAAGTTTACACGAGGTGCCTAGAGACCAGCATTGAATTCCCTGAAGAGTTCAACTCATTACATTCAGAATCCAGTGAGAAAACCAAACTTTTTAAGTTTTTACCAAATGGCCCCAAAACTTCAACGTTTTCCATAGCCGGCATCATCGAAAAAGTCAGTTTTTGACCCAAAAATCCAACTCGACAAAAATTGCTCAAAAGTTTACACAAGGTGCCTAGAGGCCAGAATTGAATTCCCTGAAGAGTTCAACTCATTACATTCAGAATCCAGTGAGAAAACAAAACTTTTTAATTTTTTACCAAATGCCCCCAAAACTTCAACGTTTTCCATAGCCGGCATCATCGAAAAAGTCAGTTTTTGACCCAAAAATCCAACTGAACAAAAATTGCTCAAAAGTTTACACGAGGTGCCTAGAGACCAGCATTGAATTCCCTGAAGAGTTCAACTCATTACATTCAGTATCCAGTGAGAAAACCAAACTTTTTGGCTTTTTATAAAATGCCCCCAAAACTTCAACGTTTTCCATAGCCGGCATCATCGAAAAAGTCAGTTTTTGACCCAAAAATCCAACTCGACAAAAATTGCTCAAAAGTTTACACGAGGTGCCTAGAGGCCAGAATTGAATTCCCTGAAGAGTTCAACTCATTACATTCAGAATCCAGTGAGAAAACAAACTTTTTAATTTTTTACCAAATGCCCCCAAAACTTCAACGTTTTCCATAGCCGGCATCATCGAAAAAGTCAGTTTTGTGACCCAAAAATCCAACTCGACAAAAATTACTCAAAAGTTTACACAAGGTGCCTAGAGGCCAGAATTTAATTCCCTGAAGATTTCAACTCATTACATTCAGTATCCTGTGAGAAAACAAAACTTTTTAATTTTTTACAAAATGCCCCAAAACTTCAACGTTTTCCATAGCCGGCATCATCGAAAAAGTCAGTTTTTGACCCAAAAATCCAACTGAACAAAAATTGCTCAAAAGTTTACACAAGTTGCCTAGAGGCCAGAATTGAATTCCCTGAAGAGTTCAACTCATTACATTCAGAATCCAGTGAGAAAACAAAACTTTTTAATTTTTTACCAAATGCCCCCAAAACTTCAACGTTTTCCATAGCCGGCATCATCGAAAAAGTCAGTTTTTGACCCAAAAATCCAACTCGACAAAAATTGCTCAAAAGTTTACACAAGTTGCCTAGAGGCCAGAATTGAATTCCCTGAAGAGTTCAACTCATTACATTCAGAATCCAGTGAGAAAACCAAACTTTTTAAGTTTTTACCAAATGGCCCCAAAACTTCAACGTTTTCCATAGCCGGCATCATCGAAAAAATCAGTTTTTGACCCAAAAATCCAACTCGACAAAAATTGCTCAAAAGTTTACACGAGGTGCCTAGAGACCAGCATTGAATTCCCTGAAGAGTTCAACTCATTACATTCAGAATCCAGTGAGAAAACAAAACTTTTTAATTTTTTACCAAATGCCCCCAAAACTTCAACGTTTTCCATAGCCGGCATCATCGAAAAAGTCAGTTTTTGACCCAAAAATCCAACTGAACAAAAATTGCTCAAAAGTTTACACAAGTTGCCTAGAGGCCAGAATTGAATTCCCTGAAGAGTTCAACTCATTACATTCAGAATCCAGTGAGAAAACAAAACTTTTTAAGTTTTTACCAAATGCCCCCAAAACTTCAACGTTTTCCATAGCCGGCATCATCGAAAAAGTCAGTTTTTGACCCAAAAATCCAACTGAACAAAAATTGCTCAAAAGTTTACCCAAGGTGCCTAGAGGCCAGAATTGAATTCCCTGAAGAGTTCAACTCATTACATTCAGAATCCAGTGAGAAAACAAACTTTTTAATTTTTTACCAAATGCCCCCAAAACTTCAACGTTTTCCATAGCCGGCATCATCGAAAAAGTCAGTTTTTGACCCAAAAATCCAACTGAACAAAAATTGCTCAAAAGTTTACACGAGGTGCCTAGAGACCAGCATTGAATTCCCTGAAGAGTTCAACTCATTACATTCAGTATCCAGTGAGAAAACCAAACTTTTTAATTTTTTACCAAATGCCCCCAAAACTTCAACGTTTTCCATAGCCGGCATCATCGAAAAAGTCAGTTTTTGACCCAAAAATCCAACTCGACAAAAATTGCTCAAAAGTTTACACAAGGTGCCTAGAGGCCAGAATTGAATTCCCTGAAGAGTTCAACTCATTACATTCAGAATCCAGTGAGAAAACAAAACTTTTTAATTTTTTACCAAATGCCCCAAAACTTCAACGTTTTCCATAGCCGGCATCATCGAAAAAGTCAGTTTTTGACCCAAAAATCCAACTGAACAAAAATTGCTCAAAAGTTTACACGGGGTGCCTAGAGGCCAGAATTGAATTCCCTGAAGAGTTCAACTCATTACATTCAGAATCCAGTGAGAAAAGAACAATTTTAGATTTTTTACAAAATGCCCCAAAACTTCAACGTTTTCCATAGCCGGCATCATCGAAAAAGTCAGTTTTTGACCCAAAAATCCAACTGAACAAAAATTGCTCAAAAGTTTACACGAGGTGCCTAGAGACCAGCATTGAATTCCCTGAAGAGTTCAACTCATTACATTCAGTATCCAGTGAGAAAACCAAACTTTTTGGCTTTTTATAAAATGCCCCAAAACTTCAACGTTTTCCATAGCCGGCATCATCGAAAAAGTCAGTTTTTGACCCAAAAATCCAACTCGACAAAAATTGCTCAAAAGTTTACACAAGTTGCCTAGAGGCCAGAATTGAATTCCCTGAAGAGTTCAACTCATTACATTCAGAATCCAGTGAGAAAACAAAACTTTTTAATTTTTTACCAAATGCCCCAAAACTTCAACGTTTTCCATAGCCGGCATCATCGAAAAAGTCAGTTTTTGACCCAAAAATCCAACTCGACAAAAATTGCTCAAAAGTTTACACAAGGTGCCTAGAGGCCAGAATTGAATTCCCTGAAGAGTTCAACTCATTACATTCAGAATCCAGTGAGAAAACAAAACTTTTTAATTTTTTACCAAATGCCCCCAAAACTTCAACGTTTTCCATAGCCGGCATCATCGAAAAAGTCAGTTTTTGACCCAAAAATCCAACTGAACAAAAATTGCTCAAAAGTTTACACGAGGTGCCTAGAGACCAGCATTGAATTCCCTGAAGAGTTCAACTCATTACATTCAGTATCCAGTGAGAAAACCAAACTTTTTGGCTTTTTATAAAATGCCCCCAAAACTTCAACGTTTTCCATAGCCGGCATCATCGAAAAAGTCAGTTTTTGACCCAAAAATCCAACTGAACAAAAATTGCTCAAAAGTTTACACGAGGTGCCTAGAGACCAGCATTGAATTCCCTGAAGAGTTCAACTCATTACATTCAGAATCCAGTGAGAAAACAAAACTTTTTAATTTTTTACCAAATGCCCCCAAAACTTCAACGTTTTCCATAGCCGGCATCATCGAAAAAGTCAGTTTTTGACCCAAAAATCCAACTGAACAAAAATTGCTCAAAAGTTTACACGAGGTGCCTAGAGACCAGAATTGAATTCCCTGAAGAGTTCAACTCATTACATTCAGAATCCAGTGAGAAAACCAAACTTTTTAATTTTTTATAAAATGCCCCCAAAACTTCAACGTTTTCCATAGCCGGCATCATCGAAAAAGTCAGTTTTTGACCCAAAAATCCAACTGAACAAAAATTGCTCAAAAGTTTACACGAGGTGCCTAGAGACCAGCATTGAATTCCCTGAAGAGTTCAACTCATTACATTCAGAATCCAGTGAGAAAACAAAACTTTTTAATTTTTTACCAAATGCCCCCAAAACTTCAACGTTTTCCATAGCCGGCATCATCGAAAAAGTCAGTTTTTGACCCAAAAATCCAACTCGACAAAAATTGCTCAAAAGTTTACACAAGTTGCCTAGAGGCCAGAATTGAATTCCCTGAAGAGTTCAACTCATTACATTCAGAATCCAGTGAGAAAACAAAACTTTTTAATTTTTTACCAAATGCCCCCAAAACTTCAACGTTTTCCATAGCCGGCATCATCGAAGAAGTCAGTTTTTGACCCAAAAATCCAACTTGACAAAAATTGCTCAAAAGTTTACACGAGGTGTCTAGAGGCCAGAATTGAATTCCCTGAAGAGTTCAACTCATTACATTCAGTATCCACTGAGAATTTTACAAAATGCCCCGAAAACTTCAACGTTTTCCATAGCCGGCATCATCGAAAAAGTCAGTTTTTGACCCAAAAATCCAACTGAACAAAAATTGCTCAAAAGTTTACACGAGGTGCCTAGAGGCCAGAATTGAATTCCCTGAAGAGTTCAACTCATTACATTCAGAATCCAGTGAGAAAACAAAACTTTTTAATTTTTTACCAAATGCCCCCAAAACTTCAACGTTTTCCATAGCCGGCATCATCGAAAAAGTCAGTTTTTGACCCAAAAATCCAACTGAACAAAAATTGCTCAAAAGTTTACACGAGGTGCCTAGAGACCAGCATTGAATTCCCTGAAGAGTTCAACTCATTACATTCAGAATCCAGTGAGAAAACCAAACTTTTTGGCTTTTTATAAAATGCCCCCAAAACTTCAACGTTTTCCATAGCCGGCATCATCGAAAAAGTCAGTTTTTGACCCAAAAATCCAACTCGACAAAAATTGCTCAAAAGTTTACACGAGGTGCCTAGAGACCAGCATTGAATTTCCTGAAGAGTTCAACTCATTACATTCAGAATCCAGTGAGAAAACAAAACTTTTTAATTTTTTACCAAATGCCCCCAAAACTTCAACGTTTTCCATAGCCGGCATCATCGAAAAAGTCAGTTTTTGACCCAAAAATCCAACTGAACAAAAATTGCTCAAAAGTTTACACGAGGTGCCTAGAGACCAGCATTGAATTCCCTGAAGAGTTCAACTCATTACATTCAGTATCCAGTGAGAAAACCAAACTTCTTGGCTTTTATAAAATGCCCCAAAACTTCAACGTTTTCCATAGCGGCATCATCGAAAAAGTCAGTTTTGACCCAAAATCCAACTGGAAAAAAATGACTCAAAATTTTACACAAGGCGCCTAGAGCCCAGAATTGAATTCCCTGAAGAGTTCAACTCATTACATTCAGAATCCAGTGAGAAAACAAAACTTTTTAATTTTTACCAAATGCCCCCAAAACTTCAACGTTTTCCATAGCCGGCATCATCGAAAAAGTCAGTTTTTGACCCAAAAATCCAACTCGACAAAAATTGCTCAAAAGTTTACACAAGTTGCCTAGAGGCCAGAATTGAATTCCCTGAAGAGTTCAACTCATTACATTCAGAATCCAGTGAGAAAACAAAACTTTTTGATTTTTTTACAAAATGCCCCAAAACTTCAACGTTTTCCATAGCCGGCATCATCGAAAAAGTCAGTTTTTGACCCAAAAATCCAACTGAACAAAAATTGCTCAAAAGTTTACACGAGGTGCCTAGAGACCAGCATTGAATTCCCTGAAGAGTTCAACTCATTACATTCAGTATCCAGTGAGAAAACCAAACTTTTTGGCTTTTTATAAAATGCCCCCAAAACTTCAACGTTTTCCATAGCCGGCATCATCGAAAAAGTCAGTTTTGGACCCAAAAATCCAACTCGACAAAAATTGCTCAAAAGTTTACACAAGTTGCCTAGAGGCCAGAATTGAATTCCTGAAGAGTTCAACTCATTACATTCAGAATCCAGTGAGAAAACAAACTTTTAATTTTTACCAAATGCCCCCAAAACTTCAACGTTTTCCATAGCCGGCATCATCGAAAAAGTCAGTTTTGACCCAAAATCCAACTGAACAAAAATTGCTCAAAAGTTTACACAAGGTGCCTAGAGGCCAGAATTGAATTCCCTGAAGATTTCAACTCATTACATTCCGAAGCCAGTGAGAAAACCAAACTTTTTAAGTTTTTACCAAATGGCCCCAAAACTTCAACGTTTTCCATAGCCGGCATCATCGAAAAAATCAGTTTTTGACCCAAAATCCAACTCGACAAAAATTGCTCAAAAGTTTACACGAGGTGCCTAGAGACCAGCATTGAATTGCCTGAAGAGTTCAACTCATTACATTCAGTATCCAGTGAGAAAACCAAACTTTTTGGCTTTTTATAAAATGCCCCCAAACTTCAACGTTTTCCATAGCCGGCATCATCGAAAAAGTCAGTTTTGACCCAAAATCCAACTCGACAAAAATTGCTCAAAAGTTTACACGAGGTGCCTAGAGGCCAGAATTGAATTCCTGAAGAGTTCAACTCATTACATTCAGAATCCAGTGAGAAAACAAAACTTTTAATTTTTTACCAAATGCCCCAAAACTTCAACGTTTTCCATAGCCGGCATCATCGAAAAGTCAGTTTTGAACCATAAATCCAACTCGACAAAAATTGCTCAAAAGTTTACCCAAGGTGCCTAGAGGCCAGAATTGAATTCCCTGAAGAGTTCAACTCATTACATTCAGAATCCAGTGAGAAAACAAAACTTTTTAATTTTTTACCAAATGCCCCCAAAACTTCAACGTTTTCCATAGCCGGCATCATCGAAAAAGTCAGTTTTTGACCCAAAAATCCAACTGAACAAAAATTGCTCAAAAGTTTACACGAGGTGCCTAGAGACCAGCATTGAATTCCCTGAAGAGTTCAACTCATTACATTCAGTATCCGGTGAGAAAACCAAACTTTTCAGATTTTTTACAAAATGCCCCAAAACTTCAACGTTTTCCATAGCCGGCATCATCGAAAAAGTCAGTTTTTGACCCAAAAATCCAACTGAACAAAAATTGCTCAAAAGTTTACACGAGGTGCCTAGAGACCAGCATTGAATTCCCTGAAGAGTTCAACTCATTACATTCAGTATCCAGTGAGAAAACCAAACTTTTTGGCTTTTTATAAAATGCCCCCAAAACTTCAACGTTTTCCATAGCCGGCATCATCGAAAAAGTCAGTTTTTGACCCAAAAATCCAACTCGACAAAAATTGCTCAAAAGTTTACACAAGTTGCCTAGAGGCCAGAATTGAATTCCCTGAAGAGTTCAACTCATTACATTCAGTATCCAGTGAGAAAAGAACAATTTTAGATTTTTTACAAAATGCCCCAAAACTTCAACGTTTTCCATAGCCGGCATCATCGAAAAAGTCAGTTTTTGACCCAAAAATCCAACTGAACAAAAATTGCTCAAAAGTTTACACGAGGTGCCTAGAGGCCAGAATTGAATTCCCTGAAGAGTTCAACTCATTACATTCAGAATCCAGTGAGAAAACAAAACTTTTTAATTTTTTACCAAATGCCCCAAAACTTCAACGTTTTCCATAGCCGGCATCATCGAAAAAGTCAGTTTTTGACCCAAAAATCCAACTGAACAAAAATTGCTCAAAAGTTTACACGAGGTGCCTAGAGACCAGCATTGAATTCCCTGAAGAGTTCAACTCATTACATTCAGTATCCAGTGAGAAAACCAAACTTTTTGGCTTTTTATAAAATGCCCCCAAAACTTCAACGTTTTCCATAGCCGGCATCATCGAAAAAGTCAGTTTTTGACCCAAAAATCCAACTCGACAAAAATTGCTCAAAAGTTTACACGAGGTGCCTAGAGACCAGCATTGAATTCCCTGAAGAGTTCAACTCATTACATTCAGAATCCAGTGAGAAAACAAAACTTTTTAATTTTTTACCAAATGCCCCCAAAACTTCAACGTTTTCCATAGCCGGCATCATCGAAAAAGTCAGTTTTTGACCCAAAAATCCAACTCGACAAAAATTGCTCAAAAGTTTACACAAGGTGCCTAGAGGCCAGAATTGAATTCCCTGAAGAGTTCAACTCATTACATTCAGTATCCAGTGAGAAAACAAATTCTTTTATTTTTTTACCAAATGCTCCCGAAACGTCAACGTTTTCCATAGCCGGCATCATCGAAAAAGTCAGTTTTTGACCCAAAAATCCAACTGAACAAAAATTGCTCAAAAGTTTAAACGGGGTGCCTAGAGGCCAGAATTGAATTCCCTGAAGAGTTCAACTCATTACATTCAGTATCCAGTGAGAAAACCAAACTTTTTGGCTTTTTATAAAATGCCCCCAAAACTTCAACGTTTTCCATAGCCGGCATCATCGAAAAAGTCAGTTTTTGACCCAAAAATCCAACTGGACAAAAATTGCTCAAAAGTTTACACAAGGTGCCTAGAGGCCAGAATTGAATTCCCTGAAGAGTTCAACTCATTACATTCAGAATCCAGTGAGAAAACAAAACTATTTATTTTTACAAAATGCCCCAAAACTTCAACGTTTTCCATATCCGGCATCGTCGAAAAAGTCATATTTTGACCCAAAATCCAACTCGACAAAAATTGCTCGAAAGTTTACACAAGGTGCCTAGAGGCCAGAATTGAATTTCCTGAAGACTTCAACTCATTACATTCAGTATCCAGTGAGAAAACAAAACTTTTTAATTTTTTACCAAATGCCCCTAAAACTTCAGCGTTTTCCATAGCCGGCATCATCAAAAAAGTCAGTTTTTGACCCAAAAATCCAACTCCACAAAAATTGCTCAAAAATTGACACGAGGTGCCTAGAGGCCAGAATTGAATTCCCTGAAGAGTTCAACTCATTACATTTAGTATCCAGTGAGAAAACAAAACTTTTTGGCTTTTTACAAAATGCCCCCAAAACTTCAACATTTTTCATAGCCGGCATTATCGAAAAGTCAGTTTTGACCCAAAAATCCAACTGAACAAAAATTGCTCAAAAGTTTACACAAGTTGCCTAGAGGCCACAATTGAATTCCCTGAAGAGTTTAACTCATTACATTCAGTATCCAGCGAGAAAACAAAACTTTTAGATTTTTATAAAATGCCCCAAAAGCTTCAACGTTTTCCATAGCGGCATCATCGAAAAAGTCAGTTTTGACCCAAAAATCCAACTCGACAAAAATTGCTCAAAAGTTTACACGAGGTGCCTAGAGACCAGCATTGAATTCCTGAAGAGTTCAACTCATTACATTCAGAATCCAGTGAGAAAACAAAACTTTTTAATTTTTTACCAAATGCCCCAAAACTTCAACGTTTTCCATAGCCGGCATCATCGAAAAAGTCAGTTTTGACCCAAAAATCCAACTGAACAAAAATTGCTCAAAAGTTTACACAAGGTGCCTAGAGGCCAGAATTGAATTCCTGAAGAGTTCAACTCATTACATTCAGAATCCAGTGAGAAAACAAAACTTTTAATTTTTTACCAAATGCCCCAAAACTTCAACGTTTTCCATAGCCGGCATCATCGAAAAAGTCAGTTTTTGACTCCAAAATTCAACTCGACTAAAATTGCTCAAAAGTTTACACAAGTTGCCTAGAGGCCAGACTTGAATTCCCTGAAGAGTTCAACTCATTACATTCAGAATCCAGTGAGAGAACCAAACTTTATAACTTTTACCAAATGCCCCAAAACTTCAACGTTTTCCATAGCCGGCATCATCGAAAAGTCAGTTTTGACCCAAAATCCAACTCGACAAAAATTGCTCAAAAGTTTACACAAGTTGCCTAGAGGCCAGAATTGAATTCCCTGAAGAGTTCAACTCATTACATTCAGAATCCAGTGAGAAAACAAAACTTTTTGGCTTTTTATAAAATGCCCCCAAAACTTCAACGTTTTCCATAGCCGGCATCATCGAAAAAGTCAGTTTTTGACCCAAAAATCCAACTCGACAAAAATTGCTCAAAAGTTTACACGAGGTGCCTAGAGACCAGCATTGAATTCCCTGAAGAGTTCAACTCATTACATTCAGTATCCACTGAGAAAAACAAACTTTTTGCATTTTTATAAAATACCCCCAAAACTTCTACGTTTTCCATAGCCGGCATCATCGAAAAAGTCAGTTTTTGACCCAAAAATCCAACTGAACAAAAATTGCTCAAAAGTTTACACGGGGTGCCTAGATGCCAGACATGAATTCCCTGAAGAGTTCAACTCATTACATTCAGAATCCAGTGACAAAACAAAACTTTTTAATTTTTTACCAAATGCCCCCAAAACTTCAACGTTTTCCATAGCCGGCATCATCGAAAAAGTCAGTTTTTGACCCAAAAATCCAACTCGACAAAAATTGCTCAAAAGTTTACACGAGGTGCCTAGAGGCCAGAATTGAATTCCCTGAAGAGTTCAACTCATTACATTCAGTATCAAGTGAGAAAACTAAACTTTTTGGCTTTTTATAAAATGCCCCCAAACTTCAACGTTTTCCATAGCCGGCATCATCGAAAAGGTCAGTTTTTGACCCAAAAATCCAACTTCACAAAATTTGCTCAAAAGTTCACACGAGGTGCCTAGAGGCCAGAATTGAATTCCCTGAAGAGTTCAACTCATTACATTCAGAATCCAGTGAGAAAACAAAACTTTTTAATTTTTTACCAAATGCCCCCAAAACTTCAACGTTTTCCATAGCCGGCATCATCGAAAAAGTCAGTTTTTGACCCAAAAATCCAACTCGACAAAAATTGCTCAAAAGTTTACACAAGTTGCCTAGAGGCCAGAATTGAATTCCCGGAACAGTTCAACTCATTACAGTCAGTATCCAGTGAGAAAAGAACAATTTTAGATTTTTTACCAAATGCCCCAAAACTTCAACGTTTTCCATAGCCGGCATCATCGAAAAAGTCAGTTTTTGACCCAAAAATCCAACTCGACAAAAATTGCTCAAAAGTTTACACGAGGTGCCTAGAGACCAGCATTGAATTCCCTGAAGAGTTCAACTCATTACATTCAGTATCCAGTGAGAAAACCAAACTTTTTGGCTTTTTATAAAATGCCCCCAAAACTTCAACGTTTTCCATAGCCGGCATCATCGAAAAAGTCAGTTTTTGACCCAAAAATCCAACTCGACAAAAATTGCTCAAAAGTTTACACGAGGTGCCTAGAGACCAGCATTGAATTCCCTGAAGAGTTCAACTCATTACATTCAGTATCCAGTGAGAAAACAAAACTTTTTGGATTTTTATAAAATGCCCCCAAAACTTCAACGTTTTCCATAGCCGGCATCATCGAAAAAGTCAGTTTTTGACCCAAAAATCCAACTCGACAAAAATTGCTCAAAAGTTTACACAAGTTGCCTAGAGGCCAGAATTGAATTCCCTGAAGAGTTCAACTCATTACATTCAGAATCCAGTGAGAAAACCAAACTTTTCAATTTTTTACCAAATGCCCCCAAAACTTCAACGTTTTCCATAGCCGGCATCATCGAAAAAGTCAGTTTTTGACCCAAAAATCCAACTCGACAAAAATTGCTCAAAAGTTTACACGGGGTACCTAGAGGCCAGATTTGAATTCCCTGAAGAGTTCAACTCATTACATTCAGAATCCAGTGAGAAAACAAAACTTTTTAATTTTTTACCAAATGCCCCCAAAACTTCAACGTTTTCCATAGCCGGCATCATCGAAAAAGTCAGTTTTTGACCCAAAAATCCAACTCCACAAAAATTGCTCAAAAGTTTACACAAGTTGCCTAGAGGCCAGAATTGAATTCCCTGAAGAGTTCAAATCATTACATTCAGAATCCAGTGAGAAAACAAAACTTTTTAATTTTTTACCAAATGCCCCAAAACTTCAACGTTTTCCATAGCCGGCATCATCGAAAAAGTCAGTTTTTGACCCAAAAATCCAACTCGACAAAAATTGCTCAAAAGTTTACACAAGTTGCCTAGAGGCCAGAATTGAATTCCCTGAAGAGTTCAACTCATTACATTCAGAATCCAGTGAGAAAACCAAACTTTTCAATTTTTTACCAAATGCCCCCAAAACTTCAACGTTTTCCATAGCCGGCATCATCGAAAAAGTCAGTTTTTGACCCAAAACTCCAACTCGACAAAAATTGCTCAAAAGTTTACACGAGGTGCCTAGAGACCAGCATTGAATTCCCTGAAGAGTTCAACTCATTACATTCAGAATCCAGTGAGAAAACAAAACTTTTTAAGTTTTTACCAAAGGTCCCCAAAACTTCAACGTTTTCCATAGCCGGCATCATCGAAAAAATCAGTTTTTGACCCAAAAATCCAACTGAACAAAAATTGCTCAAAAGTTTACACAAGTTGCCTAAAGGCCAGAATTGAATTCCCTGAAAAGTTCAACTCATTACATTCAGAATCCAGTTAGAAAAGAACAATTTTAGATTTTTTACAAAATGACCCAAAAACTTCAACGTTTTCCATAGCCGGCATCATCGAAAAGTCAGTTTTTGACCCAAAACTCCAACTCGACAAAAATTGCTCAAAAGTTTACACAAGTTGCCTAGAGGCCAGAATTGAATTCCCTGAAGAGTTCAACTCATTACATTCAGAATCCAGTGAGAAAACAAAACCTTTTAATTTTTTACCAAATGCCCCAAAACTTCAACGTTTGCCATAGCCGGCATCATCGAAAAAGTCAGTTTTTGACCCAAAAATCCAACTCGACAAAAATTGCTCAAAAGTTTACACGAGGTGCCTAGAGACCAGCATTGAATTCCCTGAAGAGTTCAACTCATTACATTCAGTATCCAGTGAGAAAACATAATTTTTGGGTTGTTTATACAATGCCCCCAAAGCTTCAACGCTTTCCATAGCCGGCATCATCGAAAAGTCAGTTTTGACCCAAAATCCAACTCGACAAAAATTGCTCAAAAGTTTACACGAGGTGCCAAGAGACCAGCATTGAATTCCCTGAAGAGTTCAACTCATTACATTCAGTATCCAGTGAGAAAACCAAACTTTTTGGATTTTTATAAAATGCCCCCAAAACTTCAACGTTTGCCATAGCCGGCATCATCGAAAAAGTCAGTTTTTGACCCAAAAATCCAACTCGACAAAAATTGCTCAAAAGTTTACACGAGGTGCCTAGAGACCAGCATTGAATTCCCTGAAGAGTTCAACTCATTACATTCAGTATCCAGTTAGAAAACAAAACTTTTTAATTTTTTACCAAATGCCCCCAAAACATCAACGTTTTCCATAGCCGGCATCATCGAAAAAGTCAGTTGTTGACCCAAAAATCCAACTCGACAAAAATTGCTCAAAAGTTTACACAAGTTGCCTAGAGGCCAGAATTGAATTCCCTGAAGAGTTCAACTCATTACATTCAGAATCCAGTGAGAAAACAAAACTTTTTAAGTTTTTACCAAATGCCCCCAAAACTTCAACGTTTTCCATAGCCGGCATCAGCGAAAAAGTCAGTTTTTGACCCAAAAATCCAACTCGACAAAAATTGCTCAAAAGTTTACACGAGGTGCCTAGAGACCAGCATTGAATTCCCTGAAGAGTTCAACTCATTACATTCAGTATCCAGTGAGAAAACCAAACTTTTTGGCTTTTTATAAAATGCGCCCAAAACTTCAACGTTTTCCATAGCCGGCATCAGCGAAAAAGTCAGTTTTTGACCCAAAAATCCAACTCGACAAAAATTGCTCAAAAGTTTACACGAGGTGCCAAGAGACCAGCATTGAATTCCCTGAAGAGTTCAACTCATTACATTCAGTATCCAGTGAGAAAACAAAACTTTTTGGATTTTTATAAAATGCCCCCAAAACTTCAACGTTTTCCATAGCCGGCATCATCGAAAAAGTCAGTTTTTGACCCAAAAATCCAACTCGACAAAAATTGCTCAAAAGTTTACACAAGTTGCCTAGAGGCCAGAATTGAATTCCCTGAAGAGTTCAACTCATTACATTCAGAATCCAGTGAGAAAACAAAACTTTTTAATTTTTTACCAAATGCCCCCAAAACTTCAACGTTTTCCATAGCCGGCATCATCGAAAAAGTCAGTTTTTGACCAAAAAATCCAACTCGACAAAAATTGCTCAAAAGTTTACACGGGGTGCCTAGAGGCCAGAATTGAATTCCCTGAAGAGTTCAACACATTACATTCAGAATCCAGTGAGAAAACAAAACTTTTTAATTTTTTACCAAATGCCCCCAAAACTTCAACGTTTTCCATAGCCGGCATCATCGAAAAAGTCAGTTTTTGACCCAAAAATCCAACTCCACAAAAATTGCTCAAAAGTTTACACAAGTTGCCTAGAGGCCAGAATTGAATTCCCTGAAGAGTTCAAATCATTACATTCAGAATCCAGTGAGAAAACAAAACTCTTTAATTTTTTACCAAATGCCCCCAAAACATCAACGTTTTCCATAGCCGGCATCATCGAAAAAGTCAGTTTTTGACCCAAAAATCCAACTCGACAAAAATTGCTCAAAAGTTTACACAAGTTGCCTAGAGGCCAGAATAGAATTCCCTGAAGAGTTCAACTCATTACATTCAGAATCCAGTGAGAAAACCAAACTTTTTAATTTTTTACCAAATGCCCCCAAAACTTCAACGTTTTCCATAGCCGGCATCATCGAAAAAGTCAGTTTTTGACCCAAAACTCCAACTCGACAAAAATTGCTCAAAAGTTTACACGAGGTGCCTAGAGACCAGCATTGAATTCCCTGAAGAGTTCAACTCATTACATTCAGAATCCAGTGAGAAAACAAAACTTTTTAAGTTTTTACCAAAGGTCCCCAAAACTTCAACGTTTTCCATAGCCGGCATCATCGAAAAAATCAGTTTTTGACCCAAAAATCCAACTGAACAAAAATTGCTCAAAAGTTTACACAAGTTGCCTAAAGGCCAGAATTGAATTCCCTGAAAAGTTCAACTCATTACATTCAGAATCCAGTTAGAAAACAAAACTTTTTAATTTTTTACCAAATGCCCCCAAAACATCAACGTTTTCCATAGCCGGCATCATCGAAAAAGTCAGTTTTTGACCCAAAAATCCAACTCGACAAAAATTGCTCAAAAGTTTACACAAGTTGCCTAGAGGCCAGAATTGAATTCCCTGAAGAGTTCAACTCATTACATTCAGAATCCAGTGAGAAAACAAAACTTTTTAATTTTTTACCAAATGCCCCCAAAACTTCAACGTTTTCCATAGCCGGCATCAGCGAAAAAGTCAGTTTTTGACCCAAAAATCCAACTCGACAAAAATTGCTCAAAAGTTTACACGAGGTGCCTAGAGACCAGCATTGAATTCCCTGAAGAGTTCAACTCATTACATTCAGTATCCAGTGAGAAAACAAAACTTTTTGGCTTTTTATAAAATGCGCCCAAAACTTCAACGCTTTCCATAGCCGGCATCAGCGAAAAAGTCAGTTTTTGACCCAAAAATCCAACTCGACAAAAATTGCTCAAAAGTTTACACGAGGTGCCAAGAGACCAGCATTGAATTCCCTGAAGAGTTCAACTCATTACATTCAGTATCCAGTGAGAAAACCAAACTTTTTGGATTTTTATAAAATGCCCCCAAAACTTCAACGTTTTCCATAGCCGGCATCATCGAAAAAGTCAGTTTTTGACCCAAAAATCCAACTCGACAAAAATTGCTCAAAAGTTTACACGAGGTGCCTAGAGGCCAGAATTGAATTCCCTGAAGAGTTCAACTCATTACATTCAGAATCCAGTGAGAAAACAAAACTTTTTAATTTTTTACCAAATGCCCCCAAAACTTCAACGTTTTCCATAGCCGGCATCATCGAAAAAGTCAGTTTTTGACCCAAAAATCCAACTCGACAAAAATTGCTCAAAAGTTTACACGGGGTGCCTAGAGGCCAGAATTGAATTCCCTGAAGAGTTCAACTCATTACATTCAGAATCCAGTGAGAAAACAAAACTTTTTAATTTTTTACCAAATGCCCCCAAAACTTCAACGTTTTCCATAGCCGGCATCATCGAAAAAGTCAGTTTTTGACCAAAAAATCCAACTCGACAAAAATTGCTCAAAAGTTTACACAAGTTGCCGAGAGGCCAGAATTGAATTCCCTGAAGAGTTCAACTCATTACATTCAGAATCCAGTGAAAAAACAAAATTTTTTAATTTTTTACCAAATGCCCCCAAAACATCAACGTTTTCCATAGCCGGCATCATCGAAAAAGTCAGTTTTTGACCCAAAAATCCAACTCGACAAAAATTGCTCAAGAGTTTACACAAGTTGCCTAGAGGCCAGAATTGAATTTCCTGAAGAGTTCAACTCATTACATTCAGAATCCAGTGAGAAAACCAAACTTTTTAATTTTTTACCAAATGCACCCAAAACTTCAACGTTTTCCATAGCCGGCATCAGCGAAAAAGTCAGTATTTGACCCAAAAATCCAACTCGACAAAAATTGCTCAAAAGTTTACACAAGTTGCCTAGAGGCCAGAATTGAATTCCCTGAAGAGTTCAACTCATTACATTCAGAAACCAGTGAGAAAACAAAACTTTTTAATTTTTTACCAAATGCCCCCAAAACTTCAACGTTTTCCATAGCCGGCATCAGCGAAAAAGTCAGTTTTTGACCCAAAAATCCAACTCGACAAAAATTGCTCAAAAGTTTACACGAGGTGCCTAGAGGCCAGAATTGAATTCCCTGAAGAGTTCAACTCATTACATTCAGAATCCAGTGAGAAAACAAAACTTTTTAATTTTTTACCAAATGCCCCCAAAACTTCAACGTTTTCCATAGCCGGCATCATCGAAAAAGTCAGTTTTTGACCCAAAAATCCAACTCGACAAAAATTGCTCAAAAGTTTACACAAGTTGCCTAGAGGCCAGAATTGAATTCCCTGAAGAGTTCAACTCATTACATTCAGAATCCAGTGACAAAACAAAACTTTTTAATTTTTTACCAAATGCCCCCAAAACATCAACGTTTTCCATAGCCGGCATCATCGAAAAAGTCAGTTTTTGACCCAAAAATCAAACTCGACAAAAATTGCTCAAAAGTTTACACGAGGTGCCTAGAGGCCAGAATTGAATTCCCTGAAGAGTTCAACTCATTACATTCAGAATCCAGTGAGAAAACCAAACTTTTTAATTTTTTACCAAATGGCCCCAAAACTTCAACGTTTTCCATAGCCGGCATCATCGAAAAAGTCAGTTTTTGACCAAAAAATCCAACTCGACAAAAATTGCTCAAAAGTTTAAACAAGTTGCCTAGAGGCCAGAATTGAATTCCCTGAAGAGTTCAACTCATTACATTCAGAATCCAGTGAGAAAACAAAACTTTTTAATTTTTTACCAAATGCCCCCAAAACTTCAACGTTTTCCATAGCCGGCATCATCGAAAAAGTCAGTTTTTGACCCAAAAATCCAACTCGACAAAAATTGCTCAAAAGTTTACACGAGGTGCCTAGAGACCAGCATTGAATTCCCTGAAGAGTTCAACTCATTACAGTCAGTATCCCGTGAGAAAACTAAACTTTTTGGCTTTTTATAAAATGCCCCCAAAACTTCAACGTTTTCCATAGCCGGCATCAGCGAAAAAGTCAGTTTTTGACCCAAAAATCCAACTCGACAAAAATTGCTCAAAAGTTTACACGAGGTGCCTAGAGGCCAGAATTGAATTCCCTGAAGAGTTCAACTCATTACATTCAGAATCCAGTGAGAAAACAAAACTTTTTAATTTTTTACCAAATGCCCCCAAAACTTCAACGTTTTCCATAGCCGGCATCATCGAAAAAATCAGTTTTTGACCCAAAAATCCAACTGAAGAAAAATTGCTCAAAAGTTTACACGGGGTGCCTAGAGGCCAGAATTGAATTCACTGAAGAGTTCAACTCATTACATTCAGAATCCAGTGACAAAACAAAACTTTTTAATTTTTTACCAAATGCCCCCAAAACTTCAACGTTTTCCATAGCCGGCATCATCAAAAAAATCAGTTTTTGACCCAAAAATCCAACTGAAATAAAATTGCTCAAAAGTTTACACGAGATGCCTAGAGACCAGCATTGAATTCCCTGAAGAGTTCAACTCATTACATTCAGTATCCAGTGAGAAAACCAAACTTTTTGGCTTTTTATAAAATGCCCCCAAAACATCAACGTTTTCCATAGCCGGCATCATCGAAAAAGTCAGTTTTTGACCCAAAAATCCAACTCGACAAAAATTGCTCAAAAGTTTACACGAGGTGCCTAGAGACCAGCATTGAATTCCCTGCAGAGTTCAACTCATTACATTCAGAATCCAGTGAGAAAACAAAACTTTTTAAGTTTTTACCAAATGCCCCTAAAACTTCAACGTTTTCCATAGCCGGCATCATCGAAAAAGTCAGTTTTTGACCCAAAAATGCAACTGAACAAAAATTGCTCAAAAGTTTACACGAGGTGCCTAGAGGCCAGAATTCAATTCCCTGAAGAGTTCAACTCATTACATTTAGTATCCTGTGAGAAAACCAAACTTTTTGGCTATTTATAAAATGTCCCCAAAACTTCAACGTTTTCCATAGCCGGCATCATCAAAAAAATCAGTTTTTGACCCAAAAATCCAACTCGACAAAAAATGCACAAAAGTTTACACGAGGTGCCTAGAGGCCAGAATTGAATTCCCTGAAGAGTTCAACTCATTACATTCAGTATCCTGTGAGAAAACCAAACGTTTTGGCTTTTTATAAAATGTCCCCAAAACTTCAACGTTTTCCATAGCCGGCATCATCGAAAAAGTAAGTTTTTGACCCAAAAATCCAACTCGAAGAAAATTCCTCAAAAGTTTACACGAGGTGCCTAGAGGGCAGAATCGAATTCCCTGAAGAGTTCAACTCATTACATTCAGTATCCACTGAGAAAAACAAACTTTTTGGATTTTTATAAAATACCCCCAAAACTTCAATGTTTTCCATAGCCGGCATCATCAAAAAAGTCAGTTTTTGACCAAAAAATCCAACTCGACAAAAATTTCTCAAAAGTTTACACGGGGTGCCTAGAGGCCAGAATTGAATTCCCTGAAGAGTTCAACTCATTACATTCAGAATCCAGTGAGAAAACAAAACTTTTTAATTTTTTACCAAATGCCCCCAAAACTTCAACGTTTTCCATAGCCGGCATCATCGAAAAAGTCAGTTTTTGACCAAAAAATCAAACTCGACAAAAATTTCTCAAAAGTTTACACGGGGTGCCTAGAGGCCAGAATTGAATTCGCTGAAGAGTTCAACTCATTACATTCAGAATCCAGTGACAAAACCAAACTTTTTAATTTTTTACCAAATGCCCCCAAAACTTCAACCTTTTCCATAGCCGGCATCATCGAAAAAGTCAGTTTTTGACCCAAAAATCCAACTGAACAAAAATTGCTCAAAAGTTTACACAAGTTGCCGAGAGGCCAGAATTGAATTCCCTGAAGAGTTCAACTCATTACATTCAGAATCCAGTGAAAAAACAAAATTTTTTAATTTTTTACCAAATGCCCCCAAAACATCAACGTTTTCCATAGCCGGCATCATCGAAAAAGTCAGTTTTTGACCCAAAAATCCAACTCGACAAAAATTGCTCAAGAGTTTACACAAGTTGCCTAGAGGCCAGAATTGAATTTCCTGAAGAGTTCAACTCATTACATTCAGAATCCAGTGAGAAAACAAAACTTTTTAATTTTTTACCAAATGCCCCCAAAACTTCAACGTTTTCCATAGCCGGCATCAGCGAAAAAGTCAGTTTTTGACCCAAAAATCCAACTCGACAAAAATTGCTCAAAAGTTTACACGGGGTGCCTAGAGACCAGCATTGAATTCCCTGAAGAGTTCAACTCATTACAGTCAGTATCCCGTGAGAAAACTAAACTTTTTGGCTTTTTATAAAATGCCCCCAAAACTTCAACGTTTTCCATAGCCGGCATCAGCGAAAAAGTCAGTTTTTGACCCAAAAATCCAACTCGACAAAAATTGCACAAAAGTTTACACGAGGTGCCTAGAGGCCAGAATTGAATTCCCTGAAGAGTTCAACTCATTACATTCAGAATCCAGTGAGAAAACAAAACTTTTTAATTTTTTACCAAATGCCCCCAAAACTTCAACGTTTTCCATAGCCGGCATCATCGAAAAAGTCAGTTTTTGACCCAAAAATCCAACTCGACAAAAATTGCTCAAAAGTTTACACAAGTTGCCTAGAGGCCAGAATTGAATTCCCTGAAGAGTTCAACTCATTACATTCAGAATCCAGTGACAAAACAAAACTTTTTAATTTTTTACCAAATGCCCCCAAAACATCAACGTTTTCCATAGCCGGCATCATCGAAAAAGTCAGTTTTTGACCCAAAAAATCCAACTCGACAAAAATTTCTCAAAAGTTTACACGGGGTGCCTAGAGGCCAGAATTGAATTCCCTGAAGAGTTTAACTCATTACATTCAGAATCCAGTGAGAAAACAAAACTTTTTCATTTTTTACCAAATGCCCCCAAAACTTCAACGTTTTCCATAGCCGGCATCATCGAAAAAGTCAGTTTTTGACCAAAAAATCCAACTCGACAAAAATTTCTCAAAAGTTTACACGGGGTGCCTAAAGGCCAGAATTGAATTCCCTGAAGAGTTCAACTCATTACATTCAGAATCCAGTGAGAAAACAAAACTTTTTAATTTTTTACCAAATGCCCCCAAAACTTCAACGTTTTCCATAGCCGGCATCATCGAAAAAGTCAGTTTTTGACCAAAAAATCCAACTGAACAAAAATTGCTCAAAAGTTTACACAAGTTGCCTAGAGGCCAGAATTGAATTCCCTGAAGAGTTCAACTCATTACATTCAGAATCCAGTGAGAAAACAAAACTTTTTAAGTTTTTATAAAATGCCCCCAAAACATCAACGTTTGCCATAGCCGGCATCATCGAAAAAGTAAGTTTTTGACCCAAAAATCAAACTCGACAAAAATTGCTCAAAAGTTTACACGAGGTGCCTAGAGGCCAGAATTGAATTCCCTGAAGAGTTCAACTCATTACATTCAGAATCCAGTGAGAAAACCAAACTTTTTAATTTTTTACCAAATGGCCCCAAAACTTCAACGTTTTCCATAGCCGGCATCATCGAAAAAGTCAGTTTTTGACCCAAAAATCCAACTCGACAAAAATTGCTCAAAAGTTTAAACAAGTTGCCTAGAGGCCAGAATTGAATTCCCTGAAGAGTTCAACTCATTACATTCAGAATCCAGTGAGAAAACAAAACTTTTTAATTTTTTACCAAATGCCCCCAAAACTTCAACGTTTTCCATAGCCGGCATCATCGAAAAAGTCAGTTTTTGACCCAAAAATCCAACTTGACAAAAATTGCTCAAAAGTTTACACGAGGTGCCTAGAGACCAGCATTGAATTCCCTGAAGAGTTCAACTCATTACAGTCAGTATCCCGTGAGAAAACTAAACTTTTTGGCTTTTTATAAAATGCCCCCAAAACTTCAACGTTTTCCATAGCCGGCATCATCAAAAAAGTCAGTTTTTGACCCAAAAATCCAACTCGACAAAAATTGCTCAAAAGTTTACACGAGGTGCCTAGAGGCCAGAATTGAATTCCCTGAAGAGTTCAACTCATTACATTCAGAATCCAGTGAGAAAACAAACTTTTTAATTTTTTACCAAATGCCCCCAAAACTTCAACGTTTTCCATAGCCGGCATCATCGAAAAAGTCAGTTTTTGACCCAAAAATCCAACTCGACAAAAATTGCTCAAAAGTTTACACAAGTTGCCTAGAGGCCAGAATTGAATTCCCTGAAGAGTTCAACTCATTACATTCAGAATCCAGTGAGAAAACAAAACTTTTTAATTTTTTACCAAATGCCCCCAAAACTTCAACGTTTTCCATAGCCGGCATCATCGAAAAAGTCAGTTTTTGACACAAAAATCCAACTGAACAAAAATTGCTCAAAAGTTTACACGAGATGCCTAGAGACCAGCATTGAATTCCCTGAAGAGTTCAACTCATTACATTCAGTATCCAGTGAGAAAACCAAACTTTTTGGCTTTTTATAAAATGCCCCCAAAACATCAACGTTTTCCATAGCCGGCATCATCGAAAAAGTCAGTTTTTGACCCAAAAATCCAACTCGACAAAAATTGCTCAAAAGTTTACACGAGGTGCCTAGAGACCAGCATTGAATTCCCTGCAGAGTTCAACTCATTACATTCAGAATCCAGTGAGAAAACCAAACTTTTTAAGTTTTTACCAAATGCACCCAAAACTTCAACGTTTTCCATAGCCGGCATCATCGAAAAAATCAGTTTTTGACCCAAAAATCCAACTGAAGAAAAATTGCTCAAAAGTTTACACGGGGTGCCTAGAGGCCAGAATTGAATTCCCTGAAGAGTTCAACTCATTACATTCAGAATCTAGTGAGAAAACAAAACTTTTTAATTTTTTACCAAATGCCCCCAAAACTTCAACGTTTTCCATAGCCGGCATCAGCGAAAAAGTCAGTTTTTGACCAAAAAATCCAACTCGACAAAAATTGCTCAAAAGTTTACACGAGGTGCCTAGAGACCAGCATTGAATTCCCTGAAGAGTTCAACTCATTACATTCAGTATCCAGTGAGAAAACCAAACTTTTTGGCTTTTTATAAAATGCCCCCAAAACATCAACGTTTTCCATAGCCGGCATCATCGAAAAAGTCAGTTTTTGACCAAAAAATCCAACTCGACAAAAATTGCTCAAAAGTTTACACGAGGTGCCTAGAGAACAGCATTGAATTCCCTGAAGAGTTCAACTCATTACATTCAGAATCCAGTGAGAAAACCAAACTTTTTAAGTTTTTACCAAATGCCCCCAAAACTTCAACGTTTTCCATAGCCGGCATCATCGAAAAAGTCAGTTTTTGACCCAAACATTACAACTCGACAAAAATTGCTCAAAAGTTTACACGAGGTGCCTAGAGGCCAGAATTGAATTCCCTGAGGAGTTCAACTCATTACATTCAGAATCCAGTGACAAAACAAAACTTTTTAATTTTTTACCAAATGCCCCCAAAACTTCAACGTTTTCCATAGCCGGCATCATCGAAAAAATCAGTTTTTGACCCAAAAATCCAACTGAAATAAAATTGCTCAAAAGTTTACACGAGATGCCTAGAGACCAGCATTGAATTCCCTGAAGAGTTCAACTCATTACATTCAGTATCCAGTGAGAAAACCAAACTTTTTGGCTTTTTATAAAATGCCCCCAAAACATCAACGTTTTCCATAGCCGGCATCATCGAAAAAGTCAGTTTTTGACCCAAAAATCCAACGCGACAAAAATTGCTCAAAAGTTTACACGAGGTGCCTAGAGACCAGCATTGAATTCCCTGCAGAGTTCAACTCATTACATTCAGAATCCAGTGAGAAAACAAAACTTTTTAATTTTTTACCAAATGCCCCTAAAACTTCAACGTTTTCCATAGCCGGCATCATCGAAAAAGTCAGTTTTTGACCCAAAAATGCAACTGAACAAAAATTGCTCAAAAGTTTACACGAGGTGCCTAGAGGCCAGAATTCAATTCCCTGAAGAGTTCAACTCATTACATTTAGTATCCTGTGAGAAAACCAAACTTTTTGGCTTTTTATAAAATGTCCCCAAAACTTCAACGTTTTCCATAGCCGGCATCATCAAAAAAATCAGTTTTTGACCCAAAAATCCAACTCGACAAAAAATGCACAAAAGTTTACACGAGGTGCCTAGAGGCCAGAATTGAATTCCCTGAAGAGTTCAACTCATTACATTCAGTATCCTGTGAGAAAACCAAACTTTTTGGCTTTTTATAAAATGTCCCCAAAACTTCAACGTTTTCCATAGCCGGCATCATCGAAAAAGTCAGTTTTTGACCCAAAAATCCAACTCGAAGAAAATTGCTCAAAAGTTTACACGAGGTGCCTAGAGGCCAGAATTGAATTCCCTGAAGAGTTCAACTCATTACATTCAGTATCCACTGAGAAAAACAAACTTTTTGGATTTTTATAAAATACCCCCAAAACTTCAACGTTTTCCATAGCCGGCATCATCGAAAAAATTCAGTTTTTGACCCAAAAATCCAACTTGACAAAAATTGCACAAAAGTTTACACGAGGTGCCTAGAGGCCAGAATTGAATTCCCTGAAGAGTTCAACTCATTACATTCAGAATCCAGTGAGAAAACAAAACTTTTTAATTTTTTACCAAATGCCCCCAAAACTTCAACGTTTTCCATAGCCGGCATCATCGAAAAAGTCAGTTTTTGACCCAAACATTACAACTCGACAAAAATTGCTCAATAAATTTCACGAGGTGCCTAGAGGCCAGAATTGAATTCCCTAAAGAGTTCAACTCATTACATTCAGTATCCACTGAGAAAACCAAACTTTTTGGCTTTTGATAAAAATGTCTCCAAAACTGTGAGTAACCCACTATTTCGTGAAATCGGCAGCAGGTCACAGTAGTGGAAGGCGAGGAAAGTACCGTTACGCCAACCAGGCTTCAGCTCCCCCCTGACCTACCAACGTTCTGATCGTTGTCCGTGAGCCTCTCCAATCCCGGGTTGATGGTGCCCAGGAAGAAGAACATGGTGAGCTGCAGTAATGAGAACCAGATAAGCAGACACAGGGATGGTAGAGACAAGAAACAGGAGCACAGGGACGGGTAGCGGTCGCTCTTGGCAGCCTCGGTGACGCTCTGAGAGGAGGGAGGATCCTCATCGGTGGGTAGGACTACGTCATGCTCACTGTCACTGGCTGCTGATAGAGGCAGATCATGGAAAAACCAGGAATAAATAAGAAACAATTAAATAAAAGATACCTTTTTGAGACTTAGTATCAGGAGCTTGCGACACCATCACAGTGTCTTTATCAACTGGTGTTGCTGAGGCCCTCTCGTGACCCGTCACGTGACCAAGCTTGTAATCAAAGTCTCAAAAAGGTATCTTTTATTTAATTGATATAATAATGGGACAGGAAACGAACTTTCATGCTCGAAATAAGAAACAGTTATTGTCTGGCAGCCCATAATTCAAAAAGTTTGCGGAACAACCATGTTGGAATAATTGCTAAAACTGAAGACGGTCAGAGCATACTGACTGGAACGTTGAGTTTATACCTCTGGTTCTTTTCAGAACCATTCTCTTAGTTGAGAAATTATTCCCACATGGTGTTTCCGCAAACCTTTCATTCATTAGCAATTCCACCATGCAAAGCCTCGAATCTTACTTACTTTGTCTTGTCTGGGCAACAAGGTCGTATCTCCTAAAATGGGCCGTATGTCAAATGCGAGTTTCAGAATGTCAAAAGGTTGTATCTCACTTATAATAACCCGGATGTACACACAAAGTCAGTGGACGTCGAGAAATGACCTGCTGCAACGGAGCATATTCGCGCGAGACACGACTTTGTTGCCGAATGGAGTAACGACCTTGTTGCACTGACGCGACGATTTATAAAGCAACTGTTCATTTACTAAACATGGGTGAATTTTTTTGTCAAAAGTAAATCACTTTTGTTTTGCTAGAAATATTACAATTTGAAAAAGGAATCAATTTTTTCAAAATGAAACTCGAAATAGCACGGGAAATGCAATTTTTAAGCAACACAAATCCAGTACCCTCCAAGATTGCCCTATACCACGTATACTACATCATAGTCTTGATGCATTTGAATATTTTCAGACTTTCTGTAATTTTTAAAATCTGAAAATGGGGTATTTATACAAAAGAGAGAGAGAGAGAGCAAGGAAATTAAAACTGCTCAATGATCAAAGAGACACAAAGAGTTGTCGTATTCTCCTCCAAAAGTCTGGGTTATTTTACAATTGAGACCTAATGTGGAGTATTCATAATATGGAATTTGCATCGGCGGGATGATGTAAATTCAATATTGGGAGAGATTTACGGTTCTTTGTTTGAGGAAAGAACCCCTATTATTCCTTGGGTTTTCTATTTCTACCAACCTTCAGATGAATGCATTTCTTTTCCTGACTGTCCGTTCCTCTCTTTTTCTTTTCCGTCTAAATCCTCCATCGGCACCTTATTTTCCACCCCTTCATCACTCTTTGCCCCTGCCCTCCTTGTATCAGGCTTGGCCTGCCTGTAGCCCGGGGGTAAGGGGTAGGGGATGTGGCTCGTCTTGGGCAGCAGGAGGGTGTTGAGGCACATCGTCAGGCAGATGCCTGCTAGGACAAAGAAGGACGTCTGGAGCGGCACCCCGAGACTCTCATACAGAAGCTGAAATGAATATTTAAAAAATGATTCTAATTAGACTCTCAGCACAGGTTCCCCTTGGAAACAAGAAAGATATTTCAGACACTTCACTTTCATTGCTGACATGTGCTTTTTGCCCAAGCAAAGACGCTCTGGATATGTGCACATTTTGATGAAAAATTACCCACGAGGCGCAAGGACCGTATCACATATGTAACCAGTAATTTGGGGAAGTCTTTGCAGAGGATCCGTGGTTCAAGCAATAATGAGGAATGCTTGGAGGGTTAATACACTCGGTAGCGCGCCGTTCGTAGGTGATAAATGGAATGACGCGCTCCTCATGTATTATTCTTGGTTTGAAGTAACAAAGTCCCTCAAAATGTAAAGAAGGCTACATAACAACCAACATGTTGAAGTTTCAACTCAGTGGATAATATACATTTTTGAGAACAATATGCACAATTTCTGGGGCCTCATAACTGGACTGAGTTGCTAACCTACATAAAAAAAAAGTGCCTGTGGGCACATTTTTTTAAACCACAATGATTGTTTTCTTCTGAATACCATTTCAGGCGAAATAAATGCACAGGGTATTTGGGACCAGTCTTATCTTAACCAGTTCACGCCGAGATTATTTTGACAAGAACGGAACAAGGCGTGGGATTACTTTTCACTCGACCTCAAGCCAGGCGGGTTGAAGCCATCACCCTAGGGCAGCACACTCATATTTCCGGCCTCACTCACTGCGAGCGGGTTGCTGACAGAAATTTCCGGCCTCGCTCCCCTGCGTGTTTATCTGTCATCCGTTCTGAATACCGGAAAACTTGTGCGTGTATACACGGCCTCCGGCGCGAACTGGTTATCTATGAGCAAGAATTGTCTTGTTAAATTGGTAGGTACGCTTCCCCATATCATTGCACATTTTCCTATATATTGTACCTTTGACTTCTTGGTAAACTCAACATAGTGAGTTGATCTGTTACCTTGACGATGATAAAGACAAAAGCTGAGGAATCCAGGCATCCAGACAGGAATGTCATGACGGTTGCCTTCCGTCTGCCGAACAGGTTGGAAATCTCCACACACAAAAGGGGAAACAAGACAAGATAAATCTAAAGCACATGATCAAACCAGAATGGCTATTCACTGGAAGTCTTTTCCTGCATCAGTCAACAAACTGGGCCAGATGTTAGCCCATGCATTGGTATAATGGGTTGAGCCTATCCGATAGCACTGCCCAGATCACGAGTGACAGTCAGTCAGCCAGTCAGTCAGTCGGGGAGTCGGTCAGTTGGTCGGTGAGTCGGTCAGTTGGTCGGTGAGTTGGTCAGTTGGTCGGTGAGTTGGTCAGTTGGTCGTTGAGTCGGTCAGTTGGTTGGTGAGTCGGTCAGTTGGTCGGGGAGTCAGTCAGTCAGTCGGGGTGCAGTCAGTCTGGGAGCCAGTCAGTCAGTTGGGGAGTCGGGGAGTTGGTCAGTCGGGGAGTCAGTCGGTCAGTCGGGGAGTCAGTCGGTCAGTCGGGGAGGGGGGGAGTCGGTCGGGGAGTCAGTCGGGGAGTCAGTCAGTCAGTCGGGGAGTCAGTCAGTCAGTCGGGGTGCTGGAGGGGGGGAGTCAGTCAGTCGGGGAGTCAGTCGGTTCGACGGGGGGGGGGAGTCAGTCGGGGAGTCAGTCGGGCGGTCGGGGAGTCAGTCAGTCAGTCAGTCAGACATGTCAGTCACTCAATCCTTCAGGCCAGTCCTGAAGATTTCGTTTTTATAGACTGTTGACTGTACAACTTTCAAATTATTTGTGGGCTGACAATCATTCAGGCTTAGTTTTTTTTTTTTTGGCATTATGGACCAAAAGCAACCCTGCCCCCCCCCCCCAAAAATACCAAAACATATTTCAGAGCATTGAAAAAAGACAGGATCTTTTCCACTAAAATTAATTTACAAATTGAAAAAAAAACTATGTTGAAGAGCAAAGGTAGAGCAATTTAAGCGTGCCATGAAATTGGCCCCGATTCAAGAAAGACAGAATGATGTTGTTTTTTTAACGTACCTGCATGTTAGTAAACATGAGTTCTACTCCTCCGATTGCTAGAAAACAAGTAGCGGGAAATAGGAGAAAAGCTGTTTCCCTGGAACTGAAGGCTATCAAGAGTAGACCTGCGATGATCAAACAACTGGGGAAAAGAGAAACAATTATAGAAAGAATTTGGACGGAATTTTGTAGCAAAGGATGACCTGTCATGGCAAAATCACTGAGGGAAAAAAAAATTGCAGATTAAAAATAAAAAAGAATTTGGGGGTTTGCCTTTTGTGGATGGAATTCTAAGAAAATGAAATGTTATCAGAAGAGGATCTCTGAAAAAAAATGAAAACTGAAAAAAATTAATAAATATCGAGGGAAAATATTGCGATGGAATTTGGGGGTTTTGTGTTAAACAACTGATCCGCAGATCGCATGTGTCACCTTTTTCAGCAGTCAATCCCTACATGTTTTATGTTCTTAAAAAAAAGTAATTATTTTTTTGCAAATGACCCCTAGATGACTTTTGACCTCCAAATTTGGAAGAGTTGTGATGAACCCCCACCCAAGGATCACTCCATCCAAGCTACATTAAAATCCATCACGTTCTGTAGACAAAGAAACATTTGAAGTATATTTGAACAAAGACCCCTAATGACCCCTACATGACCTTTGACCTGAAAATCCACGAAAGCACGTAGAAGTTATAAAAAAAAAATTCTCAAAAACTGAACCGAAACTTTAACATACATGTACATACGGGGCTATATACGGACGGTCTAGCCAGACGGAATTGTGGGGTGATAGCATTGTGTTCCCATTATCCCTTTTTCTAAAGATTCTCTTCTGGGGTGATGTTTTTCTATTGTGAAAATAGTGGGGTGATGTGTCCTGAAAGGAACATCGCCCCACAAGGGGGGTATGGTCAGAACGGACTTACGGGTCTATGGACATACAGATTTAAGGACTGGTTAGCGTCTCCCAAATCTTTGTTTAGGTGACACAAAAATGAAATGCTATCAAGAGAACACCTGTCACAATCAAACAACAGTAAAAAATATTATGATAATAAAAAGCGAATTTTTGATGGAATGTTGGGGATTTGCCAAAATGTGAGAAAAACGTTTTGCACATGACCGCAGTGGGGACTTAATTTCACAATATTAATCCAAAGGGGCGTATCATAAGTTTGACGCCTCATAGCCCCGATGCCGAAGTTTCAGAATTATGAGGCGTCGGATTTATGAAGCATCGGATCCAAAAGGGAGAGGGGGGTGTTCCAGGGAATCCAAAAGAGTCCCGCATTTGCCGAATATTAAGTATCGTACCTGGACAACAGCCGCATGGTGAGGGTGCCAAATTTATCAAGCACAATGCCCATGGGAAACAGGAGGAACTCATAGCAGAATGTCGCAATGGTGAACATCAGCTGGAGTTCTGCATCTTGCTCCGGGCAGGTCGGAAACCCGCCGCCGGGACCCACCGATGCCAGGGTAGTACTTGCCAGCGTCGGGTCGCTTGGGCTAATCGGTAATCCAGCAGGAGGAATTGTGATCCCTACATTCTCGGTGGAATTGGTCGACGTGTTTGTAGGCGGGCACAGGTGGCTGAAGTAACCCTCTTGCTTGACGACGTAGACAAGCGAAGCCCAGCCAAAGAAGACTCCGCTGAAGAGGAGGTTTTCAAAAGCGCCGAGTCCGAGGGTCAGGACTCGATACAAGGCAAGCCCGATCATCGCCACGCCCTACCTGCATGGGAGACCAAGATGATTTGAAAGAAAAAGAATTTTATGAACACAGGTTGGCAAGGCATAGCGTTCACACTTACACCTATGTCTACACGGGTCAGCTGCAGATTTAGGTCTTTTTACCCGGGTGTACAGTATATCCTAAAAAAAGTGTATGTCTGACTGTTTTGAAATAACTACACAACCATGAAGACAATTTTGAAATTGTTGGTTGTGCAGATACTTCTTATCCTTGGCCTTAACCTCTATGGGTTTCATTTAATTTCAGTCTTGCAAGATCACTGCACAATAGTCAATTGATCACAACAAAATTATTGGACACTGTGACCAAGTTCCTTGCCTTAATCAATTTTAGTGCTGTTATGTAAGGCCAAAAAAAAAGTCTCCGGTTTCTGGTATGGAGATTGCCCAAAAAGTGGTGCGGCGACGCGGCTCTTTTTTTTTTTTTTACCTGATTTTTTTTGCTTCAAATGTCGGCTGATGACTGCAAATGGTACCCAACTAAACTTAGTGCAAATATATGGGAGTCCAGAGATGCCACATAAAGCTTATTCTCGACCATAACCCAATCTAAAAACACGTTAAAATTGTGCAGCTGCAGGGATTCCAGTCAAACCAGTGAGTTTGGCGGTTTTGAGACATCATCTTTCATTGAAAAAAAAACTTTTTCATTTTGCCGACGCACATGGCTACGGCGACGCGCACGCATACCAGAAACCGGAGACTTTTTTTGGCCTAAGCTGTGTAAAATCCTGCATGTTGCGGAAAAAAAAGGCTGATATGGTTTGGGATTGGAATCATTTGCCCTTGAGCATTAAACTGAGGTCATGCCATGATGACTGATAGCCAGGCAAATGATTCCAATCCCAACTGCAGCCTTTTTCACAACATGCTACAATTGTGTAGTGATGCATGACTGAAACTAAATGAAACTCATCAGGGTTTAGGCCAAAGATAAGGAGTATCTGCACGACCAAACATTTTCAAAATTGACTTCATGGTTTTGCAGTTATTCCAAAAATAGTCAGACAGACACTTCTTTTACTGTAGAGCCTCTCAACCCTGGTCCGGACCAGGATTGGATTTTTACCTGTGTAGAGCGCTGAACCTATGTAGAAGCCATGTCGGAAAGATTTCCATACAAGAAGTTCACTAATTTCCCTATGTATTGACTAACAAGCCCCCAGATAGCAGTTTCATGTCATCAAAGTCAATTTGAGCAGTGAGAAAATACAAGCAAATTCTTAGAACACACTTACAATTTTTCAGTCCACTCTCATAGGGTTTGTACACAGGGTGTTGAGTGAACTTCTTATATGGAAATCTTTCCGCCATGTTCGATTCTTGCTAATGTGAAGGGGTTCCTGAAAGCAGGTTCAACACAGAGATGTTGGATAGCGTGAAATGCCCTTTTCCTTGTTGCAATAAAAAAAAACAAGCCAGTGACATTATACTGTTGAAAAGCGGCAGGATTTTTTAGGGACATTTTGGGGTGAAACAAACATAAAACATGTCTAAAAACAGAAATGAACAACACAGACTTGCTTAATTGTAAACTAAATGGCAGATTAAAATACAATTCTTTCAAAAGCAGTTGTTGCAAATAATTAGGGACAACCAGAATTGTGAAGAATAACATAGATTTCTTGATGACGGCAATTGTCATTTTCACACAAAAACAAGGTTTGAAAAAAAAAACCTTGTCAGTATGTTTTTGGAGGTCTAGAAGTTTTGCCATTAGTAACAACATACATGTACAATGGCCCTTAAATGTTACAAATTTTTATATTGAAATCGTAAAGTTTGTTTATACAACATTAACAAACCTTTGTTGAAGTTTCATGGCTAGACGTGCTAACATTTTGGAGAATTGATGAAAATATGAATAAAGCAGCATAAACGCAGTATTAACCTGTGTTTTTCTAATAATGCTTTTACTGGTATAAAGTCATGAACTACTGACACATGTTTATTCTGTTTAATAGCTCCATGACTATATCAACAAAATTATTAACCAGCTACGGTTACATGTACATGTAGTTACCACTTCACGTATATTACATTCTCAAATGCATAAATTATAGTAATAATTAGGCATAATATATAATGTCATATCAGATTGTGCAAGAGAATCCTATTTTTTTTCATTTTTTTTTAAAGAATAAACACCTCTGGTAATAACATCAAATATAATACTTGTTTCCCCCATAAATGAGGGTATATGCTTTTATGGATTAAAAAAAAGTTAGATTTTTAATATCAGGCCTGTACCCAAAGGGGTGGGGCCGTATCATAAGTACGAACCCTCATAGGTCCGACGCCTCATAAGTCCGAAATTTCGGACTTATGAGGCGTCGGACTTATGAGGTACATGTATAAAATTCATTTATTCCGCCTCATAGATCCGACGCCTCTTAAGTCCGACGCCTCATAAGTCCGACAACGGAAAAACGAGGCGTTTAATTTGTCGGACTTACGAAGCGTCGGAGCTATGAGGCGTCGGACCTATGAGGCGTCGGACCTATGAGGCGTCGGACCTATGAGCCTTTATTTGTTTTAGGGGATGCGATTTTGTCAGACTTATGAGGCGTCGGACCTATGAGGCGTCGAACTTATGAGCGGACACCAAAGGGGTGTGCTTGGTGTGTACGCACACACCAAAACAAGAAGAGGACCACATTTTTTAAGCATTCCTTTCTCCAAGTTACTTTCCACACCTATCCTTTTTACAACTGCCTATTAAAATATGTTGTCTCTTCATCGACAACACGAAAAGTTAGCATTTAAAATTTGAAAAGGACAAATATAGACAATATATTGGAGGGAATAAAAGCCTTGCAGAGAATAAAACAGAGTCGGTGCTGCATGTAATTAGAAGTATGGCATGGAGCCGAGTGCAAAGAAGTCAAAGGCCATGTGCGTGTGTTTAGCAAAACAACCACAGCAGATGTACAGGTGCAAGCTGTTGGACATGATCTCGAACAAATCAAAGAATAGTCTTACTTGTGTAGATCTGATACACCGTGCCCTCTGGAGACATGCACACGATAGGGAACAAAAGATTGTATACGTCTCCACAGGGCAATTTCTATAGATGAATACGTCCCCACAAGGTTTTTACGAAATATATATATGGATGTGACTTTCCAAGGTATGTTGATCCATCGCCAATGGTAGAGTTTTAGAAAAGACATATTAAGTCCGAATTCCAGCCAAGGAAAATAATTCTGGTTAAAATAAGAGCATTTTGAAATTGTCCTTTAAAATTCGAAAATTTTAGTACACGAGAACAAAGAAATGTCTCCACAAGGATACAAATTTCAGTATGTATGCTCTGTCACAGAACTTAGATTTAAATGAAAAAATAGGGAGAATTTGCCAAGCCAACTCAAAATTCTGGGAATGTAAAGAGTTTCTAAGAAGACTTTTACACCTACAACCAAAACCGCCCAAAAAGAAAAAAAAACAGAGCAAAAAATCTGACCCCGTGGTTTGAGGTCAAAGAAGAAGAGGAAGCTGAGGAGGACATCGAATGAGCAGATCGTCAAAATCGCCAAGGCAACTGATCTTCAAGCATTTGTTGAAAGGGAACAATGGAAATTCTTTGCTCGTGTCTGTGGAATGCCAAACTCTGCGACGCAAACAATCCTCACTTTCACTGTACCTAAAAAGTGCAATGGGGAATGAGGCAAAGACATTGAAACCCTGCGCCAAGTTGTGCCAAAAAAACGCCGCGTAAACACAAATCCGAGCAACGGTTCCTGCGCGAATGTTTCGACCTTTGTTAGTAATCTGTGGACAATTCATGGACTTACGACTTGAGTCTAAGCCGAATTAGGAATGAAGTTTCCTGGTGGAATTCTCGATAGGTATGTACAGTAAGTATGTAAAGCTGAGACTCTTGCACTCCTTCGTGTTCTTGGTAATCTGCTACGGATGCGAATCCTGGACTTTGACAAAGGACATCACACAATGCATCCATGCATTCGAGATGTGGTGCTACAGAGATATTCCAAAATTCAGCTGGACAGAGAGAGAGTCCCCAATGAAGATGTATTACTAAGAATGAGAACAAAACGTAATCTGTAAATTAATCATACGACAACAACAACATTCAGAAGAAAATGAAGTATGCTGGGCATGTTATGAGAGGCAGAGCTGGCAGATTGACAAATGTCATGATTGAAGGAACCATAGATGGGACCAGGGCACCAGGAAGGCGGCAAATAAGGATGTGGATAGAAAATCTGAAAAGCTGGACAAGATGCAAGACCTATGAGGAAATTAAGCACCTGACAGAGAAATAGATGGCCAGCCAAAGTTGCCAACCTTCGGATCGAAGACGGCACACGATGATGATGAAAAGCCTTACATTGTACACAAAATGAATGCTTTTTGGACTTACATTAAACTGGCGAATCGCTTGTGCTATTAAAACGTACAGGTACACACGTAGACCTTCAATATTCACTGCAGCATCTGCTCACAATACTGTGACTTTTCAGATATCAAATATCAACTAAACATGAATGGCAGGTTTGTCCTTACATGCCGGTGTATCTAGTTGTATCTCTGTAATTGCCACAGCAGTCGTTCTGCGCAATTCACCGTCTGCTCCAGTTGTACTATGGAATAATCCTAAGGATTACAGCTGTGAAATATATACACTACACACAGACTACAGTGGAGGTAATGTGTATGTAATGTGAATGCAAACAATATTGTGTTCACCATTGGTTTTCTTTTTTTTGACAATGTACATGTATGCACGTGTTTCAACACCAGGATACATACCAAAGTAAAAATAAGAAGGAAAATAAAAAAAGAGAGAAAAAATTGTGTCCATAGGTTTATTTGTCATGCTCCAGTTACAAATGAGAAAAGTCAGGTTTCTAGAACTAGTTGTAAATAAAAAAATGTGAAATACTCAGTACCGGTACTGTAGTTGTAGTTGGGCAAATTGCCAGAGGGTGACATTATGCCATTTTTTTTTCAAACCAGCTATACAAGTAATAATTCTTAACATTTGTCCTCCATTTCATTTTGTAAAAAATATTATTTTTATTGTTTTAAATATGCAATCATTACAATCACGATACTCGTAATTTAAAAATTGAAACTTATTCATTTGTCACAAGGCCATTGCTTTCAAAGCAATGCCTCTTTGGAAAGCTACTAACTTATTGTTATTATTATTATTATTATTAAATGGTTTATTTCACTGAATTGTGGGCAGGTTTACGCCATTGGAAACATTTTAAAAATAAACAGAGGTAAAAACTGTATGCATTACAATAAAAAAAAAATTACAAGACCGGTAAAAAATTATAATGAGAGTTAAAAAATAATGCATGTAACAACAAGAATGGAGGTACACAATGAAATAAATTGTTGTGCGAATATTTATCAATTTTGAATTTTTTTTCAGGGTGCCATACATACCAACCAGCACAGTCCCACAGTTTAAGAGAAGAAAACAAAATAATCAGGTGCACGGTCGTACCGGTATAGTGAAGGTCTACACGATCATCTGAGTGAAGGGACAGGTTGCTGGGCAAAGGTCAGAGACGTAAATATACAATACCTACTACAAACCTCTCTTGAACAAACATGACAAATTTGATCTCCGTGTTGGAATACATAATTTTATTCCTCATTCTACATTTTGTATGAATTATAATTTAATTAAAAAGTTCCTAGTCTTTTCTTCAAAGCAATATAAGTTTAATTAATGTCTGAAGGCCATTTGTTTCAAATATTCTAAATCCAATTATTCCAACAACAACAAAATAACTACATATTTTAATTGAGTAGCGTCATTTCTGAATTAAGTATTTTGTGGCAGCCAGCACCTTTTGCTTTTAAAATTGGCAACAAACATCGAGTAGCTGAAGCCATATGGACAAAAATGCCAATTTCTGATACAGGGCCTAATTAATGCTGCACAACTGGCAGGCAAAAAACTGTCATTTTAACAAGTAGTACCAGTGTAGTAGTCGGGTACTTTTTTCCGAGTACCGAGTACTGCCAAGTACTTAGGTTGCCGAGTACGAGTACGAGTACAAGTACTTGTACCTCTGAGTACAAGAACAGCCTCCAAGTATGAGTACTTGTACTTCCTAGTACGAGTACGAGTTCGAGTACTGTACTTCAGAGTATGAGTACGAGTACAAGTAGTGTCTTGTATTTCCGAATATGACCATACGGCAAATGGTTCATTGTGCGTAATTGGCCCAGCAGGCCCAGTCAAACAGATCTACAGTTGTATATTCAGACCCACTAGCTAGCTTTTAAATGTGCGTGTCCGGACGTGCATAGAGGAAACATCAGGAAACTTTGATTTCTCCTCAAGCCAATCAACCATTTCAAACTGAAAGTATCGATAAAATAAGGCCATGGTGTATAAAGTCAGGCTATACCATTTTCCCCCCGAGTAATGCTATTCGAGTACCAGTACTTTGATGACGGAGTACAATTTCGACATGTCGAGTACAAGTACTTTGCTGCCCGAGAACGAGTACCGTCATTTTGAGTACAAGTACTTTGACATTCGAGTACGAGTACGAGTACTCCAAAAAAAGTACTCAAGTAGTACTCGAGTACGAGTACCGAGTATGAGTACTACAACACTGAGTAATACTGTCACTTTAACACAGTTCACAGTTGACATATAAGTTTAAGTATGCTTTGTGTGAAAGAGCAGCATTGTGCATTCACTGGAATTTGTTTAAATAGTTTGTAGTGCCCAAAGATATTTACTGTCTGGCCCATGTCTGGCATGATCTGTCAATCGAAAGCTGGGCTCATATTAAAAAATGTGTGTTTTCCATAATGTGTGTTTTCAATAATCCATGTCACAAGTTTCTGAGGTTAAAAAATTAAAAAGTAGGCCTATGTCTTGTGTGAAAGAATGGCATTTTTCATTAACTTGTACTATTTTTTTTTTATCTATTTGAAAAAAATATGTAGTGCATGAAGATTTGACAAGATGGCTTAATACTCTCTGGCCCAACATTGTCAAACTTGGCTGCGAGCTGGAGAATAGGAATCACAAGTTATAGGACAAGTTTAAGAAGTATGAAAGAACAACACTGGTCATTATAATTGGTATTTTTTTTGGGGGGGGGAATGTACTGCATGCAGATATCTTATCATTGCCCAGGCACCTGTGAGGCCTAATTTATCACTGTCAAACCCGGAGTAAGTATTACAACAAGTTCATACGAATTGAAACACTAGACTTCATGTACCACACATACATGTAGGCCTGTTACTCCTGTTAGCGCCTGAGCACTGATTTATGGTTATATGGAATAGTCAGGCAATAACACTACTGTAATACAATGTAGGACAGGTGCTCACGGTTTAAAGTCCTGCCAATTATTATAAATCTAGTACAAGCTGCGCTCGCTGGGGGACATTTCGCATTTATTTGTTTTTTTAGTTTTTAGAGATAAATAGTACAATTATCCCACAACCTGTATCAATTTAAAAGTTTCTTGCTTTTGAGTGACGGATTTTCATGGACATGGTCCAGCTTTTGATGTCGGGGGAGGGGGAGGGAAAGGGGAGGGGGGCTGGTACCTATTTTTCAAATGGGGGCTCTCTTTAAAACTTACCATTATTATGCACACTGAAAATTATACGCCCATTTTCACTGCGCATTGTAATGGATTTTGAGCAGGTTTTCTTTTTGGCATTGATGTCAAAACTCTCAAACCATTTATTGAAATAATTGCTGAAAAAAAATATTTGTCACAAAAAATACCCAGGGGGTCAAGGCCAACCCCAACCCCCCCCCCTCCTCTGGACATGGTCCTCTACTAATAGTAAAACTGTTAGGGTTAATTACTCTTCTGCCGAGAGTGATTATGCGAAACAAACAACCTATCCAACAAATACACCATAGTTTAATGAAGCCATTCACAATGACACTTGAACGGCAAATTACAAAGTTCGGAGGTGACTAGGGACAGGAAAATTGTCACACTTTGGACCCTGAATTTATATAATGAGCCACAAGGGCCTATAAGAGAAGGTGTTCGTACAAAACAGCTCCATTATCCACATGTACCAGATACTTATGAATTTTAAAATTAAACATATTTCTGTGGAAATATTCATTCATGTGAGCTGAAATAAACACAAAATGTAACTGAAAGAAAGGACAGGTCAGGAAACTGGTGGCAAGTTTGATGGTGCCATGTTTAAGACGTGTAACTGGATTGGGTCATGTAATGGAAGCTTTTTTAATATCTACGTACAGCCAGTTTACCCTGGGATTTTTAGTTTGATTTAACTCTTTAGTGTATAACAGTACTGACATTGTATTTTTAAACACCCCGTCATTTTTTCATGAAAAGATTTCATACTCCATAAGTTCCCTATTGAGACGTATCGGTAGCTAAAAAGCATCGTCAATGCCCCTTTAACCCTGGTTGAACTTTTGACCAAAATTACTGAGGCAAAGATCAGACCCATGCCAACTCCCATAGGATTTGTATTGTCCAGCTCCAAATACAAGGCTAGTGAAGTATAGCTGCTTGCTTTAAACTGAGCGAATAGGGGGGCTCTATCCATCTATTTAGACACTTTGAGAAGAGATTAACCATGGTTGAACTTTTGACCCAGAATTTTTGAGGCAAAGATCAGACCCAGGCCAACTCCCATGTAGGATTTGTAATGTCCAGATCCAACCACAGGGCTTGTGATGTATAGCTGCTTGCTTTAAATTGAGCGAAGAAGTTCGGTACTGTGGTGGATTATAACTAAAATAAAATGATGGCGCCTCGCTGGGTTAAGAAATATTTTTAGGAACATGTGAACAGAAAGAGAATCATGAAGGAATTTTCTAGAATCAGTCACGAGAGGGCGCAATACAAGTTTCCAGCTCAGACATTTGGTAGAATAACAGCTATATTTTATTTTCAGTTTTTAATTAGTTTTCCGAAAACAACTTTTGTTTTTAGCAAGTTACAATTTCCACACCATTTCCTGAGAACCGAGAATGCTGTTGCAATAATGTGACTTTTTAGCACACACTCTTTAAGTTTATTGATTTTCTATACAAATTATGAACAAAACCTTTTGCTCATTGAAAATGTTTTCTCCATTAAATTTGCGCAATAAAAATACGAAACAAAACAGGTCCAAAAACTTTCACATTGGTTGTCTTTTGCTACAAGATTTGCACTTTCCAAATCCATTGGAAAGTTTCAGTAAGTAACTACTGCAGCTGCTAAAAAAATTCAAAAGTACATGTGTACTGTTGAGGCATATGTGCAAAATAGTACTCAAAGGGTTAAAATAACTCAAGTATTCACCAAACGAATTTACATTTCAAAAGGTCTATCACGCTACTACATCTGTTCATACTGCTGAAACCACGTTCATATTAAATTGCACAATTTATCACATTTGATCACTTTGGGACTGTACTTGATTATGATAGAGGTCATAAAACTATTATCAATAATTACATAAAATAATGCCTTGACAACTTCCACTAGAAAATGGAATATGATATAAAGATAATGAAATTATATAGCGAGGCATATCAAAACATTAAAAAAAAAATCGCATAGTACATTACAAGTACATTACAGTTAAAAATGGAAAACTGCCAGTATGGTAGCATCTCAAAGGAATTAGCTGATTTAAAATAACTGTCTTAAAATTTGGGCCAAATTTGCCTGATTCAGCGACCCAGCAAGATTAGCTGTCCAAATGCACCATCACCACAGACTGTGTGACATAACGAGCGGTAGATCTATACGAAATAAATTGTTCACAAGAAAACGTCTTTGTTGTTAACTTCATGTAAGCTACCCTGAGCCAACGTGTGTTAAAATCCCCATGCATAGTAAAAGTGGCTGGGCTCTACCTTCCTCAATCACGCGAGTATCCTGCTAGACCTCCCGCTGGATTTTAAAGGGCCGGAGAGGGTTTAAAGCAGGGAGAATGTGTGATTCCGCTGTTCCCAATCCGGGTGGGCTGGATCGATTGGTTCTTTTAGTGTCCTCTCAGTGAATGAGACATTTCCTGTCACATCAATAAGGATAACAGTTGTGGTCCTGAAAAAAATGACAAATACACCAAAAGAACCCATTAGCACCTATAATAATAATAATACAAAGTATTTATATAGCGCTTTACAAAGAACAAAGCGCTTAACACTCATCCACAACAAAGAAATAACAGGAAAGAAAAACAGACACAATACGATTACGTATACTACATTGTATTACATTATTCCCACAAGAATTCACAAAACCATTGAGTGCTCAAGAGTTTGGAGTGTGAACCAGCGGGGCTGCCTAGGGGGGAAGCCCATGGGGAGGCGCAACCCCCAGTCGCCCACCCCCCCCCCCTCCCCACCCACTGGAAACTTGTTAGTCCTATATTAAAGCGACCTTAAATAACGCATTTAACAAATTGGACGTTCCCCCCCAATGACGGGAACCCTGGCTACGCTGCTGGGTGGTACAGGGAGTAATAGGCAGGGTAATTTCGGGCGGTAAAGGGACTGATGGGTTAAATCAAGGGGAAAGGGGACAAATAGAAAATGGAAGACTGAAGCATTTTTTAGCTGCATTTTTTTTTTCTTGACTTCTTAGGCAGTGAACATCTGCTACGTTTCAATTGCATCATAAAATGTAGCACAAAATAGAAACCCATTTGCTTTTTAATACTAAATAGAGCGCAGGGGGTAGATTTTCCCTCCATAATTTGTTAGCAAAGGAAAACCTTTTCCATACATGTTTTTTTTGTGTAAGCACTAAGCAGAGGATGCCATACAAATTTCAAATGTAATGCTTAGGGCCTGTTTAGTTTGCGCAGATCCGAATTGCGATCACTGATCCGACACGTTGATAGCTGCTCCGGATCACGTTTTAACAGATCCTTCTCGCGAGGTGGATTCGATCAAACATGGCGAGGTGCACGACGGACGGAAAGAAAAAGTGGGTTTTTTTAGTGGATTTGAAGCATCAAATAAGCTTTTGTGACATCTTCATCCTTTTTTGAGAACATATTTTCGTGATTAAAAATAGTACGACTGATTTACTTTTTCTGGAAATTATAGACAGCTTATCACAAAAATAGCCATTCTGTGCACAACATCTGAAGTAGAGAACATTTGTGTGAGCCTAAAGGATTCGACGCACAAGAGTGGTCCTGTTCGTTTTCGCATGGCATTGGATCACACGATCTCGATCAGGATCTGGATGAAACAAACAAGTCTTTAAATAATGTCTGTTTTAAATAGGGGTACATACCTTGTTCCATATGTGTTTGACTTGATGAACACCAATTCCTTCAGCATATCTCTGAACTTCGAGATATCCATGTCTTCTGATGAAATGTCTGTGCTGGACACAAGCCTGGCAAGTCAAAACATGTATTTGTATTTTTAGGAAGCAACTAAAAACATGGAACATTCCTGGTCATTCTACAACATTCATATTGGCATATGGCGCACTGAGATCTGGGAGACGTGGCTGCTGTTTGCATGGGCGTTGCTAGGATTTTCTTCTGGGGGGGGCAAAGCACATTTTTCACCAAAATTCCTATATTTTCCAGCATTTTCCCGATTCATCGTTTTTTTCGAGGGTGGGCAGGGACATTTGCCCCCCCCCCCCCCCCCCCCCATTAAATTAACATTTGACTTGACACCTCTTTTTCTTTTCTTTTTTGGGGACTTTTTTCCACTTTTTTTTCTTTTTCGCAACGCCCATGGCTGTTTGCTATAGTCTCCAGATTTGAAAGCTCAATTACAAATCTATAATACTGCATAAAGCGTCATGCAGGAATGCAACTGGGAAAACACAACAAAAGAGAAAATTTGAAGAATCATAAGGCTTTACACTGTGTTTGTAAATTTTTCCTAGGAGGGGGATGCTAATCGTCCTTACTCGCAGCAGAAGCTCAATTGACCTATCGCGGTAGAATCCCATAAACGCTGCCTGTGAAATATTGTCCAATTAAATGATATGGACGCGGAACGCGCAAAATATGAGACAAACAAAATTTAACGTACAAAAATCCAATGGGGTGGTCTAAGGGGTGTGGCTAACTCGCAAACGGTGATAGGTCAATTGCAAAGGACGCGGCAGCAAAAAAGTCAAGCCGAAGGCATGTAAAGGCACCTGAGGCAGCCGCCATACGACCCATATATGACCATCGATCAAAGCCAGATCCAAAGTGTTGATTTTTGCGGAGGGAGGAAAACCGGATAGGCCAGGGAAAAGCCCCTCAGGCACAGGAGAGAATCAACGAACAACTCCACTCACATGTGACCTGAGCCGGGAATGGAACCCGGGCCACAGAGATGAGAGGTATACGTGTGAAGCAAAAAAAAATCAGCTGATCTAAGAAAATGTTGCATGCCTGCTTACAACATCATACTAATTGCATCTGAACTGTTAAGCTTAATGTAGTGGCAGCACGTTGTTCACTACATGCACAGACTGAATGCGACACAAAAGATGATGTCACAGAAATCCATCTACATAATTCTAGTACAGAATATGCAAGAAATGCATGCAAACTAATAGTATATGATCACGTACAAGGTGACCGAAAACAAAGTTGTGCAAGCAGATATCGTTAATTTTTCAAAAAGTACGTAACACAAGTATTTCATTTTGAGCATACTAATCATACTCTTTGTGTATAATCAGTGAAAATGTCATGGAAACCCATTCATGCAAACCAGAGCTGTAACAGATTATAAAAGGACATGTGTTTTTCAACCATTCCAATGGGAATTACACATTGCATTGGTAACCGCTCAACCGGCACTCTGCAATGGGTCTTTTCATTAACTGTGTAACAGCCGTGTGGTTGCGAAGGGTGATTTCTAAAGGTTACGTAACACTTTATTTTGAATGAAACTACATGTACACAGACATGTTCACGTTGGCAGGCGATCCTCGTCAAAATTTTCCTTGGAGATACATGGAGTTCAAGGTGTAACACTGACGTTTGCAACAGCAGATTATTAAAGCTGAAGTTCGGAATATACTTAGATCATTTAAGTGTTCAACTACTCCAGAAAAAAACAACTTGGAGAAATCCCTAGAAATCGATATAAATACATAGATTTGGGGAAATTTGTGAACGATTTCTTCCAGACTTGAAGGTCAGCTTTACCAGTAACTAGTATTGACGTTTCGGCATTGATGATGGCGATTTTTTCACTGACATGAAGCTAGAATTTCTTCTTCCGTTTTAATTTAACATTTCAATCATACTGAGCAGATTTTCTAAAGAAACACAACGTTCAAAAGGCCATGTTTTGGGGGGTGAATGAATTTCACTGCTCTGTTATAGCGTTTAAGTACGTAATCAGATTAGCTTTGCTTAAATCAACGATATACACCTTGCCTTCGCAACCATATGGCTGGTAAGTCACACTGGAACGGATGAAAAAGACATTGCCATTTATAATCTGTTGTATTTCTGGTTTGCATGAATGGATTTTCATCAAATTATCAGTGATTATACACAAGAGTACAAACAATACACTCCATCAACATGAAATGCTAATGTTGGATACTTTTTAAGAAATTTAAAGACGTCAACTTGCACAACTTTTTTTAGGGTCAACAAAGAGAGATATACATTGTGTACTTACGGTACATCGCGTGCCATCATTTCCAATAACTGCCCTGTTAGTTCTTCTTTGGTGAGGCTGTGTGCACTTTGGACGATTTTCTCGAGTTCTGTTCGTACGTGATCTGTCTTTGGCCATGACGTGTTGATTGTGTGGTTTGAAAATGTATGTATACCTGGAAAACAAAGGAATGAAGTTTTAAAAACATTTAATGTTGTGGCCTTGTGGTCTGGAGCATTGAATTCGTGGTCTGCGGGTAATTCTGCAGGTTGTGGGTTCGAAACCAGCCTGGGGTTATGGTGCGTGTGCCCTTAGGCAAGGCACTTTGTCACTTATTGCTTCTCTCCACCCAGGAGTAAATGGGTACCTGTGAGGGTAGAGATGGCTATTATGGTTGATTCTGGCTGCCTTGCGCCGACATGGAAGCATCAAGCTGTATACTCCCCAGGGAGCTGAGGTGGTATTTGGAATGTTTCATTTGCCAAATGATCAGGGGTAATAAAAATGTAAAGTGCTTTGATCTTAGATTTGATCTTTCACTATATGAGAACCTGTTATTATTATTAAATCCATCAATGTCCAACAGCGGCAATATTTTATCAGATCAAGCGAGAACTAAACTGTACCACATGGTTCTAGGTGCTGGATTCTGTGGGATTCAGCAGGTTTTGAACTTGAATGTCCATGAATTTTGTCTGATCCAGCATACTGCCTGAAAGATACCCGAAGGTGGTTAGGGTTACTTTTGGACACCGTTTGTTTCTTGATATTTAAAAAAAAACACCATAAAACTTGGATGATATGTTTGATCAAAAATGTTGCAGACAGTTCAGAAAGTTGGCGTTTGACAAATTCTGCAAACTATGGTCAAGTCTGAAATGGGTACTGTTGGTCTACGACCATGGCATTTTACAGTTGCCGCTGTGTTGCTGTGATCACAAAGGAACAGGGGAGGGGGATTTTCAGAGGCAAAATGTAGTACTCTACTAGAACAACTGGGAAAAAAGCTCTTAAGTACTTATTAATATCACTTTGAAGTTGCAACAAGGCCCAATTTCATGGCTCTGCTAACCACTCATTTCTGTGCTTACAATCACCATACTGTGCTAACAGCGCTAGCAGAAAATTCTTTGCCAACTCTGTAAGCCACGAGTGCCTTTTTCTCTTTGCACCAACCCAAGGTGCCTTCCTGTCATGCTTAGCGTTTTTACTACACGTTTGTGAACATTCAGATTAAAACTGGCTAGCGCGGTGCGCGTCTTTCACTTGCTCAAATCAGTGCAGTGCACATTATGTGTGCTTCAGTGGCTTGCATGAAGACAGTTTATACTCAACACAGACCATATTTTAAGCCAATTTATTAACAAGCATATACATCAAAGAATCAGCACCAACCTGAGGTCAGTTTGATGGGGTCTTTCCTCTCAGGGGCATAGTTTGTGTAGTAGTTAGCGTCTACGCTTCCATTATTCCTGAAAACAAAAGTCAAAGTAAACACAATGTAAAGCAGAGAACATCTTCATTACGCAGCTCTCTGTCAGTGGCAGGACACTGCGATTGCGAATATATAGCAAAACCAGTAACTAAACACTGTAGTTCTGTGCATATTCAATGAGGAATTGGTCGCTTGTAAAGCACAAATTCTTCCCAAATGAAAAAATAGAAACAGTTTCAAAATGTTAACCCCCTGAAAAAGTACACAATCCTTACAAACTTCAGGAAGAGTAGTTGGTATTCTGTGGCCACATGTGCAGAGTGCACATAACCAATGTTGCACTGAATGTGCCCCAACTTATGAAGTCTTCACATGAGACGAATGCACCTTTGCATGGACACACGGTTCCAATGGCGCGACGCGCAAGCGCCCTTTAATATTGGCACTCTATGTCAGATTCACAATCGAGGGGTACTTACACACTCAGCCCCCTGTCCATATTACCTGTGACATCATTGCCTTTAGGCTAGAAACAGGAACAATATCCATCTAAACATCTGTCTTTGGGTTGTTTTTTTTTCAAACTATACAGTATAACATCAGCATGTTGAACCCATGCATATATGTGATATGCATACATTTTAGAATTGAGTGGTTAGCCTTAAACCACCATCACCAGGCATGCAACTGGAAAGTCACACAAAAAAGAGGAAATTCAAATCTTTCCAAGACTTTGTACAGTGTTTTTCTATTTTCAATGGCACACATTGGAAGTGAAAAAAAAAGAGGAAATCAGCTGATCCGAGGAAAAGTTGCATACCTGCATCACGCGATCAAGAAATGCAATTTTGTAAACAAACGTCACCTACCATGCCTACACTTTATTTCACAATGCATTGCAAGCACATAGATGTCTAAGTCTCTGATTTTTCTTTAGCTTAGCCTGGCTTCCTTACCCAAGTTTCACAGTGATGAGATTGAAGCCGTTGTACGAATCGCACTCCTTTGCTATGCCTTGGAGGTAGGTCTGGCCATCCATGCTTCCTTCCAGAAAGTCTGACACAAGGGAGCCTGAGTGAAGAGTGCATAGAGCCATTTGAGAAATTTTACTGAAAACTTTCAAATTACAATTCAATGCCAGACACTTTAAAAAGTCCCAAGGGAAAATCCTATAAGAGAGTTGGATTTTAAAGAGAGTTGGTAACATTCCCAGATAATGGAAATGTGCCAAACTCTGCTACATTGTTCCAACCCTACCAGGTTTTTCCTCATTTTCCTAAAAAATTTTTAGGACTCATGATTTCCAGAACTTCCTGACATTTTCAAAAAGGGAAGATCCAAAAACTGTTCACCACCCCATTTCTTTTAACCACCCAAAACATTTCCAGTTAAAGGGAATATTCATCATTGGCTTTTACTGTGATTTTAAAAAATGAACTAAATGAAATTTTTACAAAAATACCATTTTCTTGAAAATGACTTCACACCAGGTGATGATAATTTTACAGGATGCTTGAGACTGTCATTTACCAACATCCTAGTAAGGTATTTTGTAAAAATTTGGTAGTTTTATTTTTCGATGTTTGCAAATGTTGTATATTCCCTTTAAAAGCACTGGACTAAAGTTGACTAATTGTTTTGTTCAACAAAGAACTTTCAATATTTATCCCACAAACAGTGTATCTGTACCCTCCCAATTGAGCTATCCAGCTTTGTGTTAGGGGGATCCCAATTTTGTTCTGATGAGGGCCTATCAGATGTGACAAGTGACTCCAAGTTTCAGAGTCTATCTACATGTACATGTTTATTTGTTTTTGGCTTATTGACACAATACAACAAAACAATTGCAGACTACTGTGGTGTTGGACATGGGTTTTTCTACATGTATCCTGGAAAATGCACGACACCCTTGGAAGCCATGCATCCCTAGTGCTACAACATCATGGCACACACCAGCAGGGTTCAACTTTAGCGGTAGCCCGCTAGCCAAATGTTAGTCAAAACAGCGGGCTAGTCAACCTATTCCTTAAGTAGCCGGGCTGGCGAGTCAAAAATTATTGGGATACGGCAAAGATGAAAGGGCAGGAATAAATTAAATTCAGAAAGCAAACCTGTATCAATTTGTGTCAAATTTTATTAAGATCTGTTTATTAAAACACTGACAAAATTGTCTCATGATACACGTTTTACGTGTATGCACATTGTTGTTTATGAGACACTCTATAAAAGAAAACAAGCGGGCTAGTGAAAATGCCCGCGGGCTAGTTGAGAGTCTCTCTCAGTAGCCCGGCTGGCTAGTGAAACAAAGTTAAGGTCGAACCCTGAACACCAGTCGATGTTTCCAGAATTTGCTGTGAGCCCCACCCTCCACTGGTTTGTGTACATTTCTCACAGTGCCTGTGACAGAGTTTGACTGAGTTGTTGTGGTCACCTGACAAAAACTGACGATCTAATTGGTCAATGCATTATCTTTGATTGACGGGCAGGTGGCCGGGTCACCTGTTCAACACACTCACCTCTTCCTTTAGCATCAGGGTTAATCCCGTCAGGTTGCAGGATATTCAGAAGCATTGCCAGCCGGCCCGATCGGCTCATACCTAGCCAGGTACCTCCCTCCTTGCCTACAAACATATCCTGACCTGAAAAACATACGGAAATGTGAAAAACGGAAATATTAAGACCAAAAGTTAAAGCCCTGTAGCCAAGGGGGAGTGTGGTCTATTGTTAGGGTTTGTTACTCATGATCAGAGGGTCAGGGGTTTGAATCAACTACTGGCTTTATGTTGTGTCCTTGGGCAAGCCACTTCACCCCAACTTGTCTCTCTCTCTCTCCACCCAGGAGTATTAATAGCATCATGTCCAGGGGGAATGGAAATATTCTCAGTCGTTTCATGCTACTGAAACCGGAGATAAACGCCAGCCTGATGGACCGCATTTACTTTCTTATTTGCCGACCCAGCCCTGGGTGTTGGCACAACATTTTTCTTACAATTTTTGCCATCCATCAGAGCTTTGAAGGCTTGCCTACTACCTACTGGTCTTTGCCTACTACAATGGCAACGCTGACTTTCCAGTACCCAGATGTAAGCCAGGTCATGTGGGTCAGTGAGAGAGCCCTCTATTGTCAACGCTCAAATTTCTCAATCTTACCACTTATTATGTTGGAATTCCTGTCCCAAAACTCGGCGGGTTTGGTGGGTCTCTCGTAAAACTCATCTCGGTTGAAGACGAGTATGAGACGATATCCGCCATCCCCGGGGTCTGGGTTTAACACGAACGCCGTCAGACACATATGTGCACTGTAGCGTCTTTTAGGTCTCTGCAGAGTTCTTGAGGGAATGACGAGTTGGCACACGACATGAAGGTTAAACCAGTTACAGTTTATTTAACTCTCTATCAGTCGTTGTTGGTGCAGTGCTTGTAATCAACGAGACCTGTAAAAGAAGTGTTAAAATTACGACCTCTCGTGCCTTAGTTTCGGCAACTCCCCATCAATGATTTAATTTTTAAAAACGTTTCCTAGAGCTTCCTGGATTCTCATACAGCCTTGGGGGGAAGCTCACAATTTTGTTTTCCAAATTTCTCTTAGAAGTTTGAGTTCTGTAAAAAATTATTGCCTAAAATGTTTTGCTGCAGGGGGGCGGACTATTTGTACGTTAGTGGCAAATTATTGATGTTCAAATTTAACAAATTTGTCAATTCCAAGCATGCTGGATAGCTTGTGGTAATTTTTATAGATTGCACATGTATGCATTGTACATAGTTTTGTTTTGCAATTTCAGTAAACGTACTACATACACATGTACTGGTATGTTAACAAGAGAAGACAAAAAATCTAACAAATATTAAGAGAGAAACCAAATTAAAATTACAGAAATGAAAACGAAAAAAAAAAGAAAATTAAAAAGGAAATCATTGGTTCTTTATTTTGCCATCCCCCCCCCCAGTGTCTTTTCACCACAAGACATTAGACCAATATATCCATAGCATTAAAATGATTTATTTATTGATACATAACATTAAGTCATTATTTTGTTATAGTCCTACATGTATACAGGGTGGCCCAAAAAAAACAACTACGTATTTTCGCTACCCTGAAACTCAAACAACCTCTACCAATGCATGGGGAATTCTCTTAAAAGAAAAATGATAGCAAGATCGCCCGATTCGGTCCAGTAGTTTTTGTTCTAGAGCCAATTTTGTGAAACAAAGTCGGGAGTCGTTTTGACCCGATGAATTACTAAACTGGGCCTGCGAATTCAGACTTAATTGTTCTTGGCTCTTGGTTGGTTCTTCTCCTAAATACTCCATGTGGGAGTTTATACAGGAGGCCAGAAACACCGGGCCAAACCCCTTCTCTTAGTAATAAGTGTTTACTGGGTTCTTTTACGTGCATTTATACAACACACGGGACCTACGGCTTAACGTCCCATCCGAAGGACGAAGCAAAAATGGTTAAGTGCCTTGCTTAAGAGCACAAGTGTCCGCCGGCAGGCTCGAACCCACGTCACTTTTGCCTCTGAAACACCAGAACGTGAGTCCGGTAGGCCATCGCACTCCACTTGGAATGAGGGATTAATAATACTGTTATGTAATAATCCCCCCATGAAAGATACAGTGTGCTTCACAAAATAGGCTCTGCAGCAAAAACTACTCCACCGAATCAAGAGATCTTGGTATCATATTTTTCTTAAAAGATTCTCCAACTACTGGTACAGGTGGTTTGCGTCTCAAGGTAATGGAAGTATTGTCGTATCTGGTGCTGGTGACAGTTTAAACCTTCAAGTTCATATTGAATTGATTTTACCAGCTCTGTAACTGTAAGTCCCCAGTTTTGCATGCCACACAGAATGTATACATAACATTGATCGTGCAGTAAACTACCCATAATAAGTTGCATTTCCTCCATATCAGAAATTAGCTATCCCAGTGCTGGTGAATAGGGTGGAGGATACGAGCCAAATTATTGACTGAAGAGGCATGTAAAGAATTTTTTTGAGGAACACACTTTGTGCAACTTTCTACTCTTTTTTTTCTTAAATGTATAACTACATATTTGACATCCCTTTTGGTAAATTTGATTGAAAAGTGCACTTCTTTCATTTTGTCTTTCATTTGAAACTTTCCATGCTTTTCCGGACAACTGAGGGCGCTGTTGCTGTGATGTCATTCCAGGAAGACACTGTTCAGTTTTTTTGTTCTAATTGTAAATCCAACATTTGCTTATTTAAAACATTCGTGAGAGAGGCTTGCTCAATTGGCTTACTGCAAGGAACTTAAACGACAACGGATCACCAAATCGAGAAGAAAATTTACGACAGCAAAATAATATTTTGTGTTGAAATAGCACTTTCCATCCGGAATGATTGATATCACAACTTGTCTGAGCATAAAAACCCCCAAAAGCACCAAAATACCCTTTAAAATGGCCAAAAAAAAAAAATGTAAATAATGTTAAATGGGACTCAAAGGTGCATTTTCAAGGATTGCATTAAAAAAATTACATGGCATGCACCCTTTACAGACTAATGCAGTGTAATGAAGTGACAGCCATTTTCTGTGGTGGCACCAGGCTCGAGCAAGTCGTGCTCAGGTAATACGCACACACTCCGCGCTCCCTCGACCAATACCGGTAGGGTTATCAAAACGGGCGCGCACCTCGTCTTCAAGAAAGCGTGCGGCATGCGCGCAGACGTGGAGCCACCTCAAAATTGGCTTTTACATTTGTTCGTCAATTTTAACTACAGGAAGAAAAAGTGAATAAACATGAACCATACCACAGAGAAATTGATGCAAAATCCCACAGCTGCAGGAATGCTGACGGCAGATGGAATGCTCTGATGAATGGAGTGATGTTTTCTGATGATTATGCGAGGACTGCGGTTTTGTTGGTTGGCAGCTGCTGGCAGTGTTGTAGCACGGCCCAACGCTCTGGGAAGTAATAGATGCAAGGGATTGCCCTTGAATTTCAAAGCAAGCTCCGCTGTCACGCCGCGACTTATCTTTTGGCAATTTTTTTTGTGGTTTTCCTTTTTTTGTTTATGGATGAAAGGTAGCAAAGTTGATAATCTATGCTTTATGGGCACATTTTGTTGTTCTTAATGAAATTTGGACGGGTGTGCGACCCCAACAAGGTGTATGGACTCCATGCAAAAGTACGGACCACTGGGAGAAACATTGGAACGCATCGTCGACGATACATGACCCTCATGTGAAGAAGATATGGCTATGTGCACATCAGAATAAAATGAGTTGTGCCTGCTTCACGCCATAAGCGTTCATGACATGTCCTGTGCACTGGGCTCTCAAAAAGTGGTAAAAAGCGCCCTCTCTCGTTTGCGCACGGACTCCATATGCACATGTGTCCATGCAAATCAGGCTACAATGGCTGCGCACATGTAGTGTGTACTAGTTCGAAAATGTGCGACACTCAATACTGTGTTCTACGAGAGTCCCAAAACTTAAGATAATGAAAACATGCAATACAAGACAATAGACTGCCACATGGAACAACCAGTCCAACACCCCATTAGTACTGCATCAATCAACCGTGCCAAAAGAAACACCCGGTACCGTAACTTGAGTCCCTATTTCTACACATTCTCTCCATAATCATGCCACCAGATATCATTACTGAATGGTCAATCCTTTCAAGAAGTTGGATATACATGTATGTACCAGTCTAGTCTTAGGCTTCAAATCAAAATCACTTGGCCCTCACTCTCAGCTTCAAATTGTTGAAGAAAAGTCTCACGTTAAAAATTGAATTGAGACCTCAAACTTGAACTTGGTGAAATACTGAGGACCTTGTCTTTGCCTCATGAAAATTTTGGAGACGTTTGTTGGCTAAAGGGTGAGTAAAGTTGGCAAGATTTAATTTTGCATGTTTGTTCTGCACACAAGGTCCCAGTCTATGGAAACAGATTCCGCGATTAATTATGCATTTAACAGACTGCGTCTTCTGGTTCTGGTTGAGTCGGTAAAATTCGCTCAAGCATATCACACCAACTTTTGACCTTACGACTCGCATATTGGTCTTGACCTCGAGATTCTGACCATTCAGCGGGCGCCTTGTATCAGGTCTTCCGGGCCGTAACCAGTTACTGTATTACAAAAATTTGGCAGACAGATTGACCACTCGACAGCTTAGTCCACAATTCTGATCGAAACGGCGTCAGTTTCTAAAGTCGACTCCGATTGGCTGGCGCGCAGGGTCGCATACAATTTGCATGCTAGGATATATCATTCAGACATTGGTTTGTGTGGCTCTGCACACGTGGATGTCTGCTCCTCAGACTAGCCTACTCCCAGTCTGGGTGTGTACATTCATCTGTAAAACAGCTTTACATGTATGTAGCTGGTTATCCCTGAGGATTTTAACCTGAGGACCTCAGCCTAAGTCCTCAGAAGGTTTTCGTGATGGTAATTAGCAGATTAATTAATGTTTTACTTGTGTAAATAATGTAATTTATATTATTATTTATTGGTGTAAATGTATACCTTTTACTAGCCCCATAAATGTGGCCTATTTACTGGACTGCCTCCGTAAACATTTTGATTTTCACATTTAGGCTTAGTTTGAAGGGTTTTTTTGCTTTAGAAGCATACTCACCCTCTTTATAGGCTAATCAGAAAGTGCTGCCTTTTTCAGATGAATTTTTCGTGAAATTTCCAGATTCATTTTTACACGTTTTCGTATCAAAATTTCAACATGAAATTTCACCAAAAAATATACATCTGAAAAAGGCAGCACTTTCTGATTAGCCTAAAAAGAGGGTGAGTATGCTTCTAAAGCAAAAAAACCTTCAAACTAAGCCTTAATGTGAAAATCAAAATTTGGCAAATTCGACATGTTTTTGTACATGTGGATGTGTGGTCTATGTTTACGGAGGTAGTCCAGTAAATAGGCCACATTTATGGGGCTAACCTTTTACCAACACGAAATAAATGTTGAAATGTTCAAAGCGCAAATGACAATTAACTTAATTTAAATGCCAAAATCATTAATACCTAACATAGGCCTAGTGAATACAAAATGATACTAGATGTTGGCTACGTTCCACAGGAACATTTCCCCGAACTGGATCGTGGGTAATGTTTGAGTGGCAAAAGTGGCCATCACTTGTCAATGTCACCCAGTGCACAAACCTATGAGACTGGTCTGAAAATGTCTAAGTGTTTTCTCAGTAAATACTTCAATATTTTCCCTGCTAAATTTGACTTTTTAGGACATAGGCCTAGGCCTACATGTATATCGCTTTCTGGTGGCTGATAGGTCTGTAGGTCACTGCAGGGAAAAATTAGAGATTGCCAGATGTGGGAATCTTTCCCACTCAATTAGCTTGAGTAACTCCAGCTGATATGTTCCATATTCATTCACAGCTGACATGTTCCATATTCATTCACATGTCATGCATGTGAATGAATATGGAACATGTCAGCCGGAGTTACTCAAGCTACCGTACCACTAAATGAGAATTGAGAAGTGACACGACGAGTTTCGCAAGATTGTAGTACTAAAACTACTACAAAAGTAGGGAAATAAAGAACTTACTATTAATTACCCAAAGTTCTCCTTTATCAAGTCACATTCCTCAGCAAACAAATGTCACTTCATACTTTGTTTCCGGAGTCGGCGATTTCATCCAATTAAATCTGACGGAACTCAACCTTCAAGTTCGCACTTCCATGCTCGTGCCACGCAACAGCGCCCTCTTTTGTCAAATTCGGGAGCTACCTGTAGCTGTATTAAATAATTACAAAATGTATACATGTTTGTACGGAAGCGTAGAAGGGCCAAAAGAAATTAAGATTTTTTTTTTCCTATCTCGCCGCGGCGAGTTACTATCTCGCCGCGGCGAGTTACTATCTCGCCGCGGCGAGTTACTATGTCACCGCGGCAAATTACTATTTTGTATCGGTGAGCGTCGGGCACAACAATTGCGATCCCTCCGGGTCCTATGGAACGCCAAAGAGGCATCGGCGTAGCCAGGGTTTTCATCCTAAGGGACGTGGGGGGGGGGGGGGGCTTGAGGTTACAATGGAGGGGCGACCCAAAATTTCATCCGAGCTGAAAGGCCGTGAGACAGGGTTCCTTCACCGGATACCCGCCCCATTCCCGCCCTAGTCTAGTGTCCCACATACCACTCGGCCGACCCACTATAGATGCTCTACATTAATCCGTGTTCCACTCGCGCTCGCGGGATAACTAACTAAAACACACGGTCAATCGGAACGCTATACCATGGCCGGTTTTGCCGCAACGTTGACGTAAATATGACGTGCGCGTTATTATCATATTAATTAGCGTGACTCTGCGTGACTCCCCGTGGGTCTTGGTATAGACCAATCGAAAACAACCAAAAAGGTTAACATTTTTTGGGGGGTGGAGAACTCGTGAGGGAGGGAGTCGTAAACTTTGTAACTGCATTCCATATGGATAGAGCTTATTAATATTCGTGACGCTTGAAAGTATTGAAAAATGACGAACTCAAAGCCTATTTTTCAAATTGTAATGAAAAATACTGAACATATCAAAACGATTTTTTAGTACATAGTAGGATCATGATCTCTGAGATACGGCCTTCAAAACGGGAGTAAATGATTTTAAAGAGTTAACCCGCGAACATCCAAATGTCTGTGTAACGGTAATTTGAGCTATTTCATTCAAATCGGTCGTAACGATCGAAAGACGGTACATTACAGTAATTACTTTCCCCGCCCTCTGAGAGATGCAATCATAATGTTGAATAGTTGGCAGGGTCATCCTCATCCCGTACGCTAATGGATCTGGCATTCAAAGTGGATAAATCACCTGTTGCCGCCTATTGAACTTTGTTTTCTTTCTTAATTTATTCTTAACAAAAAAAGAAAGGACAACTTTATTATTACATATATTATTTCATTCATCGGACGTACTAACTAAAGAAATTAGAACCCAGCCCTGTGTGGGTGATTAGGTTGTTAGTTTTGCCAGAAGTTGATCACAGATTACATAAATCCATCACCACTCGCGAAAATCCATCACCGATTGTGACAGTCAATCACCGATTGCAAAACTCCACTGCCTGTCGATAAAGTGCATCACCGATTTGATGATCACATTAAATGCCTCTTTGGCGTTCCATAGATCCCAAATGGTATCGCTATTCGTCGTGCCTGACGTTCGCCGATGCAAAACAGTAAGTCGCCGCGGCGAGTTACTGTCTCGCCGCGGCGAGTTATTATCTCGCCGCGGCGAGATAGTAACTCGCCGCGGCGAGATAGTAACTCGCCGCGGCGAGATAGGAAAAAAAAAATTCTTAATTTCTTTTGGCCCTTCTACGCTTCCGTATGTTTGTACATAATTGTAATGAATGACATCATTGAAATAAATGTTACTACTACAACAGCTGCACTGTATGTACCGTACGCAGCTATATCACAAGGCAGCCGCCACCGGCACCAGGCGCGCATGGAGGAATATTAAAAATCCTCCAATGTGCCAAGAAAAGAAAAGAAAAAAAGGGAACAAATGTTGCAACCCGACGCCACGTTTTGTCTTCATATGTCATCTCAATGAAGGTCATTTATTGCAAAAATGACAAGATATGAACCAGGGACTGAGAAACAATTCCAATTTTGTTCTTGACACCAGTTGGTCGTCCGTTTTTTAGTGTTTTTTTTTTCAAAAACAGATGGATGAGGGCCTTTCATATTTTTGATTTTTTATTGAGCATTTTAAGCTTACACGGTGCGATATGTGTCTTAAAAAGGAGAAGGCCCTTTTTATTTGATAGTTCTAGGTATACAGTTGTCTCAGGGGCGGATCCAGGAATTTTTGCTGGGGGTTCATCAGCAAATCAATGTTGAAATGTAGACAGTTTTTTTCATGGGGGGGGGAGGGACAAGGGCGGATCCAGGGGGGGGGGGCCAAAGGGGGCCATGGCCCCCCCCCCAAAAAAAAAACGAGACCAATTTTTTTTTTTATGTGACATCGCAATAAAGGCAGGCAATGAGTAAACCACCATCTTTTCCTAAAAAAACCCATTGGTTAAAGTGGTCAGAAATTGCCTCAGATCGCACCACAGGGCATCTAGAATCCAAATTTTTTTTTTTTGGCCCCCCCCCCAAAAAAATTGTGTTCTGGATCCGCCCTTGGGGAGGGGCTCGTACCATACTTTCATTGGGGGCGCTGTTGAATTGAAATCCGACGATAGTGTACAATACCCCCGCAACCATCTGTCCGTATTTTGGATGTATCTATTGGCGTATCTACAAAATATTAATACCAGTATCATTTTTTGGGGGTGTCAGAGCGGGGGGGGGGGGGGATTTATCATTATTTTTTATGAATTTCTATTAAAAAAACACCAAATTTTGACAGAGCTGAGAGGGGGGGGGGTTTAACCCCTTACCGCCCCCCCCCCGATCCGCGCCCGTGTCTAATAGTTGATGACCACAAAACATTATTAAAAATGATTATTGAACATTATAACTTACGAGCATCCGAACTTCTGAAACCTCTCCTTTTTTATGTTATGCCTGAAATTAAATACAAATTGATGTAGCCTCGACAAAGAAAGCAGGCGGGGACGATCAACCGGAACGTTTTTTACTCTGCCTTAAATTAAGATGAGTTCACATTCTATTTTGAGTTTTACCTGAGTCGAAGGATAATATTTTTTCCGAATTGCTCTTTTCCTAGAAATATAGGCCCTAAAAGTTAATCACTTTTGAATGAGACATCGATCTCAATATCACTGTGACGTTATTCTGACATGATTAAATATGAAATTACAAGCGATTTTAGATCTGAAATCAACCAAAATCATTAAAGATGACAAATTCCCTCGGGAAGAGAACGAAGTTCTTTTTTTTAGACATTTAATTCCGAAGAACCTAAGGCCAAAAAAAAAAAAAAGGTCTCCGGTTTCTGGTATGGAGCTTGCCCAAAAAGTGGTGCGGCGACGCGGCTCTTGTTTTCGTTAAAGTTTTTTTTTTCCCTTTTTTTTGGCTTTTTCGCAATTTTAGGAAAAAGCCTTTCTTTTTGTTCTGGTTTTTTTTTTCTTTCTTTGGCTTTTTCGCAATTTTGCGAAAAAGCCATTCTTTCTGTTCTCATTTTTTTTTCTTTCTTCTTTTTGTCGCCTAAACCCCACTTTTGGCATTAAACTTTGTCATACATTATTCAAAGTTTGCATAAGCATAGTCCCTATAGCAAAGATGTGTCCCGAAAATTGACGTCAAGTTGACGTCATCGACTAATTTATTATAGATTTTTGAATATTTAATTTTTCCCATAGACTTTGTACACAGAAATTTGAAAAAAAGTGGATTTTCAAAGGGCATTTTCGACTCTTTGCCAGTAATTCATGTACACCACTCTTTGTCCAAGCAAAGACCCTAATTCAAACAACATTGTGGAATGATGACGTCAAGATGACGTCATCTGGTGTTTATTGATAGGCAATTAAATTGTGACACTTTTTAATATTTAAAAATGCATAAGAAATCAAAGGTACGCGTCCGCAGCTTTCTGTTGCCGGCAAGTGATAGAGTAGGTTGAGGTCTTTATTTCATACAGTGTGCGTGCAATCACGTGACCCTTGCTTCCGGTCGAAAAAGGCCAAAACCGGAAGTGGCTTTTTATTTAAAAGTGGTAATAAAAATGAACTTGCTTTCAACGGTGTTAGTCTCTGGCTGATAGTATTCTTCAAATCATCTACTGATGACGTCACGCAATCTTCGAGCGCCCTCTAGCGACAGGTTGAAAATTTTCAAAAATGTATTTTGAATAGATGTCTGTGGCCAAGTTTGTCGGAATCGCCTAAATATTGGTGTATATGATGACCTTGACCCACTTAAGACGTGTGCGAAGTTTTAGGCATATGACGTCATCAGACCGGAAGTTCCGTTGAAAAGACCTTTCCTTTTTCAATTTTTTTTAACAAATCAATCTGTACAGATCAGTGATGTAGTGCCTTGATGCTGGGCCTTGGCCTTAAGGCTGCCTTAAGGCTGGATTTTAGGGCCTTGGCCTTGGCCTCGAGGCTTGAGGGCAAAAGCCTTGGCCTTGAGGGTTCAGGGCCTTGCAATTTTGAGTCAAGGCTCTTCAAGGCCCATAGATTTTTGCATTTTCCAGATAAATCTGTTCGAAATGTTGCTGTTACCATTTTATTCGTATTACCATGGAGGAGGGAAGCACCCTATAGATTTGTATTGGGCACACTTCCACTTTTGTACCATTACATTTTGTTACCGTTGTAGTAGATTTGCTGCAAAAATATTCCGTACACTTGTGGGGCTAATGAGATGATCACTTTAATTGCATATGACTATGGAATAGATCTGATTGGTTGTATGTCTCCCTGATAAGTGCTACAGATTTGCATGTATCTGTTTTAGATAGTGCTGATATTTCTGACCATGTTGGGCCAGCAAATAAAAATTTCCCAAATCAGTTTCTTGGATCCCCCTTTTGTTTCACTTGGGAGAATTGAGTGTCAATATAGAAGTAAATCGTTATTATGTTTAGTTAAACCATATTGAAGACCTGAACTTATACTTTAATAGATACAGTGCAGTCATAAAACGGTGTAGGCCTATGCGAGCATGTTCATTGCAATTAAAGAAATGTTGTTCTTCGTAACGAGCAATTCGTGATGATAAGGGCGGATCCAGGGGGGCCAAAAGGGGCCATGCCCCGCTCCCAAAAAAAAGAAACTATTTTTTTTATGTGACGTCGTAATAAAGGCAGGCAATGAGTACACCACCATCTTTTCCTAAAAAAACATCGGTTAAAATGGTCAAACGCACCACAGAGCATCTGGAATCCAAACATTTTTCGGGGCCCTTTAGCGGGCCCCGAAGCCCAAGCCGTAATTTTTTGACCCACTTTTTTTTTGGGGGGGGACCAAAATTTCTTTGCCCCCCCCCTCCCAAATTGTGTTCTGGGTCCGCCCTTGCGTGATGATGTGTCACTCATGTGACTATAATTAGTTCTATATCAGTGGTCATTTTATAAAACAGGGCCTTGGCCTTGGCCTTGGCCTTGAGGGTTAAGCCTTGGCCTTGGCCTCGAGGCTTGAGGGTCAAAGCCTTGGCCTTGAGGGTCAAAGCCTTGGCCTTGGCCTTGAGGGTCAAAGCCTTTGCTCCAACACTGGTACAGATATAATCTTGAATTGCCCACTAAATGATAGCGTAAACATTTGCCTCAACAGTGCCAAGTTCCCACCTTGTCAAAATGTTCAAACAGTTGACGCGGCGTGGGCAAAAAAATACCCTTGCGCAAGTTGCGGCAGAGCGCTTTAAAACATGCACTGGACTTCCACAATGTATAGCACGTACATGTGGCTTTGAAACGTCGTACAATGTACATTACGCCCCTTCATTCTCGCCAAAAGAGGGCAGTACATAACTTTAACGGTTGTACAGGCGCACAGGTAGGCTGTGTAAGACAGAGCCTGATCTAATTATCCTAAACGATAGCGCGTTACAAAAAAATGCGGCACACGGTATAAAGTGAATGGCGCCCCCGGCCCCATTCGCCTGTAGTAACTTTAACGGTTGTACGGGCGCACAGGCTGAGCTATGCAAAGCAGCGTAACGACCGGCACAGATCTAAAGCCTGATCTGAACACTTTTACAGGATCAAAATAAGGACAGTGCGTTACCAAAAAATACTCAATTAAAAAAATATAATGCGGAAAAATAAATTTCATTGCTGTTGCACAAAGTGTTTTTGTATGACTGCACTAACTTATTTTATTCAAACGTCACACGATCATAATATTTATTCAAATGAGTACGTACTCAGATGATTAGTCTCATTACACTCCACCCCCCCCCAAACAAAAGAAACAATCACTTCAAAAAAATCGAAGTCAAATTTGACTTATTTTTTGTAAAGTATTTTATTGAAGAACAGGCTTGGTTGACGACTTGTTGGTTGATACACTAGAAATGGCAAATATGTAACAATATTTCAGTACCAATTATTGAAATGTCTACATGATAGATGTTGTCACCTTTTTTAGCACATGTACTATCAAAATGCTTGACAATGACAATATAGCTAATTTCTTAACACTTTAGAAACGGTGGAAAAGACAAATTTCATATAAAAGTAAGATAAGTCCTGCTTATCCTTAGCATATCTGATATATCCTTTGTAATTGTTAAATCTTTTGGAAATACTATACAATACAATACAAAAGATATAATATAATTAAAAGATACAATATAATTAAAAGATTTTAAAAGTGAAATTCTTCTTCCCAATGTGCACATAAAAACATTATACATATATTTAGACACTTAAAAATTTACATAAGTCGAAAACTTCAGTTAATGAAAAGTTAATAAGTATAAAACCACCAGCAAAAATGCCTACTTTAAAAAAAGAAAAGCTTGAAAACAAAAAGCTATAGGCCTATTGTTATAAAAAAGTATTCAATTCTGCATGCTGACATGCTAGGTTATTTATTAAAAAAAGGTCTAATCTGAATTGTAAAAAATTGCAAACAGACAGTATTTATCTGATAAAATTAGAATTATAGAGGTGAATGGCACTTGGTAAAAAAGAAAATCTGAACCGGTTTGTGTGTGTGAGGAGCGCCCGTAATCTTCCTGATGGGAGTGACTGTATAGATGAATGCAGAGGATGAGCTGGGTCCTGAGTTATAGTCTGCAGTTTCGTGAGATAGTTTGTTTCCACAATTTCGTTCACCTGTTTCACTTCCAGACCAATTATTTTTCTTGCAGTTTTTGTGATCCGCTCAATTTTCTTCCGGTTATTTACAGTTAAGTTATTGTACCATACAATGCAACTAAAAGAAATGATTGACTGGACAACACTCTGGTAAAATAAATGCAAAATCGAATCACGAACATTAAAAGAACTTAACTTCCTGAGAAAATAAAGCCTCTGGTTTGCCTTATGTAAAGGATTACTCACAGTATAAGTAAAAGCTTATGTATATTAACTTACTTTAGATTCAGCCCATCTCTACCAGCATGCATAATGCTCACAACGCTCCACACCCCCCCCCTCAAAAGATATAAAAGTCAAATTAAACTTATTCTTTGTTAAGTATTTTGAACATGCTTGGCTGATGACTTGTTGGTTGCTACATTGGAAAGGGCATATATGTGACAATGGCTTTAAAAATAATTGACCAACATTAAAATGTGTACATCATCTGTTGATAGATGTCGTCACTGTACAAGCACTATCAAAATCCTTAACAATTGACAATATACCTAATGTCTTAACACAATTTAAAAAAAAACAGTGGAAAAGACAATTTCATCTAAAAGTAAGATAAGTGCATACATGTACAAACTGTCCCTGATAAATGTTACTGAGCATTTATAAAGTGCTTTGATGGATAACATGAAGACTACACATTTACAGCTGAAATATTGAAGAGGGAAAACTGTTCCCAGAAACATACTCTAGAATGCAAAAAAACCTTCAGAATTTTAAAGCATGTCTCCACACCTATCTGGGGCATGCCACAAGAAATTATCTCAGTACACAAACATAGTTTAATAAGCCCAAGGGCCCCCCCCCCATTTTAACAATCAAACTAAAACTGAATGTGTTCATACAAACATAAAGATTAGCAGTTGTACACTGCCAGTTGTATTTTACACGTAGCATGTATTTGTATCATCATAAATACAAATTGAACATGATTATGTTCCACAACACTGATGTATTTTAGTTGTTTTCTGCACCGTAGTTGAGGAACTGGAAGATAACAACTTTACCATTCAGGTACCAAACAATGGATTTAACATAAACATGCATGTCACTAGCAGTCATTCACCTAATGCAGGCAACAAGCTCTTTCAGTGCATGATTCCAGACTCATTTTTTTCCAAAGCACTGTTACTTATTTAGTGATAAGTTTGTGATCAGTGTTGCTTTGGACATAGTTTCGTAGAAGAGTTTCTATGTACATTTCACACTTCTTGGAGGTCCCAGCATACACAAAGGTTGTTAGGTCGAACCATATGGCAAACCTATACTAAAAAAATAAAAATAAATACATGCTTATCTTTTTCAACACTAACTTGTACAAAAATATATGCCCTTCCTTCTTCACCCCTTAAATATTGCTTTCTTTCAAAACAATTAGTTTTGAACACCCTAGTCTAAACTCAACTTCAGACAGCCCCCCCCCAAAAAAATATATAGCGTAATACGTTTACCTTCAAATGAAAAACAATTTCAATTAATTGTGTTTTTTTTTCAAAATTGTCCAAATCAATCACCAAAAAATGTATTTATTTTGAGATCTTCTCCCTGATTCTTGTGACCGCAAATGCGTAGTAATACCTTTAGTCCAAATTCACAAACACTATCGATAAGATTTCTGTTCGTTGTGACACCAACTTCTATATGGAAGTCAATATATCGTGTGACCGTAACATAATTTATTGTAATTAACACAAAGAAAGTCATGATGACGCCATCATCAAATTCTACATGGATTTGTGACATTTTAAAGGTCATTACCACAAACGGAATCAACACGCTAAATTCAAAATTCTCGCTGTAAAGGGTTAGTCAGGTCAGACATTTGCACAAATGAGAATCGAATTTTTAAAACACACATTTTTAGGAAGGTCCCATCTTCATTAAAAACACGATGAAGGTAGATAATATTTTAACTATGCAACTCCCAATAAAATGGTGTCACAATTACGTCATCAATTCATGTTTTATTATTTGTTTCACTTTTTTATATTTCCTTCATCTTACACAATTTGACATCGTCTTAACTCAGATCAACTTCACACGGCACTAGATCACTCTTAATATTGGGCACTGACTACACTCGTATAATCAGGTCATCATGGGCCGCACGCTTTATGAACTTTGAACAAACAAAAAAAATAAAATGAATGCATATATATTGGCTAAAAGCATGAAGTCATACAAAAGTAATAAGCGGGAAAGCCCTGTGTTCTGTTTTCAAACAGACATAGATCTCTAGTTTTTTTGGCTTTTTCGCAATTTTGCGAAAAAGCCTTTCTTTTTGTTCTGATTTTTTTCTTTCTTCCTCTTTCTCTTCTTCTTCCACTTCTTTTTTGCACAAAATCCAATAGACTTTGTACACGTTTTTTCTACACGCCACCTTTGGCCTTAAAACAATTCCGATTCCCTTCAAACCTGGCACATACTTCACCTGCAGATGTGTGCCGATTCATTACGTCATGCTGACGTCATCACGCGATTCATTATAGAATTTTGAATATTTAATTTTTCCCACAGAATTTGTACACAGAAATTTAAGAAAAAATTGTCGATTTTCAAAGGGCATTTCGACTCTTTGCCAGTAATTCATTTACACCACTCTTTGTCCAAGCAAAGACCCTAATTCAAACAACATTGTGTAATGATGACGTCATGATGACCTCATCCGGTGTTTATTTATAGGCAATTAAATTGTGACACTGTTAATATTTAAAAATGCATAAGAAATCAACCGTACGCGTCCGCAGCATTCTGTTGCCGTCAAGTGGTAGAGTAGGTTGAGGTCTTTATTTCATTCAGTGTGCGTGCAATCATGTGACCCTTGCTTCCGGTCGAAAAAGGCCAAAACCGGAAGTGGCTTATCATTTAAAAATTGTAATAGATATGAACTTGCTTTCAACGGTGTTCGTCTCTTGGATGATAGTATTCTTCAAATCATCTACCGATGACGTCATGCAATCTTCGAGCGCCCTCTAGCGACAGGTTGAAAATTTTCAAAAATGTATTTTGAATAGATGTCTGTGGCCAAGTTTGTCGGAATCGCCTAAATATTGGCGTATATGATGACCTTGACCCCCTTAAGACGTGTGCGAAGTTTTAGGCGTATGACGTCATCAGACAGGAAGTTATAATAAGACTTTGTACACAGCTTTCTGCAACAGTCTTTTCCTATACAACACTGATATATCTTACTGAGTAGTTCTGAACTTCGGCCGAGAAGGAAAAACAAATCTTATTTTTTATTCTCTTTCATTTGATTGAAAATATTCCCAAGAGTCAGAATATCAAGTAATATTTTATAAAAATGTTTCAGTTTAAAGGCAAATCACGTATTTAAAGGTGCAGTTTTTCTGCAGTGGGATTTTTAGCCCATTGACTTTGTACACGTTTTCAAGCCACCATTTGTGCAACTTGGCGATCTGGAATCGTCATCAAAGTTACAGCCAAGGAAGACCCTCATACACAAATTATGCCAAGACTATGACGTCATTGACGGTCATGATGACATCATCACCTAATTAGGTGTTAGGCCTGAGCCCAACACCTATTGTTATTGTAAGAATTTACTATTTTTTTAATTTTTTTTTTATTTCTCCACGACACATTCGTTTCCAGAACCGTTTGTCAAAATGAAAACACATATGAACTTCAATTGTCAATACATGAATGCACAACCCACTGAAGATGTGCTTTTTTGCAATTACGTCATTATGACGTCATCATGGGTCACGTGATGTCAATTCAAAAAATAATACATTTAATCTTTGAAATTCAATATAAAATCAACCGTGAGAGACCGGAACTTGAATTCTGCGGGAATCGACATGATAATACATGTTCTTCAATTAATCTTGTGTGCGTAAAATCACATGACCCTTCCTTCTGGTCGAAACCGGAAGTGCCTAATAATTCAAAAGTGGAAAAAGATATGAACTTGCTTTTAACGATGTTAGCCTGTGGGTGGGTTAACCCTAACAGTCCTGAATCCTCCAAATTCAATACGATTTTGCACATGCCCTAGGGAGTTAGGGTTAATCTTTCCAAAAAAATGATCAGTGACACCATCAAACGTTCGAGCGCCCTCTAGCGGCAGGTTAAAAATATCCAAAACGCATTTTCAGTTGATGTCTGTGGCGAAATTTGCGGTAATTGCTTCAAAATGAATATACAAAATGACCTTAATGCAGACAAGACCTGTGCGCGAAAAAAAAAATGATTACGTCATCAGACCGGAAGTTACAATGAAAAGACCAATTTTCCTTTGAAAATTGCTAAAAAATCAACTGTCAGAGATATAATCCAGTTTTGTGCTTTAAATGGCACTTTAATAATAGGTCTCAAACTTCCCAAGGTTTCGTTACAATAAATTTACTAGAAGATGCCCTGCAGCCCCCTTGAAGTTTGAAGTTGAACACGCCTACGCATTGAAACGCTCATTTAATGCCACATACATTGTGTGTACAGCAAATGGGGATAATTGCTTACAAAGGGAAAATCCTGAAAAACAATGTGCTGCGATTGCGTAAAAGGGAACTTCCCCTCTTATGATACTCAAAAATTGGGCTGGCAAAAGCGCCCAATTGGGCACTTTTTAAATTGGGTGTTTTTTTCTAAAAACATGCGCATTGGGGTAAAGAGGATATGGCGAGCAATATCTTGTATTGCACCAATGGTGTGCGACCTTTACTTTTAGAGATATGAGCTATTTCATGGGTTTCTGTAACAATTGTACTAGATAAGTTTACAGTACAGCAGCATACGCGCGTGCAGATCCTCACCTGACTCTTTTTAACTATCCTCTTTATAACTACTCCACACGCTACTTTTCAACCCTCAACCCTCAACATCAACAATCAACAATCAACATCAACAATCAACATCAACAATCAACAGCAACATCAACAATCAACAATCAACATTAACATCAACAAACAACATCAACAATCAACAATCAACATCAACAATCAACAGCAACAATCAACAGCAACAATCAACAATCAACATTAACATTAACATCAACATCAACAATCAACAATCAACATCACCAATCAACATCAACAATCAACAATCAACAACAAAAAATCAAAATCAACATCGACAACCATCATCAACAATCATCAACAATCAACATCAATAATTGTTAATCAACAACACAAATCAATTATCAACAATCAACAATCGACATGAACAACCCCCGTCAAATTCAATTGACAATCAACATCAACATCATCAATCAACAATCAACAATCAACATAAACATAAACAACCAACAATCAACATCAACAATCAACACTAACAATCAACAAAACAATCAACAACAATCAACAATGTGAAAAAGCCAAACCTCTAGCCCAACACCGTGTGTTTGTCCTCAAACTCTAGTTTTTTATTGATTTTTGACAATTAACGTGCATATTTTGAAAACCTATATCTACAGAACTGTAAGTCCGATTAGCTTGAAACTTGGTATGTGGCTAGACCGGGATGTGTTGTAGGTAAAAAATGAGGTGACGTTATGATGACGTCATCCTGAGATTTTATATGAATATTTGAATTTTTTTACCTTTTAGCCATATCTCACGAACGCAACATGCAAAATTCAAAATTCTTTTTGTATTTGGTCTGTTAGGTAATACAATGTAGGTATTAGCACAAAATTTTGAAAAATGTGTGACGTCATCATGACGTCATCAAAATGGGATTTTTCAAAACACATATCAGAAAAGGTTCGATTGTCATGAAACTTGGTGGGTAGGTAGATAATCGTACTAGTATGCAAAATCCAAAGTGACGTCACGATGAAGTCATCATTTTTTTATGATTTTTTAAATATTTATAATTTTATTCTGCTTCAAAAAATTGTACACTTTTTTCATCGGATTGACATTAAACTTGGTTCAAATCAAGGCCACAATGACAAGATGTGCATTGAGAAGGGTTTCAAAGATGACGTCATTGAAGGCCATGTGACGTCATGTGATAAAATTATATTTTAGGAATTATTCTAAGCATTTTGAACAACCTTTACCTGCATGATGCACTCTGAAAAGTGATTGCAAAAGGACCAACGAAACATAAATATTTGTAAAATGCGAAAAAGCCCTGTGTTCTGTTTGCAAACAGTCAGCTCTAGTTTTCTTAATTTCTGTGTTCAAAGTCTATAGGAAAAATTAAATATTCAAAAATCTATAATAAATTAGTCGATGATGTCACCATGACGTCAATCTTCGGGACACATCTGCAAACTTAGAATGATGTATGACAAAGATTAATGCCAAAAGTGGAGGCCAGAAAAAACTTGCACAAAGTCTATGGGGTTTCGGCGACAAAAGAAGAAAGAAGATGAAGACGAAAAAAAAAAAATGAGAACAGAAAGAATGGCTTTTTCGCAAAATTGCAAAAAAGCCAAAAAAAAGAAGAAAAAAATCTTAACGAAAACAAGAGCTGTTTCAGTGTGTCACCGAAACAGCTAAAAAAAATCTTAACGAAAACTAGAGGTTGTCACACGGTGTTGGGCCATGGATTACCGCAACCATGGAGGACACTGTTGAAAGCCCCTGGGGAGCCCTTAAGTAAACCAAACTCCCCTCTCTGCTCCACAGTCCCAGCGAGATAATGACTTGTGGTTAAATGAAATACCACCTGTTAGCCACACTGATTTCTGGAACTATACTTTCTGGTGAATCGCGGTTTTATGCTAGCAATTAACAGTAACAGATCGTTCTCAGCCATTTATTCACGGATTTTCAAGTTTCAACATATAAAACAAGTTCAGGTACGTCAATATGATAATGCAATTTGTTGGCCGACAGATTAAATTTAGCAACCAAATATAATGCTTGAAATCTCTCAGGCAGAGTGACCTTCGCTCCTTTTAGGAACCAATTATAGAATAAGTGCTTATAAGTATCTTAATCCCCTAGGGCAGGCTCCCCCAAATGATGTGTCCCTACCCGAGAAGCCTACATAGTTGGTCGGGTTGGTCTTACTCGGAGGAGTGTTCATGTCATGCCACACACATCAACTCATGTTTAAATCCATGTTTGACTTTTTCAACATGCCGCCAGAGGGCGCTCTAACATTTGATGACGTCACTTTTTTTTTATACTGCCTAGGGGCTAGGCAGACACTCACATCGTTGAAAGCAAGTTCACATCTTCTGCCAATTTCAAATAATAAGGCACTTTCGGTTTCGACCGGAAGGAAGGGTCAAGTGATTTTCCACTTAATACCAAAAAATGAAGACCCTGCAATATTGTATCGATTGCCATAAAAACTGTAGCAGTTGATTTTATATTGATTTTCAAAGATTAAATCTAGAAATCTTTGATTGCTTGTAATATGTTACTTGATCACGTCATTGTGACGTGAAAGTTCAAGAGCTATTTAAACTGTGCTATATATAGCCAAATCTTGATAATATCTATCACAGTTGATTTTTTAGCAATTTTTGAAGGTTTCAAGGTCTTTTTATTGTAACTTTGGATCCGATGACGTAATCAATTTTTTTCACGCACAGGTCTTGTCTGCATTAAGGTCATCATGTACATTAATTTTGAAGCGATTACCGCAAACTTCGCCACAGACATCAGGTGAAAATGCGTTTCTTACGTTTTTAAACTGCCGCTAGAGGGCGCTCGAAAACTTCATGGCGTCACCGATCATATATTTTGAAAGGTCAACCCACCCACAGACTAACATCGTTGAAAGCAAGTTCACATCTTTTTCCACTTTCAAATTATTAGGCACTTCCGGTTCCGACCGGAAGGAAGGGTCACGTGATTTGACGCGCACAAGATAAAATGAAGAGCATATATTACCATGTCGATTCCCGAAAAATTCAAGTTCCGGTCTCTCACGGTTGATTTTATATTGAATTTCAAAGATTAAATTTATTATTTTTTGAAGTGACGTCACCTGACCCATGATGACGTCCTGATGACGTTATTGCATAAAAGCACATTTATATGGGTTGTGCATTCATATATTGACAATTGAAGTGCATATATGTTTTCATTTTGACAAACAGTTCTGGAGAAGAATTTGCTGAGAATTTGCTGAGGAAAACAAAAATAGTAAATTCGTACAATAACAATAGGTGTGGGGCTCAAGGCCCAACACCTACAAAACCAAAAAACAACAGATTTCCCACTAAATGGAGCAATTTCTCGATAAACATGGCTCCAACATTTTCCATGGGGCTCACGATATCAGTCAATGGAGTCTGAGATGATGGATTCTGGATACAACATTCGGGTCTGTATATGAGGTCTCGATACCGGCATGCGCATGGCAAATCACATCACATCAACATACTTTTTTTTCTCAATCAAAATTCAACCTCCTACTTAGATTGAGACTCGGATATAGGACACACAGACTCGTCCTTGGTATACTTGGACTTCGACAAAGACATTAGAACTGGGACTCAACGAAGTTGATTTTAATTAATCAAGAAAACAGAAGGAAATATTGGTTCATACAGTTTAAATGGGATCCTTGCAAGCCACCTGCTGTATAGCTATGAACTAGAACTCTGCCTGTGGCCTTGATCGGTTTGGAGCTTTGATAAAGCACGTTTATGGAATACAAACGCAGTTATTATGCAAATTGCCTTAAGAAAAGATCCACGTCACAAGCTTGCCATAGGTTGCTGCACAAGCATGCGCCTATAGCCGGTGTTGAATATTGTATTTTAGCAAAGCAAAATACAAGTTTGGCGAACGACGTGTATGCAACAAAGGCACTAGGAGTGGGTAGCAGGGTTAAACATGTAAATACATGGAGTTCAATGACGGATGTTTAAGTACGGTGGTATACACAGAACCTGTGATACCGTTCCATTCACTGCATGGACGCCATTTTGTAAAATAAAATACATTTTGATACATTGCAATGACGCTGTTAATTACTTTTTAGTTACAATGTGCTACAGCAGGGGCGGAGCCACAAATCGGATGGGGGCAGACGTTTTAGTCATTAATTGTGGCGTCTGAATTATTTGAAAGAGTGCATCAAGGGGACAGACACCGTTGTGTGAAAATCACTCCAAGTTTAGATTGAGATACTCAAAGGAAAAGGAAAGAATAAATCCTACAAATGATGGTTATTATTTTCTTGCAGATGGTTGTTTCTTTTAAGGTAATAATACAATCATGAGTTTTCGACCTACGTACACGCTCTTTTAAAGAGGCAGTGGTCCCGCCTCCAAAAATAACAAATTATATAGTGCAGTGAAAACAAGGTTATATAATGGGCTAATAATAGCAACTAATTAGTGTTCGACTGAAACCTCTACTAAAATGTGGTGTGCCTAGACGAATGATCTCTTAGATTATGCATTAAACTTGTGAGTTTTGACTCCATGTGTGTGTACACTGAATGTCACATTCCCATGTCAATATCTCTAAATGTGTTGCAAAATAGTGCGAAAAGTGAGGATTTCCATTCAGCAGCTTATGGTAGCGGAAAGAATTCCATACAAGGCCGGCACTCAGACCTCCTGCACAAAGTCTATGGGCCATGAGAGAAAAGGTTATAGTATTATTAAAGAATGTTTGCACTCCTAAAATAGTGTGTCTTCACCAGATTTGTGGTGGCCTTGTATGGAATTCTTTCTATGGTAGCACTAATTACTGCATCGACAACACAATAATTGTTTATAAAGCTGTGGCTACCGTTGTGAGTTTTAATCTGGCATGGAAAAAGTATTGTGTTCTGATGTTGAACTTGAAAAATACGGTTGAATAAATGAAGCATACTTTCCGAGAGAAAATAAAAGATCGTCTTTTGCCGTATGTGTTCTAGATTTGTCAATTCTTCTTACTTCGGACAGGTTTTAATATGGCATCAATAAACTGTGTCAAAATAAACATGAACGTGTAGTTCCTAATCTCTGTGGCACATTTTCTCCATCAGTCATGCCACCAGACCACTGATGGAGTCAGTCTCTTCAAACAGTAGGACGTGTACCAGTCTAGTCTTAGGTTTCAAATCTAATCATTTTGCTTTTCAGGTGCAAACTTTTGAAGAAAAGTGTCATTTAATACATTAAATTGAGACCTCAAAGTTGAATGGTGAAACACTGAGGACCTAGCTTGCATTTGTCTCGTGAAATGATTGGAGAATTTTGTCAGCTATTAAGAGTGAGTCAAGCTGGGCTAACTTTAGTTTTTTATGTTTTCGGCACTCACGGCCATATGGGCCCAAAATGTGTCTCAACTGGACTCGAACACATGGTTTGGACGGTCCCAGACAATGTTGGGAGCATGCATGGTCAAGTTTGGGCGTAACATTAACGGCTATTTATACACATGCAATAATCTACGAACATGAAGACAAGATGATCGCTCGATCAATTCTTTATGCAATGAGGAGGAATCACATGAACATTTTAACTGGTTCACAGTCCCAAAGGTTTGTGCACAAATTGCCTGGTTTGCTATTGACATACCAAAATATAACCGATTTCCCAAATTGTATGGAACATTTAATCAATAAAGCCTGCAACATTTTCTCTTGGGCTCACGATGTAAATTAATGGATTTTGAGATAACATCAGGATACAACATTCGGGTCTGTACATGAGTTCATAATACAAGCCAAATCACATGACATCTATATATATATTTTTCTCTCCATCAAAACTCAACCTCCTACTCAGACTGAGACTCAGATATAGCGCACACAGACTCGCACTTGGTATACTCGGACTTTGATTCAGACTTTATGACAGGGAAGTAACGAAATTGATCAAGAAAAACACAAAATATTGGTTCACAGGGTTTAAACAGGTCCTTGCAAGCCACTGCTGTATAGCTATGAACTAGAGTTCTGCCTGTGGCCTTGGATTTGAGGCTTTGATAACGCACCTTTATGAAATTCCAACGCACTTATTATGCAAATGACCATAAGAAAAGATCAACATCACAAGCTTGCAATAGGTTGCTGCACAAACATAATGCGCCTAAAGCTGGTGTTGAGTGTTGAATTTTAGCAAAGCAACAACAAATTTGGTGAACGACGTGTCTGCTACAAAGAGGCTAGGAGTGTGTAGCAGGGTAATACATGTACATTGTACATGTAAATACATGGAGTTCAATGGCGGATGTTTAAGTACGGTGTGTATACACAGTACTGTGATACCTGCGTCTGTTCCATTCACTGCATGAAAGCCATTTTGTAAAATAAAATACATTTTGATACATTGCAATGACGCTGGTAATTACTTTTTAGTTACAATGTGCTACAGCCGGGGCGGAGCCAGAAATCGGAGAGGGGAAGGCGATTTAGTAATTAATTGTGGCTTCTGAATTATGCATGAAGGGGATGAGACACCGTTGTTTGAAAATCACTCCAAGTTTAGATTCGGATACTCAAAGGAAAATGAAAGAATAAATCCTACAAATGATGGTAATTATTGTCTTGCAGATGGTAGTTTCCTTTAAAGAAATAAAATCATGAGTTTCTGATCTGTGTAGTACACGTGCTTTTACAGGTGCATTGGCACACACAGCCGAGAAAAACACATTATATAGTGCAGTCAAAACAAGGTTACATAATGGGCTAATAATAGCGACTAATTAGTGTTCAACTGAAACGTCTACAAAAATTTGGTGTGCCTACACGAACTTCTCAGATTATGATATAAAATTGTGAGTTTTTACTCCATGTGTGTACAATGAATGTCACATTCCTACGTCAACATAAAGAGCATTGCAAAATACCGCGAAAAGTGAGGTTTTCCATTCAGCAGCTAATGTAACACTAATTACTGCATCAAGTTTGAAAAATAAAAGGTTGAATAAATGAAGCACACTTTCCGAGAGAAAAGGATCATCTGCTTTATGTGTTCTAGATTCGTAGCATCTGCTTCCTTCAGCCATGTTTTAATACTGCATCAATCAACTGTGTCAAAAGAAACATGTAGTTCCTAATCTCTGTGGCATATTTTCTCCATCAGGCATGCCCCCAGACTACTGATGGGGTCAGTCTCTTCAAACAGTTGGACATGTACCAGTCTAGTCTTAGGATTCAAATCTAACAATTTGGCTTTTCAGGTGCAAAATTTTTAAGAAAAGTTACATTTAAAAATTGAATTGAGGCCTCAACTTGAATGATGAAGTACTGAGAACCTTGCATTTGCCTCGTGAAATGTGTGGAGAATTTTGTCAGCTATCATAGAGCGTCAAGCTGGCCTAACTATAGTTTTGCATGTTTCATCCTATCGAAAGTGTCTCAACTGAACTGACACGGTTCGGACGATCCCAGCCAAAGCTGGGAGCATGGTCAATTAAGTTGGGGCGTAACACTAACAACTATGTTTAGTGTTAAGTTATACACATGCAATAATGTACGAACATGAAGAAAACATGATCGCTCAAATTCGTTATGCAATGAGGAGGAATCGTATAAAAGTTTCAACTGGTGCACAGTCCCATAGGTTTGTGCAGAAATTGCCTGGTTTGTTATACACAGCCACGATGCAACGTGTAGGCCTATACTATATTTGTCATCATTCAAAATCTAAATGTGCGCAAATATGACTAAAAGTAAGCGAAAATTGTGTAGCGAAAAAAGTCCACAAAAGTAATGCAAGTTATTTCCTGTTTCGCAATGCCTATATTTGGCAATGCATTATGGAAATAATCGGGTTTTTTTCCCCCAAAAAAGTCGGTGAGATGAAAGAGCGCCCTCTTTTTGTTACATTTATTTATTCTGACTCCAACGTCGTTTATATGGTCTTTAGCGGTAAGATCATTTTTTTTTAAAAGTTCAACCCACCCACAGACTTACATTGATAAAAACAAGTTCATATCTTTTTCCACTTCCAAATTATTAGGCACTTCCGGTTTCGACCAGAAGGAAGGGTCATGTGATTTTACACGCACAAGATAAATTGAAGATCGTGAATTATCATGTAGATTCCCGCAAAATTCAAATTTCGGTCTCTGACGGTTGATTTTATATTGAATTTCAAAGATTAAATGTATTATTTTTTGAAGTGACGTCACGTGACCCATGATGACGTCATGATGACGTAATTGCAAAAAAGCACATCGTCAGTGGCTTGTGCATTCATCTATTGACGATTGAAGTTCATATATGTTTTCATTTTGACAAACAGTTCCGGAGAAGAATTTGCAAATTTTTACAAAGGAGAATAGTCAACAAACACAAAAATACACTAGAGGTTGTATGAACAACCACATGGTGTTGGGCCATGGATTACTGCAGACTTTGCCACACACATCATCTCAAAATATGCATGTTTAAATCCATGTTTGAATTTTTCAACATGCCGCCAGAGGGCGCTCTAACATTTGATGACGTCACCTGTAAATTTTTTGTACAGTACTGCCTAGACAGACACTCATATCTTTGAAAGCAAGTTCGCATCTTCTGCCAATTTCAAATAATAAGGCACTTCCGGTTTCGACCGGAAGGAAGGGTCAAGTGATTTTGCACTTAATACCAAAAATGAAGACCCTGCAATATTGTATCGATTGCTATAAAAAACAAAATGTAATCTGTAGCAGTTGATTTTATATTGATTTTCAAAGATTAAATCTAGAAATCTTTGATTGCTTGTAATATGATACTTGATGACGTCATTGAGACGTCATTACCAGAAAGTTCAAGAGCTATTTTACCTGTGCTATAGTTAGCCAAATCTTGATTATATCTATCACGGTTGATTTTTTTGCAATTTTTAAAGGTTTAAAGGTCTTTTTATTGTAACTTCCGGTCTGATGACGTAATCAATTTTTTTCGCGCACAGGTGTTGTCTGCATTATGGTCATCATGTACATTAATTTTGAAGCGATTACCGCAAACTTCGCCACAGACATCAAGTGAAAATGCGTTTTTCGCGTTTTTTAACCTGCCGCCAGAGGGCGCTCCAACTCTTCATGACGTCACCAATTATTTTTTTGAAAGGTCAATCCAGGTAGACATCAACACCGTTGAAAGCAAGTTCATATCTTTTTCCACTTTCAAATTATTAGGCACTTCCGGTTTCGACCGGAAGGAAGGGTCACGTGATTTTACGCGCAGAAGATAAAATGAAGATCATATGTTATCATGTCGATTCCCGCAAAATTCAAGTTGCGGTCTCTGACGGTTGATTTTATATTGAATTTCAAAGATTAAATTCATTATTTTTTAAAGTGACGTCACGTGACCCATGATGACGTCATGATGACGTAATTGCAAAAAAGCACATCTTCAGTTGGTTGCGCATTCATGTATTGACAATTGAAGTTCATATATGTTTTCATTTTGACAGACAGTTCTGGAGAAGAATATGCTGAGGAGAACATTAATAATAGTAAATTCTTACAATAACAATAGGTTTTGGGCTGAGGCCCAACACCTAATAACGACATTTTCTACTAATAAAAAAGTAAATAAAATAGACGGGTAGAGGGCTATAGATCATTGCAATCAATAACATTGGCGTAGTTAACTTTTATAGCAGAAAAATATACAGGGCGGCAAATCATTTCAACGGCGATAGCCATGCACACACGGTTGAGTGGCAATAGCCAAGTGCGTACAGTACAGCCAAGTGAGTATATAATTTACGTCAATAGAGGGCAGCAGATACATTTAATGTTTAACTTGCATTGCATTTATAGCTGCCAAATGCTAAACAAAACTAACCATTAAATGTATATGCTGCCCTCTGTTGGCGAAAGGAATACTTGCTCTACGTGCGCATTATTGCCCAAAATCGGGAATTACGTGACTTCGTCCGTTTTTAGACTAAAAAGTCTCCTTTAAATTTCTGGAAAATCTGGCTATAGGTTGGTTCTTTTAAATTTGTTTCAAAGTTTGTAATTGATCGGATTCAAGATAATTCCGAACTTGTCAATTGAAAAACGTAATGAAACTTTGAAAATAATATACATTAAAAATCAATTAAAAAAATAATGATGACGTTAACATGACGTATTTTTTATTTTAAATATAACATACACATAACTGTATATTTGCCAAGTTTCAGCCCAATTGGCTTGCTAGAACGATAGGTATAAAATGTTTAAATTATAATTTGTAAGATGAGGTCACATGACTAATGACGACGTCATTATGATGTGACTTGTTTAAGACCAACTTTACCGAAGGGCCTTGTACTGTGCGTAGTTTAAAGTTAATAATGATCCTATTTCATGTACAATTTTGCAAGTAGAAGAAAATGTCAAAGTTTAAAAAAATTATAACAAATCAAGCGATGACGTAATCATGACGTCACTTCGGATTTCGCATACTAGTAACTGTATCTGCATATCCACCAAGTTTCAAGACGATCAGACTTACCCTTATATGTGAAATACAAAAATCACATTTTTGATGACGTCATCATGACGTCATGCACTTTTCACTTTTTTGGTCCAAGTATGCATTACCTAACAAACCCATTGCAAAAAGAATTTTGAATTTACCATGTTCCGTTGATAAGATATGGTTTGAGGGTCCAAAACTTCAAAAATTCTTATAAAATCACACGATGACGTCATCGTGACGTCACTCCAATTTTTACCTATAACACATCCCGGTCTACCTACATACCAAGTATGAACCAAACTGGACTTACCATTCTCGCGATATAGGGCCCTAAAGTATGCACCTTTAAGATGACGTCACATGACCCATGATGACGTCATCATTGCGTCTATCTTCGGGAAAGACCTTTGCTATATGTTCTTTGACTATGTAAAGTTTCAATGTTATATGAGTATGCTTTATGCAAAAAGTGCCGATCAGAAAAAACGTGCACAAAGTCTATGGCATTTTGGTTGGAAGTCCCAAGAGGGAAAAAAAAAAAGAAACTAGAGGTCTATGTCTGTTTGCAACAGAGCATAGGGCTTTTCCGCAATATGTGTTTTTTTAAATTGGGGTCATGTTTTTGGTTTGGTGCAAAACTGTGTGCATTTATGTTTTGTCTAACAAACCTCATTCAAAGAGAAATTTGATTTTGGCATATTGCATTTGTGAGATACGGCAAAAGTCTTATATATAAAATACATATATATAATCACAAGATGACGTCATGATGACGTCAGCTCAATATTTATTTGTAACACATCCCGGCCTGCCCCCATACCAAGTTTCAACCCAATCTAAATTACTGTTGATGAGATATAGAGGCTAAAAATATACAAACGATGACGTCACATGTCTAATGATGACGTCATTCTAACAATACTTGGCAGTGCTCATTATTTTATTGTGGTTTAAGTCTGTTCCAAGTTTGAAACAATCGGATTAATGAAAGTGTTAAATTTCCGAAGCAGAATAAAATTGGCAATATTAAAAAATCGTAAAAATATACTGATGACGTCATCGTGACGTCATTAAAGATGTTGTGTACTAGTGTTATCTACCCACCCACCAAGTTTCATGACGATCTGACATTATCTTATATATGTGTTTCAAAAAAGCGCATGTTTGATGACGTCATCATGACGTCACACATTTTTCAAAATTTTGTACATATACCTATTGCCTAACAAACCTAATACAAAAAGAATTTTAAATTTAATATATTGGGTTCGTGATATATGGCTTAAAGGTCCAAAACTTCAAAAATCTGTATAAAATCACATGATGACGTCATGATGACGTCATCTCAATATTTATTTGTAACACATCCCGGCCTACCCCCATACCAAGTTTCAACCCAATCTGACGTACTGTTCGTGAGATATAGGGGCTTAAAATATACAAGTTAACGATGATGTCACATGTCTAATGACGACGTCATCGTAACAATACTTGGCAGTGCTCATTATTTTATTGTGGTTTTAGTCTGTACCAAGTTTGAAAACAATCGGATTAATAAAAATGTTAAACTTTGTAAGCAGAATAAAATAAGCAATATTAAAAAAAAACCTTAAAAATCGACCGATGACGTCATCGTGACGTCATTCAACATTTTGTGTACTAGTGTTATTATCTACCCACCCACCAAGTTTCATGACGATCGGACATTCCCTTATATGTGTTTCAAAAATCGCACTTTTGCTGACGTCATCATGACGTCACGCATTTTTCCAAATTTTGTGCATATATCTATTGCCCAGCGAACCTAATACAAAAAGAATTTCGAATTTATCATATTGCGTTAGTGAGATATGGCAAAAGTCTTCAAAAATTCAAAATTAAATATAAAATCACACGATGACGTCATGATGACGTCATCTCAAATTTTATCTATAACACTTCCCGGTCTAACCACATGCTGAGTTTCAAGCCAATCGGACATACCGTTCTGTAGATATACGGCTTTGAAATATGCAACGTTGCGATGACGTCACATGACCCATGATGACGTCATCATTGCGTCTATCTTCGCGAACGACCTTTGCTATATGTTCTGTGACTATGTTAAGTTTTGATGTCATATGACTTTGTTTTATGCCAAAAGTGTTTGCTAGAAAAAACGTGCACAAAGTCTATGGCATTTTGGTTGAAAAAAAAGAAAAAAAAAAAAAGAAAGAAAATTCGTAGAGAAACAAAGGCTTTTCCGCAACTTTGCGGAAAAGCCATAAAAAAGAAAAAAAAAATAAGTACAGAAACAAAGGCTTTTCCGCATTTAAGCGGAAAAGCCAAAAAAAAAAATGAGAACAAAAAGAAAGGCTTTTTCGCAAATTTTGCGAAAAAGCCACAAAAAAAACCAGAACAAAAAGAAAGGCTTTTTCGCAATTTTGCGAAAAAGCCAATAATCAAGCAAGGCATTTCGAAAATTTTTAAATGCCCCCCCCTCCCAAAAAATAATAATAATTGCATAAAAGTACATTACGGTTAAAAATGGAAACTGCCAGCATGGTTGCATCTCTAAGGAATTAGCTGATTTAAAATAAATGTCTTAAAATTTGGGACAAATTTGCCTGATTCAGTGACCCAGCAAGATTAGCTGTCCAAATGCGCCATCACCACGGACTGCGTGTCAAAAGGAGTGGTAGATCTATATGAAATAAATTGTTCACAAGAAAACGTGACCACAAATTCGCTGCCTTGTGGAGACTCACACACAATAGTTAACAAAACATTGTAAAGGTCTCCACAGGGCAATTTCTATAGATGAATAGGTCTCCACAAGGTTTTCACGAAATAGATATATGGGTTTTACTCAAAAACTAGGAATTTCCAAGGTGTGTTTATTTGTCGCAGATGGAAGAGTTTTAGAAAAGGGATATTAATTCCAAATTTCAGCCCAGGAAACTTATTCTGGTTAAAATAAGAGCATTTTGAAAATTCACTTTCAAAATTGAACACTTTACTACACGGGAACAAAGAAATGTCTCCACAAGGATACAAATTTTGGAATGGGTGTTTGTTGTTAACTTAATATAAGCTACCCTGAGCCAACGTGTGTTAAAATCCCAATGCATAGTTAAAGTGGCTGGGCTCTACCTTCCTCAATCACGCGAGTATCCTGCTAGACCTTCCGCTGGATTTGAAAGGGCCGGCAAGGGTTTAAAGCAGGGAGAATGTGTGATTCCGCTGTTCCCATTCCGGGTGGGTAGGATCGATTGGTTCTTTCAGTGTCCTTTCAGTGAATGAAGCATTTCCTGCTGCATCAATAAGGATAACAGTTGTGGTCCTGAAAAAAATGTAAAAAAGAAAGAAAGAATAAAAAAAACTCAGAACAATTTGTCCCCCCCAGTCCCCCCCCCCCGTTGTCTCCCCCCAACTGAACATTTGTAAGTCCTATCAGCAACCATAGTTAACATGTGTAACAGAAAATGGGCACACCCCCCTGTAATCCAGCCCCCTTCCCCCTCATACAAACTTCAAATGCAATGCATAAATAATGTCTGTTTTAAATAGGAGTACATACCTTGTTCCACATGTGTTTGACTTGATGAACACCAATTCCTTCAGCATTTCTTTGAACTTAGAGATGTCCATGTCTTCTGCAGAAATGTCTGCGCTGGACACAAGCCTGACGAGCCAAAAACATGTATTTGTATTAGGGCTGTGCATCTGAGCCGGGTACCCGAGTACCCGACTGTTGATGTCAGGAACCGGTTCCAGATTACGGGATCAGGGTACCCATAGCAAACTTTTCAAATTACTTAGCAACTTCTCAGACAATGAAAAAGGAAGATTTTGAATGCCATTTGTGGGGAATTTTTTTAATGAAAACCAGGCTGTGTGCATTTTAAGGCACGTCAGATGACGCTCTTGACAGTTGCAGTTTAAACCGTAACGCTACCTTTAAAGACCGAAAAGACCTTCAGACAACTTCCAGGATTTGAACTTTGGGGTTGGGTTTCTTTTACGGATACCTGGGTACCCGTGTTTTTTTACTTCAATAAGGTACCCGGTTTCTGTAGTACCCGTAACTGCACAACAGTGATTTGTATTTTAGGAAGACACTAAAAACATGGAACATTCCTGGTCCATCTGCAACGCTCATATGGGCACACGGTGTATTGAGATCTGAGAGAGGTAGCTGCTGTTATATCTAAATATATGTAGTCTCTAGATTTGAAACCCCAATTACAAATCTTTAATACAGCATACATTTTTCATGCAGGCATGCAACTGGGAAATAACAACAAAAAAGAAAATTCCAAGTATAATAAGACTTTACACTGTGTTCGTCAATTTTTAACAGGAGGGGGATGCTACTTGTCCTTACTCGTAGCAGAAGCTGAATTGCAAAGGACGCGGCTACAACGTGGTCGAGCCGAAGGCATGTAAAGCTTAAAGGCAGCTGCCATACGACCCATGTCTGACCACGGATCACAGCCAGAGATCGAAAGTGTTGATTTTTGCGGAGGGAGGAAAACCGGAGACCCATGAGAAAAACCCTCGTGGCACAGGAGAGAATCAATAAACAACTCTACCCACATGTGACCCGAGCCGGGAATGGAACCTGGGCCCAGCAGTGAGAGGCATAAGCGTGAAGTAACAAAAAATCAGCTGATCTGACAAAAACTTGCATGCCTACTTACAACGTCATACTAATTGCATCTGAACTGTTAAACCTAATGTAGTGGCAGCACATTGCTCACTCCATGCCCAGACTGAATGAAACACAAAAGCTGATGACACAGAAATCCATCTACATAATTCTAGTACTGAATATGCAAACGGAAATGCACACAAACTAATAATAAATGATGATGTACAGGGTGACCGAAAACAAAGTTGTGCAAGCAGATATCGTTAATTTCTCAAAAAGTACCTAACACGAGTATTTCATTTTGAGCATACTAATCATGCTCTTGTGTATAATCAGTGAAAATGTCATGGAAACCCATTCATGAAAACCAAAACTGTAACAGATTATAAAAGGATGTGTTTTTCAACCATTCCAATGGGAATTACACATTGCATTGAAATCGCTCAACCGGCACTCTGCAATGGGTCTTTTCATTAACTGTGTAACAGCTGTGTGGTTGCTAATAGTGATTTCTAAAGGTTACGTAACACTTTATTTTGAATGAAACTACATGTACACAGACATGTTCACGTTGGCAGGCGATCCTCGTCAAAATTTTCCTTGGAGATACATGTAGTTCAAGGTGTAACACTGACGTTTGCAACAACAGATTATTAAAGCTGAAGTTCGGAATATACTTAGATCATTTAAGTGTTCAACTACTCGAGAAACAACAACTTGAGGAAATCCCTAGAAATTGATATAATTACATAGATTTGGGGAAATTTTCGAACGATTTCTTCCAGACTCGAAGGTCAGCTTTACCAGTAACTAGTATTGACGTTTCGGCATCGATGACGGCGATTTTTTTTCACTGACATGAAGTTAGAATTTCTTCTTCTGTTATAGTTTAACATTTCAGTCATACTGAGCATATTTTCTGAAGAAACACAACGTTCAAAAGGCCATTTTTGGGGGGTGCATGAATTTCACTGCTCTGTTACAGCGTCTACGTACGTAATCGGATTAGCTTTGCTTAAATCAACGATATACGCTATGCCTTCACAACCATATGGCTGGTAAATCAAACTGGAACGGATAAAAAAGACTTTGCCATTTATGATCTGTTGTAATTCTGGTTTGCATGAATGGATTTTATCAAATTTTTGCTGTGATTATAAAGAAGGGTACAAACAATACACTCCAACATGAAATGCTGATGTTGGATACTTTTTGAGAAATTTAAAGACGTCAACTTGCACAACATTTTTTAGGGTCAACAAGAAAGATATACATTGTATACTTACGGTGCATCGCGTGCCATCATTTCCATTAACTCTCCTGTTAGTTCTTCTTTGGAAAGGCTGTGTGCCTTTTGGACGATTTTCTCGAGTTCTGTTCGTACATAATCTGTCCTTGGCCATGACGTGTTGATTGTGTGGTTTGAGAATGTATGTATACCTGGAAAACAAAGGAATGAAGTTTTAAAACCAGTTAATGCTGTGGCCTAGTGGTTCTGCGGGTAACTCTGCAGGTTGTAGGTTGTGGGTTCGAAGCCCGGACTGGGGTTGTGGTGCGTGTGCCCTTGGGTAAGGCACTTTGTAACTCATTGCTTCTCTCCACCCAGGAGTAAATGGGTACCTGTCAGGGCAGAGATTGTTGTTGTGGTTGATTTAGCTGCTTTGTGCCGAAATGGCAGCATCGAGCTGTATACTCCCCAGGGAGCTAAGCATGGGTGTCGCGGGGGGGGGGGGGCAAGGGGGCACTTGCCCCCCCCCCGGAAAAGAAAAAAAGAAAAGAAAAAAGAAGGAAGAAAAAAAGAAAAAGAAACTAGAGATGTGTTTGTGGGCAAACACAAGCTGTTTCGGCTTTTTTTTATGTGACAAGGACATGAGAAGATGACTTCAATTAGTGCATGTAAAATTTCATCGCAATCGGTCGCATACTTGCAGAGATAGAGGGCCATGATGCACTGTTAGGGTGCCCCCACAAGAGAACTGATGACATAATCACGACTTATGATGCACTGTTCGGGCGCCCCACAAAACAACTGATGACGTAATCACGACTTAACCTATATGTTCCACATAGCACATTCCAGTATGCAAGGTTAGGGCGCCTTCATATGACGACCACAGAAGGGATGATGACGCCACTTACATTTTCACACATAGCACTTCCCAATATGAGGGCAAAGAAAGTTTCAACCCAATCGGACCCATGCATACATATAGGGCGGCAAATGATGCCATGGTAGGGCGCCCTCACATGACCCGTACGATTTTAACTTATAAGATCTTATAAGATTCTTATAAGAATCTTATAAGATTCTTGTAAATGAGTAAGAATCTTATAAGATTCTTAAAGATTCTTACAAGTGAGTAAGAATATGGTAAGATTCTTATAACATATTTTTAAGGCAGAATTTCTTTTGATCATCCTTCTTATTGTTCCTGAGGAATTCTTATAAGAGACCCAAGTTTCAGTCAGAATGTTAAAGAATTCTTATAAGAAACCCCTTGAGTAAGAACTTGGTAGGGGGTCTCCATAAGAAACTTTGTCAGGAAGTATTATGTAACATAAGCTGGCTGCTAATGGGCCACAAGTAGGTCACATGACACAGTGACCTTGCATTCCAGAGATAAACAGTCAGTGTGGGAAATTTGAAATGTGCAGTCAGTATTAAGTGCAGCAGTGTTGAGTGCACATACACTGGCTTGCAACTGAGGACAAAAACTGTATAAAACTGGGTCAAAATTGTGGATATATTCCCTGACAAAAGTGACATGGCCTTTGGACATAATTTTTTGTTCATGTACACACTTAACCTGTACATGACATCCAAAATACATGTGTGCTGGACCGATGTCTGCATGGAAGTCTCTGGAAAGATTGCTGTCAAGAATTGTCAAGAGTCAACGCTCTCAAGCCGTTTGCAATTAAACATGATGTTTTGCACTGCAACTGGTAAGTCTTCATGTACATGTACATGTAAAGGCAGGTATAATACATTGTGTACAATTAGGACATTATTTAATTCTTTATGTGTTAATAAAAATGTACTGCTTTGACTGCATTACATGAATCAGGTGTCTTTCAAATGACAAATTTAAACTTAAGCATGGAAAAGGAATTGAAAAAAAATAAGTCAACTTAATGACGCTTAACGCTCAGTTTATTAAGCAACTTCTGGTCATAAGCTAATACTCTAAAAAAAAAATGAAACCTTGTTTTTACATTACATTTGTATATATTAATTAATTCCAAGTATTCTGTTTTTCATTTCAGATAGAGCAAAATTGCAATTACATGGTGGACGACATCCTTAGGCAAAGTCTGGATTGCATCCACGACAAAGGTCTAACGGTTAACCATCAAGCAGAAGAAATCAAGACATCATCAAAGCCTGCATCTCACTGATCTTGACTACGTGGATGATCTGGCCCTCACGGCTGATCATCTGTGTGATGCTCAAGACCTGTTAACATCTCTCAAGAATGCTGCAGCCAAGGTCGGCCTGTTTCTTAATGCAAAGAGGACCGAGTACATGACCGTCAATGAGAAGAGCCACTACCCAATATACACCAGTGACGGCACCCAACTTAGAGAGGTCAGTGATTTCAGGTAATGTTGCCGACAGTAAGAAGGACTTCTTCACTCGCAAAGGAATAGCTTGGAGTGCCTGTTACAAGCTTCATAACATCCGGCTATCAAGTTTAGCACAATCGACAAAGCTGGCCTTCTTCAGAGCCCGTGTGGAGAGTATTCTTCTCTATGGAGCTGAAACCTGGACCATGAAGAAGGAGCTTCAAGATCGCCTTGATGGCACATACACCATGCTTCTAAGAGGGTGGAGAACATCTCATGGTGTGAGCACAGGACTAAAGAAACAGATTTACGGAGACATTCCACCTACATCTCTGCTATTGTTGCTCAACGACGAGTTCGCTTTGCTGGCCACTGCTACCGTGCTGTAAACCAGGACATATGATCTGATGTATTATGTTGGAGACGTCCATGCCGCAGAGAACAAAGACCCTTCACTACATTGAAAGTTTTAAATCTCCTGCAATCGAGGACGCCTATATGTCTCTTTTTTGTTTGTACTCTGACTTTTCAGGGAGACCGATCTCCCACATGTTTTGTACACGATTGTAAATATGGGACCTCTCGGGAATTGGGGACCCCATTGTCCTCTATTGTTCAACATCCAATACTGAATGCAGAAACGAACTCATGTACATGTATGCATTTTGGAAGATGTTAAGTACCTTTTTTAGAATACATGTATTTTATAAATCAGATGACTGGTTCTGATCACTTTATTTAACGTGTGGTAAAACCAAACGAAAATAATTATTGTATTTCAACTTTTCCTCTGAAAGCTGTTAATTATATGATCAGTTTCCTGTGTTGTTTTGTCCTGAAACAAACTGTAATTATTAAATTAACTCTTTTAGCCTACTTTTACTGTCCTGGCATCCATTAATTGTTGAGGTGTCATTTTTTTTAAAATATTTATTTCATCAGCAAACACAAGATATTTTTGTTAGTCATGGGTTTTCATAGATGTTTAGTAACGAGCATGTCTATTTATGATGTAGGTTTATAAGAAAAGTATTACAATATTTTTAAAATGTTATAAGATGTTTAACATCATCTTGTAAGATTTTAAAAATTTTAAAAGATTTTTATAAGATTCTGTGACTATTCTTATAAGATTGTTATAAGATTCTGACAAGATTCTTATAAGATTCTTATAAGAGTATTTTGTTGGCCATGCCGGGATTCTTATAAGAATCTTATAAGAATCTTATAAGATCTTACTTATTTGCATATAAAATACTTATAAGAATCTTATAAGATTCTTATAAGATTCTTATAAGATTCTTATAAGAAGGTTCTCAGATTCTTATAAGATTCTTACAAAATTCTTATAAGATTCTTATAAGATTCTTATAAGATTCTTATAAGATTCTTATAAGATTCTTATAAGAGTATTTCGTAGGGGCACGACCGATGATGTCCTCTTGACTTCACCTATATTCAGGTGTATAACTAATCCAAGTTTGTGTGAATGCAAATTAAGTTTCAACCCAATCGGACGCATACATAACTGTGGAGATATTTGGCTAGAAATGATACAAAGTGAGAGCGCCCTCACATGACAGCTAAGGACATCACGATGATTTCAGCTATATTATCAAATACATGTATAACAGATCCCAATATGGGCCAATGCCCGTATTTTGCCCATATGAGCGTACCCAGATTTATCCCATATGACGCCCACATGGGTCAGCCCGTATTTTCCCACATGGGCCAGTCCAGCCTTTTCCCTAATATTTTCATATGAAAGACACCCCAATGTGAATGGGCATGCAAAGTTTCAACGCAATCAGACCTATACATACAACCCATTTCCTAGCCCATATGGGTTTGCCCAGTTTTCTCCTCACATGACACCTGATGACGTCAACATGACGACAACCTTCTAAGACCATCTGGGGCTGGTGATATGTGTGTCTGCCAAGTCTGAAGTCAATCAGATCTATGAAAAAGCCAAAATGTACTAATTGAAGGAAAACGCCTGTACAAAACCTATGGAGAATCGAACATTTTAGTTCTGTAGATCATAGACAAAGGAATAAAATGCCGATTTAAGGGACTTCACATGACATTTGATGATGATGTCACTTCAATTTCCATCTATAACACATCCATGTCAATATGCATACCAAGTTTTAACCCAATCAGACTTGTACTTCCGAAGTTCAGTTTGAAGAAAAACGTGTACAAAACCAATAGGGAAATAATGCATCTTTAATGTGATGTAACCTGACACCTCATGATGCCACGATGACAAATTTCTTCTAGGACCATTTATGGGTAGTGGTCTAAGTGTGTACCAAGTATATAGTCGATCAAATTTACGAAAGTGCCAAAGTGGAGCGTTTTAAAAAGTGTGCAAAACCTATGGGGAAAATGTGCATCTTTAATGTTAAGTAACGTGACACCTGATAACATCACAATCACGAATTTCTTCAAGGACCATCTGTGGGTGATGGTATAGGTGTGTACCAAGTGTAACGTCCATCGGATTTACGAAAGTGCCGAAATGAAGCGTTTTAAAACATGTACAAACCCTATGGGGAAAAATACATCTTTAATGTGACGTATCCTGACACTTGATGGCGTCACGATCACGAATTTCTTCGAGGACCATCTGTGGGTGATGGTCTTAGTATGTATCAAGTCGGAGGTCGATCGGATTTACGAAGAGGCCAAAGTGGAGTGTTTGAAAACGTGTACAAAACATATGGGGAAAAATGCGTCTATGTGACGTAACCCGACACCTGATGACGTCAAGGTCACGAATTTCTTCTAGGACTATCTGTGATTGGTGGTCTAAGTATGCACCAAGTCTGAAATTGATCGAAGTGGACTGCCAGAAGAAACGTGTGTTAAACCTATGGAGAAAAAGTCTGAAAAAGGAGAAAAAAAAACTAGAGCTGTATGTCTGTTTGCAAACAGAACACAGGGCTTTTTCGCATTTTGTTTCGTTTGTCCTTTTGCAGTCACTTTTCAGAGTGCTTTATGCAGTTAAAGGTTGTTCAAAACGCTTAGAATAATTCCTAAAGTATAATTTTATCAAATGATGTCACTTGCCCTGCAATGACGTCATCCTTAAGACCCTTCTCAATGCACATTTTGTCATTTGGATTTTGGTTTGAACCAAGTTTAATGTCAATCCGATGAAAGAAAGTGTGCAATTTGTAGAAGCACAATAAAATTATAAATATCTAAAAAATATAAAAACCAAACGATGACGTCATCGTGACGTCACTTTAAAATTTGTATACTAGTACCATTATTTATCTACACACTAAGTTTCATGACAGTCAGACCTTTCCTTATATGTATTTTTAGAAATTGCATTTTTATGAGGTCATATTGATGTCAGATATATTTTTTCAAAATTTTGTGCAAATACCTTTTACCTAACAGACCAAATACACAAAGAATTTTGAATTTTGCACGTTACGTTCATGAGATATGGCTAAAAGGTCAAAAACTTCAAACATTCATATAAAATCTCCGGATGACGTCATCGTGGTGTCACCTATTTTTTTTTACCTATAACACATCCCGGTCTAGCCGCATACCAGGTTTCAACCCAATCAGACTTACAGTTCTGTAGATATAGGACTTCATAATATGCACGTAAATTTTCAAAAATCAATAAAAAATATTAGGTGATGACGAGATCATGACGTCATAGTCTTGGCATAATATTTGTATGAGGGTCTTCCTTAGCTGTAACATTGATGGCAATTCCAGATCGCTAAGTTATAGAAATGGTGGCTTGAAAACGTGTACAAAGTCAATGGGCTAACACGTGTACAAAGTTAACGGGCTAAAGAAATCCCACTGCAGAAAAATTGCACCTTTAAATTTGTAATTTGCCTTTGAACTGAAACATTTTTATGAAATATTACATGATATTCTGACCCTTAGGAATATGTTCAATTGAATGACAGTGCGAAAAAAAAAAATTCTCTTTCCTTCTCATAGTAATTCTCGGCTGAAGTTCAGAACTACTCAGTAAGATATCAGTGTTGTATAGGAAAAGACTTGTGGAAAATCCCACTGCAGAAAAACTGCACCTTTAAATACGTAACATAGGGCTTTTCGGCATTATGTTTTTCTATTATACTTCCCTGACTGTGCGCATGCATGAACATAAAATCTGTCAAAGTTAGCCGACAATCGGCTAAAACGGTCACTGTGATGTGGACAGGATTTAACCTCGGCAACACGTGCTCTGCAGGCTGACTGACATACGATGTATCGACAATTAAAGTAAAAACTAACATAAAAACTGCCATGGTTGATTTTTCAGGAATTTTCAAATGAAAAAGGGTCTTTTTATTATAACTTCCGGTCTGATGACGTCATTCGCCTAAAACTTCGCACACGTCTTAAGTGGGTCAAGGTCATCATATTCACCAATATTTAGGCGATTCCGACAAACTTCGCCACAGACATCTATTCAAAATACATTTTTGCAAATGTTCAACCTGTCGCTAGAGGGCGCTCGAAGATTGCATGACGTCATTGGTAGATGATTTGAAGAACACTTTTAGCCACGAGACTAACACCGTTAAAAGCAAGTTCATATCTATTACCATTTTCAAATAATAAGCCACTTCCGGTTTTGGCCTTTTTCGACCGGAAGCAAGGGTCACGTGATTTCATGCACACTGAATGAAATAAAGACCTCAGCCTATCCTACCACTTGCCGGTAACAGAATGCTGCGGACGCGTACGGTTGATTTCTTATGCATTTTTAAATATTAAAAGTGTCACAATTTAATTGCCTATAAATACACACCGGATGACGTCATCATGACGTCATCATTACACAATGTTGTTTAAGTTAGGGTCTTTGCTTGGAAAAAGATTGGTGCAAATGAATTACCGGCAAAGAGTCAAAAATGCCCTTTGAAAATTGACAATTTTTTCTTAAATTTCTGTGTACAAAGTCTATGGGAAAAATTAAATATTCAAAAATCTATAATAAATTAGTCGATGACGTCACCATGACGTCATCTTCGGGACACATCTTTGCTATAGGGATTATGCTAATATGCAAACTTAGAATGATGTATGACAAATATTAATGCCAAAAGTGGAGGCCAGAAAAAACGTGCACAAAGTCTATGGGGTTTAGGCGACAAAAGAAGACAGAAGATGAAGATGAAAAAAAAAAAATGAGAACAGACAGAATGGCTTTTTCGCAAAATTGCGAAAAAGCCAAAAAAAAAAAGAACAAAAACAAAGGCTTGTCCGCACTATGTGGAAAAGCCAAAAATAGAAAGCCAAAAATCTTAACGAAAACAAGAGCTGTTTCGGTGCGTACACCGAAATAGCTAATAAGAAAAGAAAAAGCAGCGCGAAGTCATAGTGGTATAAATTTAATGAGTTGGGGGGGGGGCAAAATGTCCCTGCCCCCCTCTAAAACTGAGAAATCGAGAATGTGTTGAGAAATACAGGCATTTTTTTGCAAAAATATGTTTTGCCCCCCTCTAGAGAAAATCCTGGCGACACCCATGGATTGTATTTGGAATAAGATTGTATTTGGAATATTTCATTGGCCTAAGATCCTTGGTAATAATAATGTAAAGTGCTTTGATATTAGTTAAAATCAGTATTTATTACCTGTTATTAATAATTGTATTAATTATCAAATCTTAACTATGCTTCATCCATCAATGTCCAACATTGTCAATGCAACTCGAGTTCCGAGTCCAAGTCACAGAAAATGGGTCTCGAGTCGGATTGGCTACCCCCCCCCCCACTTTACACTTCAGCACGCCTCCCTGAAAAAAATTCTGGATCCATCCTGCTAGCTCCACCCAAAAAAATGTTGGCTCTAGAACCGCGCCTGCTACAGGTTTGTGCAAATTTACATGTAGATTAAAACTGGCTAGCGCAGTGCATATCTTTCACTTGCCCAAACCAGTGCAGTGTAGTGCACATTATGTGTACATTTTGTACTTCAGTGGCTTGCATAAAATACAGTTACTCCACAGAGTCCATATTTTAAGTCAATATATTAACAAGCATATAAGTCTAAGAAACAGCAACAACCTCGGTTCAGTTTGATGGGGTCTTTCCACTCCGGGGCATAATTTGTGTAGTAGTTAGCATCTATGCTTCCCTTATTCCTGAAAACAAAAGTCAAAGTAAAAATAAAAGCAATGTGAAATGCAATTTTGGGTTTTGCTCTTCACCAACGTATTTTATAAACACTGTATGTTCAGTGTTGTCTCGTGAGATTACGCGCTAAAGTCACTCGGATGGGACTCGAACCCACGACCTTCTACTTTCTCGAGCAGACGTCTTACCACTCAATCACCTTCTTATGATTGTGAAATGCAAAGATTATTTTTACAGCACGACTTTCTGTCTTGCCCAATGCAATTTTTTGTTTATTCATAGCCTGGCTTCCTTACCCAAGTTCCACAGTGATGAGATTGAAGCCGTTGTATGAATCGCATTCCTTTGCTATGCCTTGGAGGTAGGTCTGGCCATCCATGCTTCCTTCCAGAAAGTCCGACACAAGGAAGCCTGTGTGAAAAGAAAAGTGCAGAGCCATTTGAGAAATTTTATTGAAAACTTTCTAATTACAATTCAATGCCAGACACTTTAAAAAGTCCCAAGGGAAAATCCTATAAGAGAGTTGGATTTTAAAGAGAGTTGGTAACATTCCAAGAAAATGGAAATGTGCCAAACTATGCTACATTGTTCCAACCCTACCAGTTTTTTCTTCACTTTCCTAAAAAAATTTTAGGACTCATGATTTCCAGAACTTCCTGACATTTTCAAAAAGGGAAGATCCAAAAACTGTTCACCACCCCATTTCTTTTAACCACCCAAATCATTTCCAGTTAATAACACTAGACTAAAGTTGATTAATTTTTTGTTCAACAAAGAAGTTTCAATATTCATCTCCCAAACAGTGTATCTGTACCCTACCAATTGAGCTATCCAGCTTCGTGTTAGGCCAAAAAAAAAGTCTTCCGTTTCTGGTATGGAGCTTGCCCCAAAAGTGGTGCGGCGACACAGCTTTTTTTTGGCTTTTCCGCTTAAATGCGGAAAAGCCTTTGTTTCTGTACTTATTTTTTTTTTGGCTTTTCCGCTTAAATGCGGAAAAGCCTTTGTTTCTATACTTATTTTATTTTTTTTTTTTCCTCTTGGGACTTCCAACCAAAATGCCATAGACTTTGTGCACGTTTTTTCTGATCGGCACTTTTTGCATAAAGCATACTCATATAACATTGAAACTTTACATAGTCAAAGAACATATAGCAAAGGTCTTTCGCGAAGATAGACGCAACGATGACGTCATCATGGGTCATGTGACGTCATCTTAAAGGTGCATACTTTAGGGCCCTATATCGCGAGAATGGTAAGTCCAATTTGGTTCATACTTGGTATGTAGGTAGACCGGGATGTGTTATAGGTAAAAATTGGAGTGACTCACGATGACGTCATCGTGTGATTTTATAAGAATTTTTGAAGTTTTGGACCCTCAAACCATATCTTATCAACGGAACATGGTAAATTCAAAAATCTTTTTGCAATGGGTTTGTTAGGTAATGCATACCAAAAAGTGAAAAGTGCATGACGTCATAATGACGTCATCAAAAATGCAATTTTTGTATTTCACATATAAGGGTAAGTCTGATCGTCTTGAAACTTGGTGGATATGCAGATACAGTAACTAGTATGCAAAATCCGAAGTGACGTCATGATGACGTCATCGCTTGATTTGTTATAATTTTTTAAAACTTTGACATTTTCTTCTACTTGAAAAATTGTACATGAAATAGGATCATTATTAACTTTAAACTACGCACAGTACAAGGCCCTTCGGGAAAGTTGGTCTTAAACAAGTCACATCATAATGACGTCGTCATTAGTCATGTGACCTCATCTTACAAATTATAATTTAAACATTTTATACCTATCGTTCTATTGGGCTGAAACTTGGCAAATATACAGTTATGTGTATGTTACATTTAAAATAAAAAATACGTCATGTTAACGTCATCATTATTTTTTTATAACGTGTTATTTTTCTTTCAAAGTTTCATTACGTTTTTCAATTGACAAGTTCGGAATTATCTTGAATCCGATCAATTACAAACTTCGAAACAAATGTAAAAGACCCAACCTAAAGCCAGATTTTCCAGAAATTTAAAGGAGACTTTTTAGTCTAAAAACGGACGAAATCACGCAATTCCCGATTTTGGGCAATAATGCGCACGTAGAGCAAGTATTCCTTTCGCCAACAGAGGGCAGCATATACATTTAATGGTTAGTTTTGTTTAGCATTCGGCAGCTATAAATGCAATGCAAGTTAAACATTAAATGTATCTGCTGCCCTCTATTGACGTAAATTATATACTCACTTGGCTGTACTGTACGCACTTGGCTATTGCCACTCAACCGTGTGTGCATGGCTATCGCCGTTGAAATGATTTGCCGCCCTGTATATTTTTCTACTATAGAAGTTAACTACGCCAATGTTATTGATTGCATCTATCTCCCTCTACCCCGTCTATTTATTTACTTTTTATTAGTAGAAAAACAGTAATGCAAATTCTGATACTATGGGAAATTCATTTCTAATTTGTTATCATCATTTATGGCCGTTTTTTGTTCAGGCCTTAGCAAAAACAAAGTATTATAGAAAACAAAATCAACCACACGTTGGTGACCTTTCCGCGCGAGACTTACACACTCTATAAGCGACAATATGTCGATCCTACATGGGCTTTGATGACAAATGTGAAGTGACGTCACCATGACGTCATCAGTTCATTTTTAAAAATTAATTTTCATTATTTCTTATTTTCTCCGAATTTCTAATATGCACATTATCCCAAGTCAAATCAATTTCAAAATACTTCATAATATACAATCTTCACATAATATCATACTTTTTTAAACATAATATATAACAATGTATCATAGATTTTTACTCACATAAAATTAAAAAAACAAAGAAGCCCTGTGTTCTGTTCAAACAGACAAACCTCTAGTATTAATTTTTGAAAGTTTATTATTTCTCCTAGTTTCTAATTTGCACATTAGGCCTATCCCAAGTCAAATCAATTTGAAAGTACTCCACAATATAGAGTCATTTGTCCGATTTTTTAAAACAAATATTATCAAACACAAAAATACGGACAACGGAAAAGCCGTGTGCTCTGTTCAAAACAGACGCATACCTCTAGTTTCTATTTTTTTTTCTTCAAATGTCGGCTGATGACTGCATATGGTGCCCAACTAAATTGAAAATATATGGGAGCCAAGAGAGGCCACATAAAGCTTATACTCGATCATAACCCCATCTAAAAACATGTTAAAATTGTGCAGCAGCAGGATTCCAGTCAAACCAGTGAGCTTGGTGGTTTTGAGACATCATCTTACATTGAAAACAATTTTTTTTAATGTTGCCGACGCGCATGGCTACGGCGACGCGCACGCATACCAGAAACCGGAGACTTTTTTTCTGGCCTTAGGGGGATCCCTATTTTGTTTACGATTATTCTGATGAGGGCTTATCAGATGTAAAAAGTGACTCCACGTTTCTGTGTCTATCTACACGTTTATTTGGCTAGTTAAGAGTCTGTTTCAGTAGCCTGATAAGTACGAACCCTGCACACCAGTCAATGTTTCCATAATTTGCTGTGAGCCCCACCCTCGAGTGATTTGTGTACATTTCTCACGGTGCCTTTGACAGAGTTTGACTGAGCTGTTGTGGTCACCAGACAAAAACTCATGATCTAATTGGTCAATGCATACTCTTTGATTGACGGGCAGGTGGGTCACCTGTTCAACATACTCACCTCTTCCTTTAGCATCACGGTTAATCCCTTCAGGTTGAAGGATATTCAGAAGCATGGCCAGCCGGCCCGATCGGCTCATACCTAGCCAGGTACCTCCCTCCTTACCTACAAACATATCCTGACCTGAAAAACACAAGAACTAATGAATGAACGGAAATGTGAAGATCTAAAGTTGAAGCCCTACGGCCAAGGGAGGGTGTGGTTCAGGGGTTCGGGTTTGTGACTCATGATCAGAGAGTCAGGGGTTCGAATCCAGCCGCTGGTCATACGCTGTGTCCTTGGGCAAGCCACTTCACCCCCACTTGCCTCTGTCCACCCAGGAGCACTGTGGGGAGTGCGGCCTCGTGGTTATAGGTTCGTGACTCATGATCAGAGAGTCAGGGGTTCAAATCCAGTTGCTGGACATGTGTTGTGTCCATGGGCAAGCCACTTCATCCCCACTTGCTTCTCTCCACTTAGGAGTGTAAATGGGTACCGGTATTAGCTGGGGAGTAACCTGCGATAGACTAGCATCCCGTCCAGGGGGAATAGAAATATCAGGCATGCATCTGGGAATTTAGAAAAACATGAGGAAACCCCAACCCACACAAGACTTTGTGCAGTATTTTTCAATTCGTAATGACATTCATGCGAAGTGAAAAACGAGGACATCAGCAGATCCACGGAAAAGTTGCATGCCTGAAATATTCTCAGTAGTTTCATGCTACTGAAACCGGAAATAAACGCCGGCCTGATGGGCCACTTTGGCTCGTGACAGACTTAACTTGTTCTTTTTTTTTATCATGCAGCCTAGACAATTATTGTGACAGAATGGCACTTTAGCAAGCCACTTTGGAGTTATAACAGACGAACAACCGGTCAGTTTTCAATGATTCCAAAATTACACTTTTCCAATCTCAAATTTGTGTCCGTCAGAGAGAGGGCCATTTCAGCTGGAATCCTCTTTTACTTGACCGATCGACTCATTGACTTTCACTTGGAAATGGTTATTATACAAATAATGTTAATGAGAGCAATGGTAAGAATAATTTCATGACGTGACAGATGGATTGTTTCATTCCACGGCAACAATGGCAACGCTGACTTTCCAGTACCCGGATCTAGGTCTAGCAGCCAGCTGGGGCCAATTTCATAGAGCTGCTTAAGCACAAAATTTGCTTAAGCACAAAAAAATTTTGTTATATAATCAGGTTACCCACCAAAACTCCATGCGATTGTTATGCTAAGTAAACAACAGCTAGTATACCAGTCACAAGCAATGTACATGGAATGGCGTTTTGGCCGGTGATGAACTGATTATAATAAGCAAGGGTTTTTTGTGATTTGAAAAGCAAATTTTGTGCTTAAGCAGCTCTATGAAATTGGCCAGAGCTCAGGTCACATGGGTCAGTGAGGGCTGCTGCAACCATTTCAGTCATGTTTCCTGTATCCAATAACAGTGCTGAATGATGTTTTTTGTGCTAAAAGAAAAAGGAACCAGACTATTTTTCCTTCCAACCTCATTTTGGTTACGTTGATTTGAATTTAAAAATCAGGATGGCGGTAACATGATAATGGTCTATTGTGTATCGTTCAGATTTCTCCATCTTACCACTTATGATGTCAGAATTCCTGTCCCAGAACTCGGCTGGTTTGGTGGGCCTCTTGTAAATCTCATCTCGGTTGAAGGCGAGCATGAGACGATATCCGCCATTCCCGGGGTCTGGGTTTAACACAAACGCCGTCAGACACATACGTGCACTGTAGCGTCTTTTAATTCTCTGCAGAGTTCTTGAGGGAATGACCAGTTGGCACACGTCATGAAGTTTAAACCAGTGGTTTTATCTTTCAGCTGATGTCGGTTCAGTGCTCGGAATCAACGGGACCTGTAAAAGAAGTGTTAAAATTACGATCTCTCGTGCCTTAGTTCCGGCAACTCCCCATCAATTACTTAATTTTTAAAAACGTTTCCTAGAACTTCCTGGATTCTCATACAGCCTTGGGGGCAAGCTCATAATTTTGTTTTCCAAATTTCTCTTAGAAGTTTGAGTTTTGTCAAAAATTATTGCCTAAAATGATTTGCTGCAGGGGGCAGACTATTTTTACGTTGGTGGCAAATTATTGATGTTCAAATTTAACAAATTTGTCAATTCAAAGCATGCTGGATAGCTTGTGGTAATTTTTATAGATTGTATATATGCATTGTACATACTGGTAGTTTTGTTTTGCAATTTCAGTAAACGTACTACATACACATGAACCGGTATGTTAACAAGAGAAGACAATAAATCTAACAAATATAAAGAGAGAAACCAAATTAAAATTACAAAAAAGAAAACGAAAAAAAAAACATAGAAAATTAAAAAGGAAATCATTGGTTGTTTATTTTGCCAACCCCCACGTGTCTATTCACCACCAGGCATTAAACCAATATAACCATAGCATTAAAATTAAATTATTTATTGATACATAACATTAAGTCATAATTTTGTTACAGTCATATACAGGGTGGCCCAAAAAAAAAGAAGAAAACTACGTACTTTCGCTACCCTGAAACTCAAACAACCTCTATACCAATGCATGGGAAATTGTGATAAAAGTAAAAAGGTAGGAAGATCGCCTGATTCGGTCCAGTAGTTTTTGTTCTAGAGCCTATTTTGTGAAACAAAGTCGGGAGTCATTTAGTAGTGTGTTGGGTCTTCATCGGACAAGACAAAATAATTTTATGCATAATGCATAAAGACAATGGACTCATTTGCGTATCAATAAAATTAATTAGCATATGGATGGATGATGTTAGCATAATAAAAGAGCGCATGGGCGTATGTAAGGTTTACCGGACAAAGGATGGGTCTAAAAAATGTATTGGACAAAGGGGGCAGCCCACCCCGCTAGATGGAATAGCGGACAGAGGAAGACCTGAACCAGAATAGCGAACAAAGGGAGACTTGAGCCGGATTATCGGACACCAAGACTATCATTTGTATTCATTCAAAGCAGTGTGCAAACAGTGAATAATAAAAGCAAAATGCAGGCCACACCAACAGAGCGCCAATTAAGCCGACTAGCTGGAAATCTTGTGAAAAAATGTTTTTACTCTGGTAAAAATGGAGAGTGCGAGTGCGAGTGCGAGTGCGAGTTTTAACGCACTTATAGAGTGGAAACGACGCGAATATAAAAATGCCACGATTGAACTATTATTGAATGCCTGTCGATTTTGCGGTATTGATCATAACGCTTACAATTTTTGCTGCAGTAAACCATTACCCTTCCCCCCTTCCAAAAAAGAAAGAAAGAAAGAAACAATTATGCATGATTGTCTAATTGAAGAATTTATCTTTTAGTAAATTATTATCGAGTACGGCGAACATCGTCTAGAATGGAACAACCCTTAAGATTTGTTGCGAATGACTGATCCCGGTAGTCCATTGTGCAATCCACACGGACAAGTTCGTGTACGTGTACAGACATACAAGAGTTTCTTCTAGTCAAGTTTTAAAAAAGTTTGAAAAAATTAATTTAGGTATTTGTAGTAAACAAACACTCACCGGTGAACAGCGTACTTGCACGGTATAGTCCGATGATTGTTTTAACCATGGAGGAATTGTGTTAATAATAGATCAGAGAGCTAATGAATCCATGCGTTCTATACAGAGACCGATGGTCGATCACCCCTCGATGACCGCACCGATCATGGAGCAAATAAATAACTCCGTGCTTCTGCACCGATATTTGCCTTGTCATATCGTGTGTGTTATCCAGGTGCAATAACAATTGCACAATACAGTCGACTTTCATTATATTATAAAGAGGTTCTGCTTATAAAGAGCAAATTCTGACGGAGGTCACAAATCTCAGGTTCTCTTTGTGTTTCTTTGTTTCGCTGTCCTTTAGCTCTATGGTCCCATCGACCTTGTTATAAAGAGAGGCGACTGTATTCTTCCACATTACCACCAGAACCATATATGTACGTATCTGTGTGCGGTGGTCGTAGAAAATTGTACAAACTTTCAGAGTCGGCTCACTCGGTACGGTGTGTACAGTATGTACACGTGACTGCATCCTACATGTAGTGGAGCTGCTAAGCGAAAAATCGTGCACTTTGTGGTAAAAGCATGAAATTTGGTATGCTGGGTCAAAATGGGCTAGAAATCATTTTAAGATCGGGACCCATCCTGGATTTTGCCCATTTTGGGGGCGGAGCTTGATTTTTTGAAAAAGGGGTTTGCAAACAATAAAAACTCATAAAAACTGTACTTAACATCCATTTTCTAGTTTTTCTATGCTTTGAAAATAAACTTCAACATAAAATAGGACATTCTAGGAATTTAGGGCCTGTCATTTTCCACCCATTTTGTGGGCATGGCCTAAATGTGTAAAAGAGGCGGTATATATTAGCAGTTTGGTTCAAATATGGAAAATACCGTTCAGTTTGGTGGTAAAATCTTAAAAATCAGCATGTTTAGTCGAAATGGGCTGAAAATCATTTTAAGACGTGGATCCATTTGAGATCTTGCCCATTTTGGGGGCGGAGTTTGATCGGTTAAAAAGGGGAGTGCAAACAAATTTAAATTTAGAAAAACTGTATTTAACATCCATTTTCCTTAGTTCTTCATGCTTTTAAATACACAGAGACATGATAAAAAAAAATCAAACATTCTAACACTTGTTATTTTGTACCCTTTTGTGGGCGTGGCCTAAATATGAAAAGGGGGCCGCACATTAAACAGCTTCATTCAAACGAGGGAAAATGAGCACTTTTGCTGGTAAAACACAAATTCTGCATTGGTTAACTATGTTTGCCATACACTGTAAAGATCAGTTTGAAATGGTTGCAAGGTTTTACCTTTTTAGGGGTGGAGCTACAATTTAAAGTAGGGGTTGAATATTCTAGAAGATTAAATATTTCATATTTAAATTAGTGTGATTGGCTACAAGTAACATACATGTAGGTTACAGCAGCTGCGGCATTTCCTTGTTTGTAAACACTTCTGGCATCACCGGGGGGGGGGGGGCGGCAACGGTGGACTTCACCTATTTTTGCAAGTGCTTTTCATGTATATATGGGCATGTATACATGAAAATAATTTTAAAAAATATGCGCAGAGTATACGTCAATTCCTTGCAGTGTGTACTGCTGGATTTATATCATATGGATGTTTGGACTTGGAAAGTAATATCTTGATGTTTGAAAAGGTGGGATTAATATTTTTGAGAAATTATGTAGCTTCTTAAAAATGTGCTTGCACTTTGATAAACAATTCCAAAATATACAAACTACATGTAGGAATGAGTAAATGTATGTAATGAAAGCACAGTCTGTTTACGTCACAGCAACAATGTAGCTGATAACATTATTTGTGCCATTATTTGTGCCACGAACATTGTCACTTGATACGAATTAATACAAGACTTATATCTGTGGATCGCATGTGTCACCTATTTTGTGTTCTTAAAAAAAAAGTTCTTGACATTTTGTGCATTTTTAAACAACAACCTCAAATGACCCCTACATGACTTTTGACCTCCAATTTTGGAAGAGTTGTGATGAACCCCAACCAAAAGATCAATCCATCCAACTTCTAAGTAACATTATAATCCATCAAATTCTGTACTAGACAAAGAAACATTTGAAGCATATTTGAACAATGACCTCTAATGAGCCCTAGATGACCTTTGACCTCAGTAATTCCATGAAGAATTGTGTCTTCTCATGCACCCAAGGGTCACTGCATCTAAGTTTCATCAAAATCCATGAAAGCATGTAGAATGTTGTTAGCTTTCCCCCAAAACTGTTAATTACATCATGATTAACCTCAGTTGACCGTTGACCCATGACATTTGATCTAAAATATATCGCACATTATCTTTGCTACCCAATGACCCTTGTGTCCAAGTTTTATGGAATTTGGGCAAATATTTAGGAAACGAGAGAAATTCCAAAACTTTAACATACATGTGAGACTTTAAGGGTCTAAGGGTCTACGGGTCTAATCATTTTCTAATTCTCCCTATGACAACTTCCGGTTTGATGACGTCACGCTCCTAAAACCTCACAAATTCATAATTTTACGTTTTTTTCCATAGAATATGCAAGGGTAAGTTTGGTAAAAGTTTGATGAATGGTTTTTATAAAGTCCAACTTTCTAGGACGTGCTGCGGGGGGGGGGGGCTCTTTCATTTTGATTACAAAATATCAACGTGGGTTTTATTTTGTTCAAGACTTCGTTCAAGCGATGGTCACTTTTGAAGATGTTGGATAAGGGTTAATTTTTGTTCAAAGTTTCATGTTACAAGGTACTGTTTAGAAGAAAAGAAGCGGAGCATCATCTTGAAAAAAAATAAAAGTATACATAAGGGCAAAAGAAAAATTGTGACCATTTCAAAATTGTGATCGGGTTGTACCCACAGAGCTATATGAAATCACCAGAACGCTAACTCCTCACTTTTTTGCGCAGAAAAGCGTTCTGGGCGCAGACGTTTTGAATTCATGTGGGTGTTTGTAAAACAAAATGGAATTAGATGGGGTGGATTTCGAAAGTGCACTCTAAATGTGGTATCTACCAAAATGACATCATATACAGTACTGGCCAACCAACATTCATGCCAAATATTAGGAAAATCACGAGAGAAAAAAAAAGGAATTACAATGGGGGATCAGTGAGGGGGAACAGCAATTCGGTCTTAAGCAGATACAAAACACCCCAGTCCTGATAGTGATAGGGTTAACTTTCAATAGACTGTAGTCCTATCAATGAAGAGAGAATCCACAGCCATTGACTCTGACTTGGCAATTGCTTCAATATTTACACATAGGGCCAAAAAATAATGATTCTGCTTCCGGTTACCCCACCTACCCTATTTTGACAGCCCCTACCCTAATTTTGTTTTGGGAACAATGAAAAAATTAAATAAAAACCATCAATTACCACCTTTTACCATGGACTACACACAGACACCTACATATGATCAACACAAAAAGAATGCACTTACCTTCCTACCCTATTTTCAAATGCCATGTTATCGGAAGCAGAACTATTTTTTGGCCTAGGCTGTATGTTCCAGTACATCTAAGGACATGAAACCACTTTGAGTGAGTATACCCAGTAGAAATATGACCACAGAAATATTACCACCTTTTACCTTTCTATGCGAATATTCAGCCCTCTACTTTAAAATGTAGCTCCACCCCTAACAGGGCAAAATCCTTGCAACCTTTTAAACTTATCTTTACTTTACAGTGTATGGCAAACATAGTTAACCAATGCAGAATTTGTGTTTTACCAGCAAAAGTGCTGCATTTTCCCTCGTTTGAATGAAGCTGCTTTAATGTGCGGCCTCCTTTTCATATTTAGGCCACGCCCACAAAAAATAACAAGTGTTAGAATGTTTGAATTTTTTTATCATGTCTCTGTGTATTTAAAAGCATGAAGAACAAAGGAAAATGGATGTTAAATACAATTTTTCTAAATTTGTATTTATTTGCACTCCCCTTTGTAACTGATCAAGCTCCGCCCCCAAAATGGGCAAGATCCAAGATGGGTCCATCCCTTAAAATGACTTTCAGCTCATTTCGACTAAACATGCATATTTACAAGATTTTACCACCAAACTGAATGGTATTTTCCATATTTGAACCAAACTGCTTATATATACCGCCTCTTTTACACATTTAGGCCACGCCCACAAAATGGGTGGAAAATAACAGGTGTTAACAAGCTGGAATGTCTTATTTTATGTTTTAGTTTACTTCAACGCAAAGAAAAAATGAGGGAAATGGATGTTAAATACAGTTTTTATAGTTTGCGCCCCCTTTTTAAAAAATCAAGCTCCGCCCCCAAAATGGGCAAAATCCAGGATGGGTCCCGATCTTAAAATGATTTCTAGCCCATTTTGACCCCACATGCCAAATTTCATGCTTTTAACACAAAGTGCACGATTTTGGCCAAAAATATGGACCTAAGCAGCTCCACTAATGTACACATTGTATATTTACACCGTCCGATCAGATAGCGCTGTTTCCCTAATAGCTAAAGACGTAATTCTTTCACGACGTGTTCATTATCAGGCGCGGATCCAGGATTTTTTTTGGACGGAGGGCACACTGTTGGAGCAAAATTATTTGCTCCGAGAACTAATGCAAGCGCGGGGCGCGATACCCTTACGGCGTGGGGTCCGGGGTCCCGTTTAAGGGCCCCGGACATTTTGGATTCTAGATTCTCTGTGGTGCAATCTGAGGCGATTCCTGGCTCCTTTCCCCTGAATTAGTTGAGCAAAAGTGTTTAAGATTTTAATGATTTTTGTAAAACATACTCTTACTTTTACAATTTTTAAGTTACTGTGTGCTTGAAAGTCGAAAACATTTTACGTCTTTATATTTTCTTGCTTTTTATTTTGGAAAAGGAATTGTATTGACTTCGTTTTGTAAACTGTTGCAACGATGTGTTGTGGCATTTGCTCCGAGGACTAATGCGAGGGTGGATTACGCCTGTCTTACTGCGTGGGGTCCGGGGCCCACTTAAGGGCCCCGGAAAATTTAGAATTCTAGATGCTCTGTTGTGTATTCTGAGGGGATTCCTTGCCCTTTTTACCGGACCCTGAGTTATTTGAGCAAAACGTTTTAAGATTATAAGGATGTTGTTCATTGGTTTATAATATACTCTTGCGTTTACAAGCCTTTTCAGTTTCTTCTGTTCTTCACTTGTATATCCAAACATTTTCGTCTGCATAGTTATTTCCGTGCTTATTTTTGAAAAAGAATTGTATCTTGCAAGGATGAGTATAGGGCATCTTTCCGAAGACCAGTGCGGAGCGCGATCATCTTTCGGCGTGGGGTCCGGGGCCCGCTTAAGGGCCCCGGGAAATTTTGGATTCTAGATGCTCTGTGGTGCAATCTGAGGCAATTCCTGGCCCCTCTTCTCCGGAGTTATTTGAGTAAATTGTTTTAAGATTATAAGATTTTTTTCATTGATTAAAATACAATCTTGCTTTTACAAGCCTTCTCAGTTTCTTCTGTTCTTCACTTCATACCATGTATTTTCGTCTGCATGTCTTCGTGCATTATATTTTTGAAAAAGGAATTGTAAAAACTTAGTTTGTAAACTGGTGTAAGGATGCTTTCTAATGTTTTGTTTCAAGTTGAAATTTTCAGTTTATCAACAAGAAGAAACCGCTTGAACATGTTAATTGAATTCAAGTTTAGAATTAGTGTAATTTAATCAAACTAAAACAGAGGAGCAATTAGCCTGCATTGTAACTTCACAGCTCAGTTTTATCTCATGACTACAGAAATTAATCATACGGTCATCCAAGTTTCTCCCTCTTTTTTGCATGATGTAAAAAGCCCAAACATTTTAAAGAAATGTTCTTTTAATTCAGTCCAGTTTCAATTTCAAGAACAGGGCCTATTACACGTGCATGTATTTGTAAATAAACCATCGGCAGATCGGCGGCGCAGCAAGACATTGTGTGAGACACTGCGTCTGGTCTTTACATTATAATAGACATCGGGTCTTTCGGCGCCATGATTGCAATTTCCACATGGTACAATTTTGAAGGTGGATTCGTCATTAATTATTTAAAAAAAAATTACAGTAAATAATTGTTGATGATAACATTGAGAAATAGACATCGGGAATAGGTGAATACCTCCCGGCCCGGTACGGATGCCGGCCCGCGTCGCCACCGGCGAACTACGATCAAATTTATCTCGCTTGCCATTCAAAAAGCAACACACTTGCGTTCCGTCTAGCTTGCAAGAGCATGTCTCGAGTGCTAAAACTTGCCTTTGGGCAATAACTGCTGATTGTTTTTGTCCTCAGACAAACAAATCTCTTTTATGTACCAAACTTATCAGATTTATATTTTCTGCAACGCGTAGTAACGTCAAAACCCAACTTTTGGATCTCAACTTTCTTCGTTAAAAAAAAAGTTTTATGGACGGATCCATGACCTTCAGGGGTGTTTCAATTTTTCAGGGTTTTACATCGTTTCTCGAATAAAGTCTTAACGAAAATTATATGATGACGTGACGTTGAAGAAGTCAATTTAAAACAAGGGCATGTTTTGGACTCCGTGAAAAAAGTATAATTTGTAATTCAAAAGCGCGTGGAACTGCTGGCAAATTGTTCTTACTAAAACACACCCTTGACCAATGGTGTGGTCCAAAGAGCACTGCGCAACGTGTGTTTGTCGCGCACATAAAGCTGCATGTTCGTAGAGAATAAATCGTGTATACGTTCGTATGAATCGCATTTAATAACGGCATGTGCAGGGTAATACGTACGTACTAGTAGTACGGTACGGGGTACGTACGATGGGATCGCGGTTTATTTCGAAGCTTCTCGAGTACGCAATGTTTGCAGACTCGTGTTTAATAACGGCGCCCTCTTTTTCCCCCTTCTATTCTTTTTTTTTTTTTGACTCAAATTTGACGGGGGGCACGTGCCCCCGCGGCCCTCCCCTGGATCCGCGCCTGATTATATCGATTATCTTTCACCGACTGAACTATACCTGCATGTACAGTGGGGGATGGATTATTGAGCGTTCTAAATATCGATTGCCAGGAGTTACGCAACAGTAGTGAACGCTGACTCCCTTTATTGGACAATGGGACTTAATTGGCAGCGCACGGCATGTGCGGGAGCTTCAAAAATCTGCACGTGAAAGAAGTCAATGAAGTTGACTGACTAAACATGATTTCAAGCCTTAATACCCCTTTACCGTTGTCTGTACAGGAATGCACCGAACCAGTGTACCACCGTGCCGGACTTGTTTACAAAATCAAGGATATATATGTAACTAGGTCTTTTTGTGTTAAAGCAATAGTATGTACTTCTATTTTATATTGAAGATTTAGAGTGTCATAAGGCAACTAACTTTTTTTACCCCAACAAAGTCCCAAAGTTGGACACGGTGCGTGATAAAGCCATACATGAAGCATTAAAGACCGTAAACATTTAGGGGATTATTGACAGGGCGTGTCCAAACACTAATTATATGACTGCTTGACAGTAGGTCTTTCCCAATTGTTTAACTGTAAGACAACACCAACAAAGAAAAATACAACTGCAGAAAGTGTATACATGATAACATTATTGCTTTATTGACGTCATTTGTCAATGAAACACTCGTGTGTTTTTTAAATTTGTTTTTAAATGTATTCTTTGCAATTAAATCATCAGTGATCTTAATGTAACGTTGACTAGTCTTTAATCGTCACTGTCTTCCTTGTTAACGTCATCTTCATCTAATTGATGGAACAGGCCGTCAAATTTGGCCTGGTGTTTAGATATGACCCGGCTGACAACCGTGGGCAGTAGAATACCGGAATGATTGACTCTGTCTTCGATCTCGTCCACAATTTCTTGATGAGTATCATTATCTTTCAGATGTATGTAACTTGACAAAAAAATCTTTGTATTTGTTGAAAAATATTCGCTTGACTGCCCACAAGGTCTTCCTGTTGGCCTTTTCCGTGGCCTGATCTTCACTCATGCCCTCGTTGATGTACTTTTCATGTTTTTCACTCCACATCTCATCAATCGCTTCTTTTGCCTCTCCCAACCAGTTTAAATAGGCTGCATTGTCTTCCAAATCAGAACTAGACTCATCTTCATCAGATGATTCATCAAGATCTTCGTCTTCATCATACGTAGATTCAGTTTCATAGTTTTCCATTTCCGGATCTTCAAATCTACTGCTTTTAAATTCAGGTTCAGAATTATCCACCTCAACTTCGTCTATGTCGGATTCATCTTCAGCATGTGCATTTTCGGTATGTCTCAAGAGGTTAATCTCCGTCCAAAGCGTTTGTCACACTGGTGACAAGCATAGGGTTTGACTGCAGAAATAGTATTCATGTTGAAGCTTTGAAGGTTATTCTCCGAATGTTAAGGAACGGATGAAATCATTTAATATATATCTACTTATTTGGTTATTCATTTCGTTACTCATTTACTCATTTCGTTACTCATTTACTCAGATTGTTACTCATTTACTCATTTCGTTACTCATCCACTCATTTGCTACTCATTTGGTTACTCATTTCGTCACAATTTGGTTACTCATTTGCTACTCATTCACTCATTTGCTACTCATTTGATTACTCATTCACTCATTTGCTACTCATTTGATTACTCATTTACTCATTTGCAACTCATTTACTCAGTTCGTTACTCATTCACTCATTTGCCACTCATTTCGTTACACATTTACTCAGTTCGTTACTCATTCACTCATTTGCTACTCATTTGATTACTCATTTGGTTACCCATTTACTCATTTCTTTACTCATTTACTCAGTTCGTTACTCATTTACTCATTTCGTTACTCATTTACTCATTTCGTTACTCATTTACTCATTTCGTTACTCATCATCACTCATCATTTAGTCAAATGAGTAAATGAGTAACGAAATGAGTAAGTGAGTAAATCTATAAGTGCGTTAAAACATTGCCCCCATTCACAAAATTTGTTTTCCTCTAAATGTCTATACATAGCGGCTCTTGATAGACCGAGATTCATCATTAACTTCTCCCAAGGTCGCTCGCACTCTCCATTTTTACCAGAGTAAAAACATTTTTTCACAAGATTTCCAGCTAGTCGGCTTAATTGGCGCTCTGTTGGTGTGGCCTGCATTTTGCTTTTATTATTCACTGTTGGCACACTAATTTGAATGAATACAAATGATAGTCATGGTCATTTCAAACGTTTGACATTCATCTTTGTCCGATAATCCGGCTCAAGTCTCCCTTTGTTCGCTATTCCGGTTCAGGTCTTCCTCTGTCCACTATTCCATCTAGCGGGGTGGGCTGCCCCCTTTGTCCAATACATTTTTTAGACCCATCCCTTGTCCGGTAAAACTTACATACGCCCATGCGCTCTTTTATTATGCTAACATCATCCATCGATATGCTAATTAGTTTCATTGATATGCAAATGAGTCCATTGTCTTTGTGCATAAAATTCTGTTGTCTTGTCCGATGAAGACCCAACATACTACTGTCATTTTGTCCTGTTGAACATGTTGAATTACTAAACTGTGCCCGCGAATTAAGACTTACATATTATACATTGTAATTGGAATGAGGGATTAATAATACTGTTACGTAATAATCCCCTCCCCCCCCCCCCGTGAAAGATACAGTGTGCCTCACAAAATAGGTTCTGCAGCAAAAACTACTCAACCGAATCAAGAGATCTCGGTATCATATTTCTTCTTAATAGATTCTCCAATCTCCATCTAATAGTACAGGTGGTTTGCGTCTCAAGGTAGTGGAAGTATCGCCGTATATCCGGTGCTGGTGACAGCTTAAACCTTCAGGTTCATATTGAATAGATTTTGCCAGCTCTGTAACTTTTATGTCCCCTGTTTTGCATGCCACACAGAATGTATACATTACATTGATCGTGCAGTAAACTACCCATAATAAGTTGCATTTCCTCCATATCAGAAATTAGCTATCCCAGTGCTGGTGAATAGGGTGGACAGTACGAGCCAAATGATTGATTGAAGGGGCATGCAAAGCATTTTCTGAGAGGAACACATTTCGTGCAACTTTCTACTCCTCTTAAATGTATAAAAACTACATATTTGACATCCCTTTTGGTAAATTTGATTGAAAAGTGCACTCCTTTAATTTTTGTCTTTGAACATTTGAAACTGTCCATGCTTTTCCGAACAACTGAGGGCGCTGTTGCCGTGATGTCATTCCAGGATCGAAGACACTATTCAGTTTCTTGTTCTAATTGTAAATCCAAAATTTACTTAAAACATTTGTGAGAGAGGGTTGCTTGATTGGCTTACTGCAACGTACATACACGACAACGGACCACCAAATAGAGAACAAAATTTACGACAGCAAAATATCCAAACTTCTAGCAACGTTTTGTGCTGAAAGCAGTTTCCACCCGGAATGACATCACAATTTGGCCCTAGTATAAAAAAAACAACATAAGCACCAAAATACCCTTTAAAATGGCAAAACAGAAGTTGAAAACAATGTGAAATGGACACAAAGGTGCATTTTCAAGGATTGCATTTTAAAAAATTACATTGCGTCCTTTAAAGACTACACGTAATGCTGTCATGGCTGTGACAGCCATTTTCTGTGGTGGCACCAGGCTCAAGCAATTTGCGCTCAGGTACGCACTCCGCGCTCCCTCGACCAATAGGGTTATCAAAACAGGCGCGCACCTCGTCTTCAAGAAAGCGTGCGGCATGCGCGCAGACGTGGAGCCACCTCAAAATTGGCTTTTACAATTGTTCGTCAATTTTAACTACAGGAAGAAAAAGTGAAAGAATATGAACCATACCACAGAGAAATTGATGCAAAATCCCAAAGCTGCAGGAATGCCGACGGCAGATGGAATGGAGTGAGATTTCTGATGATTATGCGAGGATTGTGGTTTGTTGATTGGCAGCTGCTGGCAGTGTTGTAGCACGGCCCAACGCTCTGGGAAGTAATAGATGCAAGGGATTGCCCTTGAATTTCAAAGCAAGCTCCGCTGTCACGCCGCGACTTATCTTTTAGCAATTTTTTGTGTGGTTTTCTTTTTTAGGTAGCAAAGTTGATAATCTATTCTTTATGTAGCGGACGTTGTGTATTATTTAACTTTTCTTATTATTTTTGTCTTTAATTACTACCATTTAATCATCTCTAGGTTTAGAAAATATTTTATCCTCATTATCTAGCTCAGACCATGTACTTGTACAATTTAGATGTACAATTTAGTGTAAGATCCCTTGACCACAGTCCCCGACCCCTGCATGATGGAGGAGCAGAATGCCCTTGAACTTGAAACTCTTCAAGTTCAAATCGAAACCCAGCAGCGCCATCTCAAATTAGAGCAGAGAAGACGAGAAATTGAGCTGAAGGTGAAATATGCCAGAGCCGATGCTCTTGCAAGGACATATGCTGAAGCTGAGGAGGCAAATTCAGAAGTGTGCTTCAAAACAAACCCTACACCCCAACCTACACCGAAGCACCCTCTGGAACATGAGCATACCCCATTGCAGTTTACACAGCCCAGTTATGTACCAACACCATTCACCATTCCCACACCCGCTGCTGCTCCATCAATTGCAACCCGACATGGGATACCTACTACACGAACTGATCAGAGACACGCGTGTTCATCAGCAATCCCTGGTGGAGGCACTTCAACTTCCCAAGGCGGAACTCACAACATTCCATGGCGATCCACTTAAGTACTGGACATTCATCCGTGAGTTCCAGAGCACCGTTGCAAGGGAGACAGTAAGTGACGGTGCCAAATTGACACGTCTGCTCCAGTACTGCACCGGAAGGGCAAGGCAACTTCTCCGGTGCTGCACCGTGAAGGAACCCTCAGAGGGTTATACTCTCGCGCTCCATCTCCTCAAGGAGAGATACGGCGATGAGCACACCATATCACAATCATGGATGGACAAGGTGACAATGAGGCCCAATGTCACAGACAACCAATCCCTGCAAGATCTCGCAGATGATTTGCGATGCTGTCGTGAGACACTCGACACCATGGGATACCTCAACGAATTAAACAACAGAAGCAGCCTACTCCTCATCGTTGACAAGCTACCATACCACCTGAAAACCAGATGGCTACGAGAGGTACACAAACTAAAGAGCACCAAATCTAGACCCCCAAATATTGATGACGTCACGCAGTTTGTGACAACGGCAGCCAAGGAGGTTCGAGACCCAGTCTTTGGCAAAATCATCCAGAGAGGATCAACCAGAGGAGACACCAAGCCAAAGGTAAACAAGTCAAGTGACCGACGGACGAATTTTGGCGTCCAAACCACATCTGCAGTGACAAACCCTAATGACAAGCCCAAACCAAAGCCAACCTCACTCCCTCTTGATCCCTGCCCCAGTTGCGGACAAAACCACCACCTCAACCAATGCAACACATTCAAGTCACTCAGAGTTAAGGACCGGCTTGCCTTTGTGCAGGGCAAGAGACTCTGTGTCAACTGCTACAAGCCTGGACATTTGGGTAAGGACTGCCCACGACCCTTTGTGCGCTCAATCCAAGGATGCGGCAAAAAACACAAGGAGGTTCGAGACCCAGTCTTTGGCAAAATCATCCAGAGAGGATCAACCAGAGGAGACACCAAGCCAAAGGTAAACAAGTCAAGTGACCGACGGACGAATTTTGGCGTCCAAACCACATCTGCAGTGACAAACCCTAATGACAAGCCCAAACCAAAGCCAACCTCACTCCCTCTTGATCCCTGCCCCAGTTGCGGACAAAACCACCACCTCAACCAATGCAACACATTCAAGTCACTCAGAGTTAAGGACCGGCTTGCCTTTGTGCAGGGCAAGAGACTCTGTGTCAACTGCTACAAGCCTGGACATTTGGGTAAGGACTGCCCACGACCCTTTGTGTGCTCAATCCAAGGATGCGGCAAAAAGCACAACAAGTACCTGCACCTCCCACGCCCGCAAAACGACCCACGTTCCTCAGGGGCCACCGACAATGGCCAATCTACAACAGGTGGGTCTTCAAGCTCATCCCAAGCTCAACCCGCAGACAATCCCATAATTGTCTGTAACTCCACTGGGGTCGGCGCTGGAAAGATTGCACTACCCATAGTTCCTGTTAAGGTCAGAGGTCGCGGGGAACAGCAGTTTGTGAAAACCTATGCTTGCTTAGATACCGGTTCCACGCAGAGCTTCTGCTCAGAGGATTTGACACGACGCCTAGGCATCTACGGCAAGGAGGACACCATCAGACTCACTACACTTGACCAGAAAGAAGTTCAAGTACACACCAGTGTCGTCCACCTCGAGGTGGCCGACCTTGATGACACACACCTATTTTCGTTGTCTGATGTTCTTACGAGGCCCCAGCTAAACGTCGGCCTTGACAGTCTTGCCATTCAAGAAGACCTGAGCCTCTGGCCACACCTCAGTGATTTACCGATACCAGATGTCAACATTGACTATGTACACCTTCTTATTGGACAAGACGTCCCAGACATAATGATACCTAGGGAGGTTCGCGCTGGCTTAAAAGGCGAACCTTATGCTACCAAGACCGCTTTGGGATGGACCCTAAATGGTCCAGTAACACACCAGAAGACGCCCAAGTCTTCATCCTCCTACTTCGTCAAACCAGACATGGATCTTCAACGCCAGGTTGAAAGATTTTGGAGGATTGATGACGTGCAAACCGTGGGCAGTGACAACGAGACGATGGCTGTCAGCCAAACGAAAGTTCTTTCAATTTGGGAGAACTCACTGCACCGTGACGGAGTTAACTACACCATGGACATTCCATTCAAGGAAAGACCACCACATTTTCCCAATGACAGGTTGATGGCAGAACACCGACTTAAATTGTTGGGTAAGCGTCTCTCCAAAGACCCCTCACTCAAGGAGAAGTACATCAGTGGCATCCATGATCTCCTTCAGAAGGGATATGCAGAGCCAGTTCCTGCGGAGGACATTGATCAAAGAGATGGCTGTGTCTGGTACCTGCCACATCATCCTGTGATCAACCCGCGTAAACCAGACAAGGTTCGCATTGTATATGACTGCACCGCCCGGTACCAAGGTACCTCACTTAATGACACCGTCTATCAAGGACCTGACCTGACAAACAAGCTGATCGGAGTTCTTCTACGTTTCCGACAAGAACGCATAGCTCTCATGGCCGACATTGAAGGCATGTTTCATCAGGTTCGTGTGTCCATGGCTGACCGAGACGCCCTTCGTTTCCTTTGGTGGAAGGGAGACGATATTGAGTCCCAACCACTGATGTACCGGATGACAGCTCACTTATTCGGAGGAGTTTGGAGTCCAAGTTGTGCTAACTTCACCTTGAAGCGTGTAGCACAAGATTACCATGAGTTGTACGACACCGCCACCATTGAGACCATAGATCAAAACTTCTATGTTGACGACTGCCTCAAATCCGTTTCTTCTGAAGATGAAGCCACTCGACTAGTCAGTCAGTTACGTGAGTTGCTAGCCCGTGGAGGATTCCGACTGACCAAGTGGTTAAGTAACTCTCGCGCCGTGTTGAAGTCACTACCCCAGGCTGAGTGTGCAAAGGCTGTCACGTCCATGGACCTAGATAAGGAACTACTTCCTTCAGAGCGAGCATTGGGAGTACTTTGGAAGATCGAGACAGACACCTTTGGATTTGACACCAACCTAAAAGAGAAACCCGATACCAGAAGAGGATTGCTGAGCGTCACAAGCTCAATATACGACCCACTTGGATTTGTCAGCCCCTTCGTCCTAAAGGCAAAGATGATCTTCCAGACACTCTGCCGCCTTAAGATAGGATGGGATGACCCTATTCCCAGCACCATTCTCGAGCAGTGGAAACGGCGGTTCACAGATCTGCCGTTGATAGCAGGAATGAAGGTACTACGATGTGTGAAACCTGTCCACAGTGAAGCCATTGTTAAGCGCGTTCTTCGCCGCTGCCTAGAATGCAAGAAGAGGAAGGCAACCCCTGAAACCCAAGTGATGGCGGACCTGCCCAAGGATCGAGTAACCCATGGAGCAGCACCATTCAGCACCGTAAGTGTTGATTTCTTTGGCCCTTTCATGGGGAAAAGAGCCCGCAGTGAGTTGAAGCAATATGGTACTCCCTCACCACTAGAGCCATCCACATAGAGGTCTGCCAGAGCCTAGAGACGGATTCCTTCATAAACGCACTGCAGCGCTTTATAAGTCGCCGGGGACAGCCAGCCCAAATCCGCTCGGATAATGGGACCAACTTCGTAGGAGCTCAACGCGAACTTCGTCGTGCTCTGGAATCAGCACCAAACAAGACTGGAATCAGCACGAAATAGAGAGCTACCTGCACCAGCGAGAAGTCCAATGGATTTTTAATCCACCAGCCGCTTCACCAATGGGTGGAGTTTGGGAACGACAGATACGAACCATTCGCTCTATCCTAGGAAGTCTCCTTCACCAGCAGCTGACTGATGACGAAGGATTAAACACTCTGATGTGTATTGTTGAGGGAATAGTAAGTTACGGACGTCCCATCACAAAGCTTTCAGATGATCCCCAAGATGCCTCACCTCTCACACCCAACCACCTGTTACTCCTTCGATCTGGTCAGACCCTACCACCTGGACACTTCGATACCAAGGATCTCTATAAGAGACGCTGGCGCCAGGTCCAGTACCTCGCTGATGTCTTCTGGACCCGATGGTTGAAGGAATACCTCACATCACTGCAGCACTGCCAGAAATGGTTACATCTGCGAAGAAATCTTCAGGTTGGAGACCTTGTTTTGATCCGTCACGAGAGCACCCCACGCAGCAAGTGGCCTTTGGGTCAATTATTGTTGCCACGCACCCAGGGAAAGATGGATATGTCCGCTCCGTGCGAGTCAAAACCCAAGCCGGAGTGTACGTTAGACCGACTGACAAGATCTGTCTTCTTGAAGCCGAGTTGACACCACCAACTGCGACGACTGATACCAGCCAGAATGAGGACGATAATGATAACACTTAGTTATTAGTGAAGCTATTCAGCTTAAGTTTCCTTACATTTTAGGAACTAGTCTTCTTCATATTAAATCTGCTTAGTATTTCATAGAGAGATTTAGAGCACAACTGTCCTTGACTTTCGTGGATGACACAATCAGATATGTCATCGGGGTCGGTGTATCGCACGTTGTGTATTATTTAACTTTTCTTATTATTTTTGTCTTTAATTACTACCATTTAATAATCTCTAGGTTTAGAAAATATTTTATCCTCATTATCTAGCTCAGACCATGTACTTGTACAATTTAGATGTACAATTTAGTGTAAGATCCCTTGACCACAGTCCCCGATCCCTGTACGACCTTGTTTTGCCCAACTCTGCCAGGCCTGGGTGGCGGTCCCCATAGCAACCTCTCCCAACTCATTCCCTAAGGCGCCATAATTCACCCTGTTAGGACACTGTCTGTGCATTGACCATAGTTTTAGCCCATTTTCCCATCATTCTGTTGCTAGTGTCCAAACCTACAACACCTGTTTTCATACACCGTTTGTTTTACACACCGTTAGATTTGCACACAGTTAGACACCCAATTTTGGCAACACCCCCAGCGTAGTAAGTACATAGTTTTTCTTCATTTATCTTATACTTTAATTATTACTAGTTTAATATCTAATTGTTTATTTCCTTTTTGTGTACCCAATTTACTTTATTCTACCATTTGTATTAGTTTATAATTTCCCCTTATATTTTGTTGTTTCCAGCAAAACCTTCCTTCCTTCCTACCGTACTTCCATACTTCATTACTTCCATCCTACATCTGTACATCAAAACCTCATTTCTGCAATTGATTCTACTTGATTGAACTGTAAATAAAGACTTAAAGGAAGCGTATATTGTACCATGGGACAAATTTCTTCACAACCATTTGACAACACAAGTCTATAGCTGTAGTCGGCTATACTTTATGGACACATTTTGTTATTATTAATGAAATTTGGACGGGTGTGCGACCCCAACAAGTTGTATGGGCTCCATACACAAGTACAGACCACTGGGAGAAACATTGGAATGCAATGTCGACGATACATGACCCTCATGTGAAGAAGATATGGCTATGTGCACAATCAGAAATACTTCACGCCATAAGCGCTCATGACATGTCCTGTCCACTGGGCTCTCAAAAAGCACCCTCTCTTGTTTGCGCACAGAGTCCATATGTACATGTGTCGGTGTCCATGCAAATCAGGCTACAACGGCTGCGCACATGTAGTGTGTACTAATTCGAAAATGTGCGACACTCAATACTGTGTACTACGAGAGTCCCAAAACTTAAGATATTGAAAACATGCAATACAAGAAAATAAACTGCCACATGGAACCAACACCAGTCCAACACCCCATTAGTACTGCATCAATCAACCGTGCCAAAAAAACCACCCGGTACCATGAGTCCTTATTTCTACACATTATCTCCATAATATAATCATGCCACCAGATTACGGAATGGTCAATCTTTTTCAAGAAGTTATATACATGTATGTACCAGTCTAGTCTTAGGCTTCAAATCAGAATCACTTGGCCCTCACTCTCAGCTTCAAATTGTTGAAGAAAAGTCTCACATTAAAAATTTGAATTGAGACCTCAAACTTGGCTGGTGAAATACTGAGGACCTTGTCTTTGCCTCGTGAAAATTTTGGAGACGTTTGTTGGCTAAAGGGTGAGTAAAGTTGGCAAGATTTTATTTTGCATGTTTGTTCTGCACACAAGGTCCCAGTCTATGCAAACAGATTCGGCGATTAATTATGCAAAACAGACTGCGTCTTTTGGTTCTGGTTGAGTTGGTAAAATTCACTCAAGTACATCACACCAACTTTTGACCTTACGACTCGCATATTGGTCTTGACCTCGTGATTCTGACCATTCAGTGGGCGCTTTGTATCGGGTCTTCTGGGCCGTAACCAGTTGCTGTACGACAAAAATATGGCAGTCAGATTGCCCACTCGACAGCTTAGTCCACAATTCTTATTGAAACGACGTCACCGTTTCTAAAGTCGACTCCGATTGGCTGGCGCGCAGGGCCGCATACAATTTGCATGCTAGGATATATCAGACGTTGGTTCGTGTGGCTCTGCACACGTGAATGTCTGCTCCTCAGACTAGCCTACTCCCAGTCTGGGTGTGCATATTCATCTGTAAAACAGCTTTACATGTATGTAGCTGGTTATCCCTGAGGATTTGAAACAATAAACCTGAGGACCTCAGCCCAAGTCCTCAGAAGGTTTTCGTGATGGTAACTAGCAGATTAAGTAATGTTTTACTTGTGTAAATAATTGTAATTATATTATTATTTATTGTTGTAAATGTATACCTAATTTTACCAACATGAAATAAATGTTGAAATGTTCAAAGCGAAAATGGCAATCAACTTAATTTAAATGCCAAAATCATTAATACTCAGTGATACTTGAGATTATTTCCTTACAAGAAAACCTTACATAGGCCTAGTAAATACAAAATGAGGGAAAATTCGGCTATCCGATCACCACGTACCTGCCGCCAAACATCCAAATTTTCACCTTGCCTTGTGATTTCAACCAAGAGAAATCCAGGAAACAGTGGACATGCGAAAAAAAATTAGTAAAAATGTGTTTTTAAAGCACATTTTGCATGCACATGTAGTGCAGATCTGAGTTGAAGCAGCAGGTCAAAACTGATTGAAGTGTCTGAGACAGCGGTACGTTATACGCATGACATCGATAACCATGACGTCGCATGAGCCGGCCAATGATAGTGCAATACGTCATTATGAATTTTTATTTTTTATGAATATTTAGTTTATTTCAATGGATACTTCAAATACGTCCAAAGCTTGATCATTGCAACAGCGATCGTGCGCGGCCTAGCGGTTAAGAGTCTCGTGTATCAAGCAAGCGTCCGAGGTTCAAATCTCGATGAAGTAAGTGACTGATTGATAAATGGAAATTAAGGAAAGGAGAGGGTGAGAGTAGAGGAGGGAAAGTGGAAGGAATAACCACAAAAGATGCAACTTTTGGCGCTAGAAAATTAATTGAAAAAAGTGGTGATCGGGTAGCCGAATTTTTCCCAAAATGATACTAGATGATGGCTATGTTCCACAGGAAACCAGAATTTTGACTTAAGTTCTACGCGTTTCCTTTCACAGACCAGTTACAAAACAAGCGGGCATTTCCCCGAACTGGATCGTGGGTAATGTTTGAGTTGCCCATTCCTTCCTCCATGAGTGGCCATCACTTGTCACCCAGTGCACAAACCTATGAGTATGAGACTGGTCTGAACATTTTTTAAGTGTTTTCTCAGTAAATACTTCAATATTTTCCCTGCTAAATTTGACTTTTTAGGACATAGGCCTAGGCCTACATGTATCGCTTTCTGATGGCTGAGTGACAGCCTGATAGGTCACTGCAGGGAAAAATTCCCTGAACTGGATCGTGGGTAATGTTTGAGTGGCCCATACCTTCCTCCATGAGTGGCCATCACTTGTCACCCAGTGCACAAACCTATGAGTATGAGACTGGTCTGAAAATTTCTAAGTGTTTTCTCAGTAAATAGGGCCTATTTCAATATTTTCCCTGCTAAATTTGACTTTTTAGGACATAGGCCTAGGCCTACATGTATCGCTTTCTGATGGCTGAGTGATAGCCTGATAGGTCACTGCAGGGAAAAATTAGTGATTGCCAGATGGGGTGTTAACCGACTCATTTCATTGGATACTCTCATCACTGTTTATCATCTAAGAGTCTTCCAATTCGTCACCGACACCACGAACTGACACCCGGTGGTCAGCGTTGCAGAAATACAAATCGGAGAAAAACGCTTTTAAAGGTTTGACACGAATTTACTCAGTAAAATATTCCATTTATCTTAGAGGTTTTAGTATCACTCAACGTAAAAATGCTTTCACTACTCAATTATAAACGTTATATTGTAAAAATCTGCTTAGTTAATTAGCAATTAAATGATTAAAATGGGTGTCAGTTCGTGAAAACCAAAATGTACGTCTTTTCGGAGAGTGCGCGCATGCAATAGCGTTAGTGAGTGTCAGTTTGTGAAAACCAAAATTGACCCATTTTGGGAGAGTGCGCGAACGCACTGCGCATGCGTGCGCGCACTCTCCCAAAACGCGTCAACTCTCCGAAAACACGTACATTTTGGTTTTCACGAACTGACAACCTGTGCAGTGTCACTTCGTGGTAACCGAAAACACCAAAATTGACAAATTTCTTGAAAATTCATTAGTAAAATTCGCTTATTTTAGATGATTTCAGCAATTTTAACCTCGTCATGTTAAACTTCATGATACAAACTGCTAATATGTGCAAAAAAAGGAAATTTGAAATTTTAATTTTTTTTGTACACATGTGATGCAGAGTGTGTCAGTTCGTGGTGTCGGTGACGAATTACTGGCAGCAAGTCATCAAAGGATTTAAAGTTCGATGGCCTACAGCTGAACCCAACCGCATATACTTTGTAACAACGAGAGCAGCATTGTATCAATTTGAACAATGCCGCTGTCAATCATTCTCTGGAAGGGCCTTTTTTTGGAGCTGGATTTTATTTGGGCATTATTTTTTCAAAGGTCCAGGGAAAAGTTTAAACAAAAAGTGAGGGAAACTGAAATAAACATGGAATTTCACCCCTGTAAAGGCCTGTATCATGTACATGTACATGAATAAATGATAAATAAATGGGTTTTTCTTTGTTGTTGTTGTTGTTGGTGGTTTTTTTTAGGGGGGGGGGTTGTTATTCCAAATTGAATGCACATCTTTTTTAAAAGGCTAGGGGAATATGTACTCTGTATTATTCTGAAGCAAATAGCACTTAAACGACTAGATGCAAGGTTTTTTTTTAGCAACGCACACCAGCATTTTAAAACAGAAACGAAGAATAAAATGGACCAAACTTCTAAATGAACATGCAGCTTGGTAACCTGTTTTGAATTTTGTTTGGGAAATATTAAATAGGTAAAAAAAAAAAAACATGTTACACTGGCGCAAAAATAATTGACGTTGTCAACATTTGCTACTACCCAAAAAAGTTCAAAAATTAGGTGTTGTCCGGTATTTAGTGGGATTTGTGTGTGTTTTCCGGTAATTAGTGTGTTTTCAAGTGTTTTCCAGTATCTAGTGTGTTTTCCGGTATTTAGTGTGTTTTCAGGTGTTTTCCGGTATTTAGTGGTTTTTCGGTGTTTTCCGGTATTTAGCGTGTTTTCCGGTATTAAATGTATTTTCCGGAAGTTTTCCGGTAATTTTCCGGTGTTTTTCGGTAGTTTTCCGGTGTTTTCCGGTAGTTTTTTGTATTTTCCGGTATTTTCCGGTGTTTTCCAGTAAATAGTAACACCGGCCAGATAGACCGGCAGCCCAGAGCATTTTGATGAAACGAACGATCGAGGTACCGATATCCAAGCACAGAAACATTTATTGTGTAACCTAACATATTCAGATATGGATGTCTGCCGGGAACCCCCTGCTGCATGTGGCCCCTGGGGCCCAAAAGAAGGGGGAAAATAATGGGCTGGATCAAACAATCGAGGGACCACATAAAACCAAGTTTAAATGAACAATTACACCCTACTAGGTATAAAATATCCATTGCCAGACAAATTGTCTGCTGCATAGGGCCCGCCAGACACACCCAAAGTGGATGGAGGAGGGGCGTGGCCGTCACCCCCTCCTTTTCATTTTCGCTGATACGGTTACAACGTGATGATCCACAAAAAATGAAACTAGTTTATATTGAAGTCTTAGCACTTGTAGAAAATGAAAATGTAACTTAAGAGTGATTTCAGGTCAGGCTAATTAGTTTAAGAGTGGGGCAGAAAGCGCGAAGGGGGGCGTGGCCGCCACCCCCTCCGTGTACATTTCGGCATATATCGTCGCAATGCAATTTTTAAATAATGCCAAATTTCTCTGACAGGTGTGCTAATGTCTTGCAGTTATTTTGACACCAGTTGTATGAAATTAGGGCATATCTTCGTCAACAAATGGTCATTTTCCAGAACAGGTAGGCCTAAGTTAACTTTTCCCATTGAAAATGTACACGTATGCACATATGCATGGAAGTGCACTTGAGAGTGGCTCAGGCTAACAGATTGAATTAAAACTTCCCAGATGCATTACAAATTTAAGAGTATGAAACTAAAACCATGTTTTATTGGTGCCTTGGTAGTTTTAGAAAATTACATCGTAAGAATGATTTCAGGTTAGACAAAATTAACTTAAGAAAAGAGTGGAGGGGGCGTGGCCGCCACCCCCTCCATGTGCATTTTCGTCCATATCATCACAATGTGTTTGTTTTTAATCCTGCCAAGTTTCTCTGACATATTTACTGATGTATTTCAGTTGCTTTGAAACAAATATGATGAAAATAGAGCACACCTTCGTCGCCAAACATCCGTTTTCCAAAACAGGGAAGCCTAATGTTAACTTTTCCATGATCATGTTTATGTCTATGACAGTGCGCATGAGAGTGCCGACTTTAGATGACCATGGCAACTAAATATTTGTAGAGGTTCAATTGAAAGTTCACATATGTACTTCAGATGTCCGGTGGTGTTTTTTTTTTTATCTAAGTACCGGTAATTACATTTAAACACACAGGACTAGCAGGAGATGACTAGTCATAGAACAGTAACGGCTTTGTGGATTGGGCTGAAGACAGAATTAAATCTTAATGGGCAGCAGTGCAGGGCGGTTAAGGTCAAATATTTTGTACAAAATTGAGCACATTTTAACACATTTTTCAATGTATAGCAGTATTCACTATTACACCAGTTGTATCCATATCAACTTGGGTAAACCACGTTTTAACTCTATCAATCCAACTGGTCACCGTCAGAGTGCGACGTTTGTCCGATGTGCCTGTTGTAAATATTCATTTGCACTTGCTTCGGCATTAAAAAGGGAGGAGGGGGGTGGAGACCAGAGGATGTGAGAAAATTGTCTCTGGGGTCTAAATTCTTAACAAGAAAAAGGTCGCATTTTGAAGTAAAGTGGGTATACAAAGTTCACTCAGTTACCTCTTAAAGGTCACCAGAGGTCAGACAAGAACTGTCCATATAGCCTATGTGGAAATTCATATCTTGGCAAGAAGACTAGAAGTTTAGATGTGGGTCGTGAAAAAGTAGGGTTTACTTAGTTAATACATAGTCTACCTGATGTTCCCCAATACCGATGTTTCCCAAGATCCTTAGGATAGAGGGCTAGGGTTAGGCGTAGGGTTAAGGTTAGGGTTAGGATAAGGGTTAGGATAAGGGTTAGGGTTATAGGGTAAGGATTTCGGGGAACATTGGTATTGGGGAACATCGGTATTGGGGAACACAAGTATGCACCTGCTCCATGGTTAATATCACCATTGAGGTTTTTCTACCCTCATGATATCACCAAAAACCTTGGGCATTTGAACATTGATCTCTTGAAGCACACCAGAGGTCAGAGATGGAATGCCCTGCACGAAAATTCTTTTCATAGCATGAACACAATTAGAATTGGGTTCTGAAAAAAAATTGCCTAAGTTAACTACTTGTAGTTAGCGAATAAATAGCCTACAAATGTACACAAAAGCCATGGCCTCTGGCAATTATGAATTTTTCCATATCGGATCATTACTTATATTGTATATGGAACTTAACTTGTATATATATTGTATATACAAATTGTTTGATCTCAAAGTAAACAACTGTTTAAGATGTTTGACTTTAACAGTCGATACTGCTCAATAAGATTCAATTCCATCTTCAGACTCAAGTCCCAAAACCACTTTGACTAGTCATCTGCTACCTGTGTGTTGTAATTACTTATAAAGTTTTATAATAAGAGGTCCACTTGACATCTGTAGTGTAAGTTTTAACTCAACCTTTTACAATGCATAGCAAACATGTCAGAGAAACTTGGTACGATCAAAACATGCATTGTGACAATATACAAATGTAGGCACAAATGCACATGGAGGGGGTGGCGGCCAACTCTTTTTGCACCACTCTTAAGTTAATTTGTCTACTCTAAAACCGGCACATTGTAATTTTCTAAAACTACCAATTAAGGCATAACAAAAACTGGTTATATTGTCGTACTCTTAATTTTAATGCCTCTGGGAAGTTTTAAATGAATTCCATCTGCCACTCTCATGCGCACTACCGGTGCCATGCACTTGTGCATGTGTGTACATTATCAATGGGAACAGTTGTTCAATTATAAATGGGAGCTCTGTTTTCATGCTTTTAAAACAACTAAAATACATCAGTAAACATGTCAGAGGAACTTGGCGCCATTAAAAACAAACACATTGTGACGATATAGACAAAAATACACATGGAGAGGGTGGCGGCCACGCCCCCTCCATTCTTTTCTTAAGTTAATTTGTCTAAAAATCATTATTAAGATGTAATTTTCTAAAGCTACCCAGGCACCAATAAAACATGGGTTTATTTTCATACTCTTAAATTGGTAATGCATCTGGGAAGTTTCAATTTGACCTGTTAGTAGCCACTCTCATGTGCACTTCCATGCATATGTGCACACGTGTACATTATCAATGGGAAATGTTAACTTAGGCCTGTTCTGGAAAATGAACATTTGTTAAAGAAGGTATGCCCTAATGGCATACAACTGGTGTCAAAATAACTGCAAGACATTAGCACACCTGTCAGAGAAATTTGGCATTATTTAAAAATTGCATTGCGACGATATGAGCCGAAATGTACACGTAGGGGGTGGCAGCCACGCCCCCCTTCGCGCTTTCTGCCCCATTCTTAAACTAATTAGCCTGACCTGAAATCACTCTTAAGTTACATTTTCATTTTCTACAAGTGCTAAGGCATCAATATAAACTAGTTTCATTTTTTGTGAATCATCACGTTGTAACCGTATCAGCGAAAATGAAAAGGAGGGGGTGACGGCCACGCCCCTCCTCCATCCACTTTGGGTGTGTCTGGCGGGTCCTATGCAGCAGACAATTTGTCTGGCAATGGATATTTTATACCTAGTAGGGTGTAATTGTTCATTTAAACTTGGTTTTATGTGGTCCCTCGAATGTTTGATCCAGCCCATTATTTGCCCCCTTCTTTTGGGCCCCAGGGGCCACATGCAGCAGGGGGTTCCCGGCAGACATCCATATCTGATTATGTTAGGTTACACAATAAATGTTTCTGGGCTCGGATATCGGTACCTCGATCGTTCGTTTGATCAAAATGCTCTGGGCTGCCGGTCTCGAGTTTCGCAAGATTGTAGGACTAAAACTACTATAAAAGTAGGGAAATAAAGAAATTAGTTGAACTATTAATTACCTAAAGTTCTCCTGTATCAAGTCACATTCCTCAGCAAACAAATGTCACTTCAAACTTTGTTTCCGGAGTCGGCGATTTCAAATCTGACGAACCTCAACCTTCAAGTAATTAGGCCAAGTTCGCGCAAGGACTATATAGGGCAAGTTCGCGCAAGGACTATCCGGTTTGTAAGTGTGACGTCATCTGAACTTAGCCATGATGCATGGTGTACGTGTAGCATGGCACCAATGGAACCGGAGGTTAACACAACTTCAGTGAATATCCAATGGGCGCTCGTAATCAGTGGTGCGTGCGCGTGTATGACGAAGTCACCTACGACCCGCCCGAACTTAACTCTGACCTGGCTCAAGGTAACCGCGGATTCGGCCGGATTTCTAGCCGCGTATTCAACCGCGTATTCGGCCGCGCATTCACCAAAAGTCGAAAAATATATAATACATGCTGCAAAAGGTGATCTGTTTTACAGATAGATAATTTATTTGATTCAACGAATTTTTCAAAATAAACGATAATCATCAATGTTTTTTTACGATGTACATGTATCAAAATTCACAATAAAAGGAACCACGTAATCAACGAGTTTTGAAATTTTTATGTAATAAGTACTTAGGAATTAGCTGCTTAATTTGAATCATCACATTTAACGTAATTTTTCAACGCTTTTAGAGATGTTGAAAAGTAAATGCATCATTTAAAACAAAGTGTACCTCGCATGTTGTCAAAAACTCATAATTTTATTGCATAATCTACGAGACAATGTGACTGGGCACATTTAATTTTGGTATTGGCTTCATCCAAGGACTAATTAGTGCCTAATTGGCCCCTTAAAGTGACGCCGTTATTACTGCACTATTGTAATGCGTTCGTTTCTTTAGCGTTTAAAACTGCTTCTTTAAAACAAACTGTACCATAAATATTGCCAAAAACTTGCAGTTTTATTTCATAATCTACGAGATCATATCACTGGGCACACTTAATTTTGGTATTGGTTTCAGCCGAACACTAATTAGTGCCTAATTAGCCCCTTAAATTGACCCCATTTTCCCGGCACTATCAGAATGCATTTTTTTCAACTGCGTACATCACTGCTCCTTTAAAACAAAGTGTACCCCACATGTTGCAAAAACTCATAATTGTATTGCATCATCTACGCGATCATGTCATTGGGCACACTTACTTTTGGTATTGGCTTCAGCCGAACACTTATTAGTGCCTAATGGCCCCTTAAAGTGACCACATTTTCCCGGCACAGAATGCATTCTTTTCAACTGCGTACATGTATATCACTGCTCCTTTAAAACAAAGTGTACCCCACATGTTGTCAAAAACTCATAATTTTAATTCATAATCTTCGAGATCTTATCACTTAGCACACTAAATGTTTGTATTGGGTTCATCCCAAGCACTAATTAGCGCCTAATTAGCCCCTTAAAGTGATCCCATTTTCCAGGCACTATGAGAATGCATTCTTTTCAATAGCGTACATCACAGCTCCTTTAAAACAAAATGTACCTCACATGTTGTCGAAAACTCATAATTTTATTGCAGAATTTACGAGATCATGTCATTGGGCACACTTAATTTTGGTATTGACTTCAGCCGAACACTAATTAGTACCTAATTGGCCCCTTAAAGTGGCCCCATTTTCCCAGCACAGAATGCATTGTTTTCTACTGCGTATAGCACTGCTCCTTTAAAACAAAATGTACCCCACATGTTGTCAAAAACTCATAATTTTGTTGCATCATCTACGAGATCATGTCATTGGGCACACTTAATTTTGGTATTGGCTTCAGCCGAACACTAATTAGTGCCTAATTGGCCCCTTAAAGTGACCCAATTTTCCCGGCACTATATCAAAATGCATTCTTTTCATTTCAACTGCGTTCATCACTGCTCCTTTAAAACAAAGTGTACCTCACCTGTTGTCAAAAACTCATAACTGTAATACTTAATCTACGAGATCGTGTGACTAGGCACACTGAATTTTGGTATTGGTTTCATCCAAGGACTAATTAGTGCCTAATTGGCCCCTTAAAGTGGCCCCATTTTCTCGGCACTATCAGAATGCATTCTTTTCAACTGCGTACATCACTGCTCCTTTAAAACAAAGTGTACTTCACAATGTTGCCAAAAACTCATTATGCGCTTGAGTTTTGGGCTCGAGCCTCTACCAAAATTAAGTGTGCCAATTGATATGATCTCGTAGATTATGAAATAAAACTGCAAGTTTTTGGCAACATGTGAGGTACACTTTGTTTTAAAGGAGCAGTGATATACGCATTTGAAAAGAATGCATTCTGTGCCGGGAAAATGGGGCCAATTTAAGGGGCGAATTAGGCACTAATGAGTGCTTGGATGAAGCCAATACCAAAAAAAAGTGTGCCCGGTCGCATGATCTCGTAGATGATGCAATAAAATTAAGGGTTTTTTACAACATGTGGGGTACACTTTGTTTTAAAGGAGCAGTGATATACGCAGTTGAAAAGAATGCATTCTGATAGTGCCGGGGAAATGGGGTCACTTTAAGTGGCCAATTAGGCACTAATTAGTGTTCGGCTGAAGCCAATACCAAAATCAAGTGTGCCCAGTGACATGATCTCGTAGATGATGCAATAAAATTATGAGTTTTTGACAAATTTTGGTTACACTTTGTTTTAAGGAGCAGTGATATACGCAGTTGAAAAGAATGCATTCTGTGCCGGGAAAATGGGGTCACTTTAAGGAGCCAATTAGGCACTAATTAGTGTTCGGCTGAAGTCAATACCAAAATTAAGTGTGCCCAGTGACATGATCTTGTAGATGATGCAATAAAATTATGGGTTTTTGACAACATGTGAGGTACACTTTGTTTTAAAGGAGCAGTGATGTACGCAGTTGAAAAGAATGCATTCTGATAGTGCTGGGAAAATTTGGGTCACTTTAAGGGGCGATTTAGGCACTAATGAGTGCTTGGATGAAGCCAATACCAAAATTAAGTGTGCCCAGTGACATGATCTCGTAGATGATGCAATAATATTATGGGTTTTTGACAACATGTAAGGTACACTTTGTTTTAAAGGAGCAGTGATGTACGCAGTTGAAAAGAATGCATTCTGATAGTGCCGGGAAAATGGGGTCAATTTAAGGGGCCAATTAGGTACTAATTAGTGCTTGGATGAAGCCAATACCAAAATTAAGTGTGCCCAGTGACATGATCTTGTAGATGATGCAATAAAATTATGGGTTTTTGACAACATGTGAGGTACACTTTGTTTTAAAGGAGCAGTGATGTACGCAGTTGAAAAGAATGCATTCTGATAGTGCCGGGAAAATTTGGGTCACTTTAAGGGGCGATTTAGGCACTAATGAGTGCTTGGATGAAGCCAATACCAAAAATTAAGTGTGCCCAGTGACATGATCTCGTAGATGATGCAATAAAATTATGGGTTTTTGACAACATGTAAGGTACACTTTGTTTTAAAGGAGCAGTGATGTACGCTGTTGAAAAGAATGCATTCTGATAGTGCCGGGGAAATTGGGTCACTTTAAGGGGCCAATTAGGCACTAATTAGTGTTCGGCTGAAGCCAATACCAAAATGAAGTGTGTCCAGTCACATGATGTCGTAGATGATGCAATACAATTATGAGTTTTTGACAACATGTGGTGTACACTTTGTTTTAAATGATGCATTTACTTTTCAACATCTCTAAAAGCGTTGAAAAATTACGTTAAATGTGATGATTCCAATTAAGCAGATAATTTCTAAGTAATGATTACATCAAAATTTCAAAACTCGTTGATAACATGGTTGCTTTAATTGTGAATTTTGATACAGCGTAAAAAAATTGATAATTATCGTTTATATTGAAAAATTCGTTGAATCAAATAAATTATCTATCTGGAAAACAGATCACCTTTTGCAGCATGTATTATATATTTTTCGACTTTTGGTGAATGCGCGGCTGAATACGCGGTTGAATACGCGGCTAGAAATCCGGCCGAATCCGCGGTTACCTTGACTTGAGCCAGGTCGAACTCTGTCTAGTCGACGGTGGTTGACTACGCTAGTCGACTATTTGGAACCATCATCTAGGCGCTTGCGTCAAGTTGATCTGACATCGCGCACTCTGTAAGTGTTCTCCACTGTTCTCTGTCTGATGCCACGTGCCACGTGCATCGATCCTTGATGTTCACCCCCGTGGTTGTCAGGTCCTTGTTTACTCTCTTCAGCCACGTGGTTCGTTGTCCCCCTCTTGGTAGCTTGTTCTTGCGGATTGCCTCTAGAAGTGCTTGCTTGGCAGGAGCTTCCTCGGGTAGTCTCAGGAGATGGCCTGTCCACCTAAAACGTCTTCGGGTAATGGCAGTACTCCAAGGGATCTCGTTGGTTCTCCTGTACAGTTCTTTATTGGTGATCTTCTTGGGCCATTTTATATTAAGGATTGAGCGCAAGAGTCTTCTGTGAAATGCATCAATATTCTCTTCTAGTGACTTAGTCAATGTCCATAGTTCGCTGTTGTATAGGAATACAGATGCTATGAAGGCGCGGAATGTTTTGAGTTTCGTGTTGTTTGAGATTGCATCACTGTTGAAGACATTCCTGAATTTGTTGAAAGATACCATCGAAAGTATTTTCCTCCTGGTAATATCTTGCTCAGTGCATTTCTTCCAACTGGTGTTGCTTCCGTTTCTACTGATGAGGTGTTTCTCTTCTGTCTCTGACGTGTTTACTGTGAGATTTCGCTCTTTTAGTACCTCAGGTGCCTTCCTCCCCACAGTTGTTATCGGGTGGATATTGTTACTTGCCCAAGTGATGTCATCAGCATACTGTAATCCCATCTCAAAGTATGCTGGCGGGCAAATGGCGTAGCTGTTGTTCTCGAGTTCCACAGGAAGGGATTGGGACTGTGTCTGCGTGCAGTAATTGTGATCCTGAAGAGTGAATGGTGTCTCGGGTGTTTCCGGGTCAAGTTGTCTCAGTGCTTTTGCCAGGTATAGAGTGAAGAGAATTGGAACCAGCCGGGGTTGGTTGCTTCGCTGGTAACCAATAGCCGCGCGCATTCATAACGCTAGCAGAGAGCCAGGATCCAGAAGTTTTGTGATGACATTTTGACCAGAGACGTTCGCACGTTGCTACCAGTGCGCAGGCGTAAGGTACGTCATAAATCAACCACTAGTCAACTAATGGTCCTTGCCCGAACTTGGTCCAAGTTCGCACTTCCATGCTCGTGCCACGCAACAGCGCCCTCTTTTGTCAAATTCGGGAGTTACCTACCTGTAGCTGTATTAAATATTTATAACAGCCGCACTGTATACCGTACGCAGCTATCACAAGGCAGCCGCCACCAGGCACGGAGGAATATTAAAAATCCTCCACTGTGCCAAGAAAAAAAAGGGGGGGGGGAAATGTTGCAACCCGACCCCACGTTTGTCTTCATATATCATCTCAATGAAGGTCATTTATTGCAAAAATGACATGATTTGAACCAGGGACTGAGAAACAATTCCAATTTTGTTCTTGACACCAGTTGGTCGTCCGGTTTTTTTTTTTAACAGATGGATGAGGGCCTTTATATTTTTGATTTTTTTATTGAGCATATTAAGCTTACACGGTGCGATATGTGTCTTAAAAAGGAGAAGGCCCTTTTTATTTGATAGTTCTAGGTATACAGTTGTCTCAGGGGCGGATCCAGGAATTTTTGCTGGGGGGGGGGTTCATCAGCAAATTAATGTTGAAATGTAGACAGTTTTTTTCATGGGGGGGGGGAGGGGCTCGTACCATACTTTCATTGGGGGCGCTGTTGAAATCCGACGATAGTGTACAAATACCCCCGCAACCCAGCATCTGACCGTATTTTGGGTGTATCTATTGGCGTATCTATCAAAATATTAATACCAGTATTATTGTTTTGGGGTGTCAGAGCGGAGGGGGGAGTTATCATTATTTTTTATGAATTTCTATAACAAAATAAAAAAAAATCTGACAGAGCTGAGAGGGGGGTTAACCCCCTACCGCCCTCCGGATCCGCGCCCGTGTCTAATAGTTGATGACCACAAAACATTCTTAAAATTGCTTATTGAACATTATAACTTACGAGCATCCGAACTTCTGAAACTTCTCCTGTTTTATGTTATGACTGAAATTAAACCACCAACACAATCGGCTTTGAAAGCTTTGAAAAATAAACATAATCCGGAAATTTGGCCGAACAGACACGAACCGCCATGCGCGCGAGCGGTCGGAGGTCGGTTCGGAATGTAAGTTCTATGTACAGGGCGCATGGTGCAAAAAAGGGAAACCCACTTTTGACAGGAATTCTCACCTACATGAGCATATTGAAAACATTACATTTAATGGTATTAAAATATTGATCTTTAAACATAAGTGACGACAATATTTTGCGAAAACATATTTGTCTCTGAGTACTTACTTGGTACTTAGTTGGTTTCCTCCTGAAACATCCTCTAGGGATCTTGACTAGGAGTACAGGGGCGTATAACGCGTAATAATAATAATAATAAAGTATTTATAAAGCGCTTTTACAAAATAGACCAAAGCGCTGTACAACTACAAGAGAGGACTAGGAAGTAATGAATAAGAAACTTAAGACGTTTCTTGAAAATGGTGATAGATGGGGCATCCCTGATGTTGATGGGAGTAGTGTTCCATAATTTGGGGCCTGCTATTGAAAAAGATTTATCTCCAAGGGATTTTGAACCTGTAGTAATAGAGAGAAGAAGTTTATCATTGGAAGATCTTAATCCCGGTCTGCCTGGTTGATACAAAGTGAGTAAGTCACACAAATAAGGAGGAGCAATACCATGTAGGCACTTGTACACAATCAAAAGAACTTTGAATGCTATACGCTGCTGGATGGGTAACCAGTGAAGATTGGTGATGAGAGAAGTAGCATCCACAGTGCATTTGACAGAGAAGATGAGCCGAGCAGCACGGTTTTGAATTTTTTGTAGTCTATGTTTTTCACCTTGGGTTATACCAAATAGAAGAGAATTGCAGTAGTTAAGCCGGGATGTTATAAATGTACGAACAACATGGTGACATGTGTTGTCATCGATGAATTTACGAATTTGCCAGAGGTTACGTAGGTGAAAATTAATTGATCTACAGATGGAAGAGACATAGCAAGGTCATTTTTTATTGGGGGGGGGGGTTAAAAGTTTCTTGAAAAGGGCACTTGCACATCCATACTGAAATGTAGACACGTTTTTTTCTTCGGGCACTTGGCCTCAGTAAAATCAAATAGTGGGGGCGGGGGGGGGGCTATTCAAAACCGACGATTATGCACACTACAATGGTGCTTTTCAGGGCGATACGTGCGCGAAAAAAAAGAGACTATGCCACAAAAAAAGGCACAACTTTTTTTGTTTTTAAAGGGCACTTGTTCAGAAAAAAAGGCGCTTGTTAACAAAAGAAGGGCACAATTTACAAATATGGCGGGGGCGGTAAGCGCTGGTGACACAATATTGGGGGGGGGGTGGGGTTCAATACCCCCTTACCCCCCCCCTGTATTATTACTGATTACAATGAGGCTATGAGCTGTTCATGTAGCCGATGCCGATTCGTCAAGCTTTCTACCAGCTTCTCAATATAATTGCCGTACGCTTTGCATCAAGCAACAATACCTTTTCATTGAAAACCACTCTAATGATATCATTATTCATCCGTCTTTGTGCCGCTGCGTGTAGAAATGAAATAAACGACCTGAAGTTTTGCATATTTTATGAACATCTACAAAAGAGACACGACCATTAATTGCCTCTGCGCGCCGCATTTTGAGAAACTGTCTTTTTCAGTCTCAGTGTCGGAATTATTAGCTTCTATAGCAATGCTATTTAATAGTTTAGATGCATCAAGTCAATTTGTGAAGTTTCACCTAAATTGACACCTTTCGAAATGTACCACAAACGCATAAACATTCACTTATACCTGTATAGACAGGCAATTCCTCACTCCACATTTCTTTGTTTTTGTTTACTCTTTTTTGTGTTCCCATTATTAATGTAAAGATACTTCCCTCCTCAACAAGCAAGATACTAATAACACGTTAAAAGTGACAAATGTGTTATACTTGGTAGTTGCTTCTAACAAGTCTGTACCTTCCTGTTTCAGGAAATTAAGACTAGAATGGTAGAAGGCTTTGAAAATTAAATTTAAATGACATTGTGTGTCAACAATAAATTATCATCTGTGGAAAAGCTGGTAGAAAGCTTGAGGAACCGGTATCGGCTGAGCATGCAGCGCGCGATTGTATGCTTTTGGGGAATTGAAAGGTTAAACAGGGTAGCTTCATCAGAAATAACACTTTAAAAACAGGTGGGCCCATTATTGATAAAAAGAGCACCTGAAACTCGATACCTACTCCGACCCTAGTCTGGTTCCCAGACCAAAAGATTCTGACTATTCCTGATGAATCTTAGGTCCGGTAGCCTCCGGTAATACATTGTATTACAATTTACGTCACGTGACTAAAACGGGAGGAATTCCTCCTTTTTCCGAAAATTTCCGAAGTTTGTCGAAGTCGTTTCGTTGACAATCGGATAGCGCCCGAGTATTTCCGAGTATATTATATAGGTTTAATTAACTGCTAATTGCTTGTTAATTTTATTTTAAATGAGTTGATAATTAATATTCATTGCTTTCATCTAGAAAACTTGAAATTCAACGACGATTTTGTGCATCAAATATACTCGGATCGTATGGGCGAACCTTTTGCTGCGTCATGTACAATTTTGAATTTGACGACCGTTACCCGAGATTTTCCAAAACTCGGTCTTTATTCGGCTCTGCCTGCTAACAGTGATATTTGGGTGCCTAATGTTGAAGATTCCAGATCAACATTAGTCAATGTTATCTTACAGAAACATCAAACTGTATTGTCATAACTGTATGATATTACGAAGCAAGTGATTTATTTAGAAATTTGATCAGAACATTAAAAGCTACAAGCGATAAAGTGAAATCGGAAACGAAGCCGAGCTTTGAAAAAGGGCCATCAATGTCGTCATGTTTATTTTTAGCCACGGAGGCTGCCTGACCTAAGATTCATCAGCTGGAATAGTCAGAATCTTTTGGTCTGGGAACCAGACTACTCCGAACCGACTAGTCGCATGGTGGTTTGCAACGTGTTCCTTTGGCCTTGCACGTCATGCACGGTGATAAACGAAGGATATAAAAATTGCCATACACTTTGCATCACAGCAACAATACCCTTTTATTGAAAACCACTCTAATGATGTCATTATGCATCCTTCTTTGAACCGCTGCGTGTAGAAATGAAATAAACGAGCTGAAGTCTTGCATATTTTATAAACGTCAACAAAAGAGGCACAACCATTAAATGCCTCCGCGCGCCGCATTTTGATCAATTGTCTTCTTCAGTCTCAATGTCGGAATTAGCTTCTATATAGCAATGCTATTGAATAATTTAGATGCATCAAGTCAATTTGTGAAGTTTCACCTAAATTTACACCTTTCGAAATATCGCAAAAACGTATTCACTTTCACTTATACCCGTATAGAGAGGCAATTCATTCACATTTCTTTGGTTTTGTTCACTCTATATACACTCAACCAAAAAAGAAAGTCTCCCCCAATACTTTTTTTGTCTAACTCAAAAACTACTGAGCACCTCTCGCTCAAATAACGACTAATCAGTGCAGAAATTCCTCAGCAATACAGCCATACTCTTTACTAGGCCCACAACAGTGATAATGTGTACAAATGTATGCAATTTATGACAAATGGTACCGAAAACAGTACATGCATATACATACATGTAGACTACAAAATGTTCAGGTTAAGGATAATGTTTTATGAAATAAGTAACACTATTAAAGGGAATGTACAACATTTGCTTTTGCTGCAATTTTCAGGGGAAAAAATGGATTTGGAGGATTAGTATGTTATAGAAAATGTTGTTAGACTGACTTACTTCACGTTTTAGGCTTGTAGATGCTGGAAAAACCAAGAAAACCTATTATATTCTTGAAGTCTGGTTCCCTGACAACGCTGGTCGGCCGAGCAGCGTTGGAAAAATACATTTTTTCTTGAAAATGACAGCACACCAAGAGCCACGGTTTTAAAGGATGCTTTAGACTGTCATTCCCTAACAATTCAGTAAGGTATTACGTGATAATTTGATCATTCCGTTCTTTGATGTTTGCAATTGTGTATCTTCCCTTTAAGTGACCAACATTGCTATTTTTGGACACATTCAGAATTATGTGCAATCCTGTTGACATAAATGTGCAGTAAAATATGAAAGTCCAGTGGAATATGCGAGTATTTCGTTTGGGCTTATTGACAATTATGGCGGGAATTGTTTAGCGTTGGCGGAGGTTTGGGCTCTCTGAGTACTTTCTAGTTTATTTGTTTGGTGGTTGGTCTGCTAACAGGATCACTCAAAAAGTTACGGAAGGTCTTTCATTAAATTTTCTTTAGGTGTGGTCCTTGGTACAAGTACAAATCGATTAGATATTGGAAGTGATCCGGATCGGGTTCTGGATGCAGGATTTGTTTAAAAGGATTCTTCACCATTTTGTATGTTCGAATATGTGTAGAGACGTGTGTGGGTAACGCAGCGTGCAGTGTATGACCACATAGCGCGCACACTATTGAAACCAACAGGTCAATGGACTGATACTATGGGGAGTGGGGAAAGTACAATAAAATAAAGAAGTTCAGTGGATGTGCGGAGTATTTCTATTGGGTGTACTGACAATATGGCGGGGAATTGTTCAGCCTTGGCGGAGGTTTGCGCTCTCTGAGTGCTTTTTAGTTATTGATAAGGCCACCCTGGTTAACCTTTCAATTTCCAAAAAAAACATAATCACGCGCTGCGTGCGTCAGCCGATACCGGTTCGCCAAGCTTTCTACCAGCTTCTCCATAGATGACAATTACTGTCACACGCTTTGCATCATAGCAAGAATACCTTTTCATTGAAAACCACTCTAATGATATCATTATTCATCCGTCTTTGTGCCGCTGCGAGTAGAAATGAAATAAACGAGCTGAAGTTTTGCATATTTTATGAACATCTACAAAAGAGACACAACCATTAATTGCCTCCGCGCGACGCATTTTGCTATTTCCAATGTCATTGTAATTAGTCTCAGTGTCGGGTATTAGTTTCTGGCAATGCTGTTCAATAATTTTGAAGTATCAGGCAAATTTGTGAAGTTTCACCCAGAGTCACTGACTGTTGCTGAGCCGGGTAGTGCTATAGAGTAGGGTTACCCCGTAACGCTGACTGAATGGTCCCATTGTGTACACAGATACACAAAAGACTTACAGTGAATAACCATTCGGAATCATGATCAAATGAATAGAATTTTGTGGAATTTGGGACCAGCTTTGATTGGCTAAGTCTGGTTCCCAGACCAAAAGATTCTGACTATTCCTGATGAAACTTAGGTCTGGTAGCCTCCGGTAATACATTGTATTACAATTTACGTTACGTGACTAAAACGGGAGGAATTCCTCCTTTTTCCGAAAATTTCCGAAGTTTGCCGAATTCGTTTCGTCGACACTCGGATAGCGCCCGAGTATTTCCGAGTATAATATAGGTTTAATTAACTGTTAATTGCTTTTTTTTTATGACTTGATAATTACTATTCATCGCTTTCATTTAGAAAAATTGAAATTCAGCGACGATTTTGTGCATCAAATATACTCGGATCGTATTGGCGAACTTTTTGCTACGTCATGTATAATTTTGAATTTGACGACCGTTACCGAGATTTTCCAAAACTCGGTCTTCATTCGGCTCCGCCTGCTAACAGTGCTATTTGGGTGCCTAATTTTAAAGATTCCAGATCAACATTAGTCAATGTTATCTTACAGAAACATCAAACTGTATTATCATAAATGATATTACGAAGCAAGTGATTTATTAAAAAAAAATGATCAGAACACTAATAAACGCTAAAAGTGATAAAGCGAATCGGAAACGAAGCCGAGCTTTGAAAAATGGCCATCAATGTCGTCATGTTTATTTTTAGCCAAGGAGGCTGCCTGACCTAAGATTCATCAGGGGAAGTCAGAATCTTTTGGTCTGGGAACCAGACTATGATTGGCAGACTTTGTCTTTTCTTTTTAATTGCTACAATGGAAATATTTACTTCAAAATGTTCGTGTGACTATTTTTTGGGGTGAGAATTTCTCCAATAAGTCATTGGGCAAACCATCAAAAATTTGAAAGAAAATGAAAGATGACATGTTGATCATCGTTTTTCTGTGCACCTTTGAGAGTTCTGATGAGTATTTTTTAAAGAGAATTGTGTATAGGATTTATCACTGGTGTCTATGGAAACTTATATACTGGGGTGCACTAATAATATGGGTGATTTAGACGGAATCGGTCATCACTCGCAAAAGGGTCGTAGCTCGCTTTTTTTAAATGTTTTATGTAGAAGCCATTGGATTTAGTTGGTTTCGGTTTGGGACAGCAATATATTAAGCTTTTCGTATGGTTCAGCTGCTTCTTGGAAGAAACCCGACTCTGTTGTGGATTGGGTTCTCGGCTTGTCGGGTTCGGTTTGGCTCTAGGTTCTCGCGGAGTGAGCCTCTTTTTTAAGGCAATGATGAAGGGGGTTTGGGGAAAGATTTCCGAGAGTAGTTTGTTGCCTTGGATTAAGCGTCAGTGTCAGGCTTTTTGGGTCACGGTGGTTTATGGCTGGTTTAGAAAAATTGGGGTTCGGAATAGAGGTATGGGTATTACTCTTTTTATCAATAATGGACCTTTTGGGGGAAGAAGTATAAGTTCTATTACTGATGAGGCTACCCTTCGCAGTTTCGCTAGGCTTTTTACTAGCTTCTCCATAGATGATAATTGTCATGACGCTTTGCATCACAGCATCAATACCTTTTCATTGAAAACAACTCTAATGATGTCATTAATCAGTAGTTGTACCGCTGCATTTATATAGAAATGAAATAAACGAGCTGAAGCTTTTGCATATTTTATGAACACCTACAAAAGAAACACAACCATTAATTGCCTCCGCGCGCCGCATTTTGGTAAAATGTCATTTTCAGTCTCAGTGTCTTTTATTAGTTTCTAGCAATGCTGTTCAATAATTTAGATATATCAAGTCAATTTATGCGAAGTTTCACCTTCAACTTCACCTAAACGCACACCGTTTCAAAATGTACCACACACGTATTCACCTTCAAAATACCTGTTTACATGTGGGCCTACCTTTTTTTAAGTTTAGGATCTACATTTCTTTGTTTTTGTTTACTGTAACCACAGATGTTCCCCCGGTCGATGCCCCATGAGTTTGTAAGCTGGTTAAACACAATCTACAAACAAACGAGCTAAAAAAACAACAACCATTTTGTTGTCCCAGGGAGGGCTATTAATAATCCCCTCTTTGTACCTGACAGACACTGACACTGGTGAGCCGGGCAGTACTATCATATAGGATTACCCAGCATCCCCAGACGCCAAATAAATGGTCCCATTGTGTACACAGATGCATACAAAAGGCATCCAGTGAATAGCCATTTTGAATCAAATGAATATTATTTTGTTGGATTTGGAATTGGGACCAGCTTGCTAGGTTTTCTAAACTGCTACAGTGAAGATATCCGTTTTACTTCAAAATATTCGTACATGTGACTATTTTATACATCATTATGACTTCATCAAAATTAAAAAAATAACAAACAAAATTGAAAGTGAGGCTAGAGTGCACAAATAGTCTGGCACCATCCCGTTCAACAGTTCACAATTTATAAAATACATGCAGGGAACACAACCAAAATGGCTTCCTCGTGAGGTCCTTAAGGGTGCACACCGGTAAATAGGCCTAAATCCATCCGCCGAGCTCATGAATAAAAGTAATAACCCTCAAATTATTCTATATTAGAGAGTTCTGGGAGCCATAACATTGGGGAATTGAAGAGATATGGCAATGAACCTTTGGCCCGGACTCGGGGCTTCCAATTCTGAGCATTTTGGATACAATTGGGCTCGAAAGTGGCGCTATTTTGCCATGTTGTGGAGGGATCGTTTTTTAAGATGGCTGCCGTTCCGCTTTGGGGAAAATAGGGGTCGTCTTCTTTGGGCGAGAATTTCTCGAAAAGTCAATGGTCAACCCACCAAAAAATGAAAAGAAATTGAAAGACGACATGTCGATCATCATTTTTCTGTGCAACTTAAATACCTGTGAGAGTTCTGAGTATGTTTTAAAAGAATAGTGTCTGTGGGAATTTATTTGCAGGGTTGCATCCATAAGTTTCTCCCGCATGATTTTAGGGCCTTTTTGGAAGGTAATATAAGGGGGGTTGAAAAAGATTTCCGAGAGTAGTTTATTGCCTTGGATTGAGCGCCAACTTTTATTGATCCATTTATTAGGTCACGGGGGTTTATGACTGGTTTGGGAATATGAAGTCGGTTTGGAATAGAGGTATAGGACGACGTTTTAGGTAAATTTTCTCACTTTTTATCAATAATCTTAATGGGCCGACTTTTGTTGAAGAATTAAATTACATTACTGATGAGACTGTACCCTTCTTATCATTTCCCTTTAAAGAGTATACAACCATGCACTGTTCAGCCGATACTGATGCGCTCTAGGCTTTCTACCAGCTTCTCCATAGATGATAATTGCCATGTACGCTTTGCATCATAGCAACCGCGTACGTTTTCATCGTGAACAACCCTATGATCATCAGTATATTCATTGTTCCTTTTGTACCGCTGCATGTATATGAAATAAACGAGCTGAAGTTTTGCATAATTTATGAACGTCAACAAAAGAGACGCAACCATTAATTGCCTCTGCGCGCCGCATTTTGATAAAATGTCATTTTTAGTCTCAGTGTCGGAATTAGCCTCTAGCAATGCTTTTCAATAATTGTATAGATACATCAAGTCAATTTGTGAAAATGTTACATGTACGTATACCGCAGTTGGCGGAAAGGTGTCTGTGAGGCGAGTGCGATAGCCTGTGTGCTCTTCTACTCTTTAAAAAGAAGTGTGCAAAGAAATATTCCTTTTAAAATGAAAATCTTAACACCGAATTCTCATATCTGTTTACTCTAGATGTCTGAGCATGCCCGGCGAGTTTAAAAGCATAACAATTGGGGCGATACATGTAGAAGTGACGTGAGTTTTTAATTGAGGTGTCGTTAAAACGAAAGTTATTTCATGATTGTTTCTTAATTCTGTGCACGTCATGTATGTCAGTACAACTTTATACATAACACAACTTTCAACATTTCCTCCGTAGGCTGAAAATAATGTAAGACATTATGTGAATTTTCTGTAACCCAGACATTTGAAAAAAAAGTGGCAACAAACAATATGAAACGCCATATTGGCGAACTCCGGACGAAAGTGAATACATTCGAGTAAAATTGGTTTTCACTGAATCATTGGCGCTCGCACCATAAAGAATGGCTAAATGATGGATTCTACTACGGAGCTCTGGAAGTGCCATCCAAGATGTTGAAATCGTGAAACAATTATCTCGAAATGACGACATTTTACGCGTAAGATGTCAATATCTAGATATAATTTATCATGAGATGACGACATCCTGAAAGTAGGGTTGGTTTCTCATTACTCCACAAATGGGATGTTGACATTTGACCTTTTTTTTATGGATGTCGTCATCCTGGGATTAATGTTCTCTGGATGTCTACATCCTACAGCTACGGAGCTCTAGAGTTGGGATGACGACATTTTACTCTTAAAATGTCGACATCCTGAGATAATTTATCAAGAGATGATCACATCTTAAAACTAGGATGTTGACAGGATAAAGACATCCTAAAAGCCAAATGTCGACATCCTAAGACAATTTTAAATGCTGTTTAGTGGAGCGGTGAGAAAGCAATCTCTCTTTCAGAAAGTCCTCATCCTGTGATAAATCTTCTCAAGTTTTCGACACCCTATACCCTCGGGATGTCGTTATCCTTTGATAAATTATTTCAGGATGTCGACCCTCTAGTTTTACGATGTCGTCATTCTGTGATAAATTATCGCTGGATCTCAACATATTGGATGGCACTTCAAGGGCTCCGTATTACCACTCATCTGATCAACTGCATATTTGATGAGGTCTGGTGTACGAGAGCTTGATATGGGGCGGTTTAGTCATTTCAGCACTAGACCCCAGTGGGGTAAGACCGGAGAAATCATGGTGCGTAAACGGTTCATCTTTGGCTTGATAAGCCTTCATCTGATCATGGGTTGCACTGGTGGTGACGAGATGTGTAAGGCCTCCATTAGAGGGGCGGGTCCTTCTAGTTGGATCAAATGGGGCGGCAAATACTACAAAGTCATCATGAAGCCCCTGACATGGTCTGAGGCAAAATATGAGTGTACCAAGATGGGAGGTGCCATGGTCGTGCCACGGTCTCAGGAGGAAACTGATTTCCTCAAGCCGCTAGTGCCACAGGCTGAAAACCTGTTTTGGATCAATTGCAACGATATCGAGGAAGAAGGTTTGTTGAAATTTTAAGTGTTACTTTTTGTTTCAAAAAATGTTTATGATTTAATAAGGATAAAGAATCAGGAGGCACAAATATTACAGAATATGTCAACAAATAAAAGATCGGAGGTGTTTCGCTTGAAGAATTATTATTGTTTGTCGATGTCTGCATCTGCAAGTACTTATTGGTTGGTGTGTATTTATTTATTTACTTTTTTTTTTTATTCATTTATTTATGGTAGGTACTTGGAAGTGTCAGGATGGTACTGACGAAGTGGAGTACAGGAATTGGGACACTCATGACAGGCAACCTAGTAACGACAGAGGTAATGAGGACTGCGCTGTGGTATGGTCAGGAGGGAAATGGAATGACGTGAATTGCGATCTGTCGCTAGTCCGTGCAATATGCATCCGACCTGCACCACAGCTGCACTTTTAAGAACCCAATGTCATTATGAACTGGTCAATTATAGTCTCCTTTCGACTATAGCAGGGGCGGATCCAGTTCGACTTATTTTTTTGGAATTTGTATGGATTTTTTTTTTTTTTGTGGACAGAGCTGGGGGGGGGGTTGACCCCCCAAAACCCCCCTCTGGATCCGCGCCTGTATAGAGACTCGAAACAGCTATCCAAATCAAAATCAAAACTTATTCTGGCCAATATAGGTTGACTTTGTCGAAATACATGTATAGAAATGACTATGAAGATAATTGAAATAAGATAATTGTGAAAGATAATTGTGAAGGTAATACTTTTAGTTAGAGTCTTAAATGTAAAATACGACAGAAATTGTTTTCAAATTTTTGAAAGTGGTTCGAAAATTGTATGTAATTATATTAATCCAAAACTACTGTCTGTGCTGTTTTCAAATTTAACTTAAGGAATAATTGCTGTTTTTTCTGAAATACAAACGCCGTTCATAGTATTCACTTTTAAATGAGACAACAAGAAAACAAATCGACGTTTGGCTTAGAAATAATAATACGTTGCAAATGTATTGCAGTCAGACAATAATTCAACTCTCGCTTGGTATAAAAATCCCTTTAGAAAAAAATCGAGAGGACAGAAATTATATCTTGAAAATAATGTACGGTAAAACAATCACAAATAATTAGTTTAAATGCAGGCAGCTAGAACTTTGAGAAAATTATGAAAAAGAAATCTGTGTCCAGTAATTTAATAAAATGGTATTTAGTGAAATAAACTCCAAAATTGTCTGCAGTAAGCATCAAATCATTTTCAAGTATTCTTTTGACATGTTTAATTCAGAGGCGTCAATTAATTCAGGGAGATTAGAGTGATATTTATTTGAGATTTGGGAGAAATGAGGGATAAAGAGAATCGACTTAAGAGTGACGGAACCAGGATTTTTTTTTAAAGGGGGAGGGGGTGGCTGAGTTTTTGTAAGTCCAAGATTTGTCGATCGGGGAGGGGCCTGAAGCAGTGAATCAAGATTTACAGTCATGAGTGATGACGGTATTCCGGGAAATTAAGAAAATTTTAGTTTTTTCCATCAGTTTTCGGTGTGGGTGGGGGATGGGGTCCCCTCCCCCCTTGGATCCGCCTTTGCGAAATGCTTGAAATAACAGAGGTTCTGGTTGTTCCATTACCTATGCCCTGGGCAAGGGCATAAATCCTGGGGTGGGGATGGGGTTGGGGTGGGCTTGGGAGTGGAGGTGGGGGAGGATATATGCCCCCTTTTGTTTGAAGGGATGGAAGGGCCATTGGAAAATCTCCCCCTCCCCAACAATTTTGTGGCGAGAAACCGAAATATGCCGATGTTGACGTTTTCTTTTAACTTTCCAATAGTCCAAGTGTGTTAAATAGTAAAAAAATATGGAGAACATAGTATAGAAAAGCTTTAAATGCACCGTTTTGATGTTAGGTCAAGGGACGTAAGCACGCACGTCTGCATACATGTGCATTCGTGTCCTGAACAGCGCCCCCTATAGTGTCATGTAGTTTCCATCCCACGCCCCACGCTTTTCTAATAACCACGGCCGAGCGATTTTAAGATTTTTGGTGACTAACCGTGGGGGTTACAGTATTTGACTGACATAATTGAGGCCCACGGTGTCGGAAGAATGATTTATGCTGACGACACTCAAGTTTACATCATTTTGAAAGAGCGGGATCGACCTACAGCCATTCCCCAGTTAGAACTCTGCCTTAACGACATTAAATCATGGTCCACAGCAAATAAACTGAAATTAAATGCAGACAAAACGGAGGTCCTTCATATAACATCCTGCCATAGAAGCCATACTCAACTCCCCCCTGTTCATATCGGCAACTCTTCCATCCAGCCCGTTTCTAAGGTACGAAACCTGGGTGTTACAATGCAACCTAATCTACAAATGGACACGCACATCAATAGCATCTGTCGGTCTGCATCATTTGCCCTTCATAAAATCGGACAGATCCGCAAATTCCTCGACCCGCACACCACAGAAAAGCTTGCTCATGCGTTTATTACTTGTCGCCTAGATTTTTGCAACAGTTTACTTCAAGGGCTACCAGACTCACAAATCGCCAAACTCCAACGCATCCAAAACTCAGCTGCAAGACTAGTCACCCTCTCGAAGCCCCATCAACCCATATCACCTATTCTGCGTAATCTGCACTGGCTCCCAGTCAAGAGGAGGATAATCTACAAAACCCTTCTCCTAACATACCAATGTCTCCATCGTCTCGCCCCTACTTACCTCCAGCAATTAATCCATAAATATGAACCTCGTAGAAATCTTCGATCAAGCTCACAATCCCTGCTCGCCTGCTCCTCAACATCGACAAGGTCATACGGTCAGTGAGCGTTTTCATCTGCAGCCCCAACCCTCTGGAACAAACTACCCAATCACATCAAGGAAGCCCCAACCCTGGACATTTTCAAAGCTAATCTTAAAACCCATCTGTTCACTGCAAATGATATATAATGTTAGTGTTTTCCTCTGTTAATTGTTCAGCGCATTGGGACCCCGTGTAAAATGCGCTTTATAAGAATGGTTTATTATTATTATTATTATGTCTTTATTGAGTACAAAATGCATGGCAGACATCTCATTTTTAATCGCAGGTTAACTTTTACATTAAATTTGAAATGTCTCCCGATGACAAACACAATATGGCAACAGGAGTCAAACGTTTACTGCCAATGATCAATTCTGCATAATAAGAGGACGCGGGTGGTTTTGTATTGAATAAACCTTTGGTGCAGTCACCGTGAACAAATTAATATAACAAAGGATACCATTCGAGACGCCCTCAACGCGCAGGGTCTATTGTCTAAGATACAAAAGGAGGAGTTTCCATCGTGTCTTGGTATCTCCACTCTTAATTAAAAGAAAATGAGGACCAGTGCTGCGATATTTTTCTGTTTCGATGATTCAACACGATGTGCAGTCATCATTTCAGAAGCAGACACCAGTTTTTGAGGCCTGAGAGATGATGGTGTCTGAACGGCTCATCTTTGGCTTGATAAGCCTTCATCTGATCATGGGTTGCACTGGTGGTGACGAGATGTGTAAGGCCTCCATTGGTGGTCGCAGAGGGGCGTGTCCTTCTACTTGGATCCAGTGGGGTGGCAAATGTTACAAAGCCACCGTGAAGCCTCTGACTTGGTCTGAGGCAAAAGATGAGTGCATCAAGATGGAAAGTGTCTTGGTCGTGCCACGGTCTCAGGAGGAAGCTGATTTCCTCCTGCTGCTAGAGCCAATTCCATCCGAGTTTTGGATCAACTGCAGCGATCTCGAGGAAGGTTTGTTGAAATGTTATGTTCGACATTTTTTGTTTCAAAGAATTGTTAGGAGATGCAAAGAATCAGGAGGCACAATTACTAACAGAATTTCAACAAATAAAAGATCAGAGGTGTTTCGTTTGAAGAATCATAGTGGTTTGTCGATTCCTACATCTGCAGGTATTTATTTGTTGATTTATTTTGTTTTGTTTTTGATTTATAGCTACATGGAAGTGTCAGGATGGAACTGACGAGGTGGAGTTCAGGAATTGGGCAGACAATCAACCCGATAACGCGAATTCTAATGAGCACTGCGCTGAGGTATGGCCAGAAGGGAAATGGAATGACTTGCCATGTGATCGACAAGTCCTTGCCATATGCGTCCGACCTGCACCACAGCTGTACTTTTAAGAACCCAACGTCGTTATGAACTGGTCAATTATAGTCTCTGTGCGACTAGAGATTCGAAACCGCTATCCAAAAGAAAATAAAAATCATTCTGACCACTATATATTGCCAAGTCAACACACATCCATTCAAATGACTGTGAAGATAATTTAGTAAATAATTTGATGTCAAAGTCTTGTGATGTCAGTAAGAAATTGTAATAAATGACAAACGCTGTTTTATGCTTAGTTTTAGAACTCAAAAGATTAAATGCATCTGCATCTATGGACATTTCTGTTATTGACAATGAAATATTTAGATGTAGAAAGTGCTTATTTGTGAATTTTTCAACTTTTCTTTTTAATTTAAGGCACATGATGAAACTATGTTATTGAAGTTACAAAGTAATTATATAAAATTATATGAAGGTTCATTCTTATAGAGTTAAAAATATATTTCACCTTTTGAAGCGAAGTCTACGGCAAATTACCAACATAAAAGCTGAAAACAAGTATGTTTCAATAATATGATAATAATTATGTGGTCCAAGATTGAATCCAGCAGGCAGCTGAAACAAAAACAGTGAGAAATTGTGAAACAATTTTTTTTCCCGGCAATCTAATAAAATGGTACTTAGTAAACGAAACTCTTAAACTGTCGGCGATGAGTATCAAATCATTTCAAAGTATTCTCTTGCAATCTTTAATTTCAGAGGCGTCAATTAATTCAGGGAGATAAAAGTGATTTTGATTTGAGATTTGGTATAAATGAGTGATAAGGAGAATCGACTAAAGAGTGTCGGATCCAGAATATTTCAAAATGAAGTGGGAGGGGCCGGGTGGCTGAGTTTTTTTAAGTCCAAGATTTGTCAAAGGGGAGGGAATGAGGAGGCGGATGAGGCGTTGCGGTCTACACATAAAAGACCAAAGGCCTGAATCAAGATTTGCAATGAGGGATGACGTTATTCTGGGAACTTAAGGACAATTAAGGTTTTTTTTTTTCATTTGTTCGTGGTGGGCGTGGGGGTTGAGGGTCCCCCTCCCTTTTGATACCTTTTGAAAATAAAGAGTTTATCGGCGTCAATATAATTTTTGGTAACACAGACAAAACTGCAAAAATGAAGTCACGGTGTCCAGACAATCGGCCTTACTATTAAACAGGAAAAAAACAACAATCGCACCTATATCACACGATAACTCTAAAACTATTATTGGATTGAAATTTTTCCTTGAGGTTTAGCATGACTGGCAACACAAGCAGGTTAAATATTGACAGAAAACACACACACATTATCGGCGTCGATATAATATTTAGTAACACGGACAAAACCTGTATCCAAAGTGAAGTCACGGTCTACAGAAAATCGGCCTAACTATTAAACAGAAAAACAATCACACCTATGTCACACGATAACTAATTTTTTTTTGTAATTTATTGGGTTTAAATATTGCCTAACTGTTCAGCATGACTGGGAACACAAGCCTGTTTAATATTGAGTAAAAAATATAGTGTTTCGACGGTCCATATAATTTTTTTTTGTAACCAAAACAAAACTGCCAAAATGAAGTCACGGTGTCCAGATAATCGGCCTTACTATTTAAACAGAAACACAATCACACGGACCTATGTCACACGATAACTCCAAAACTATTAGTTTTATTGGATTGAATTTTTTCCTAGATTTTGAGCATAATTGGCAACGTAAGCTTTTGAAATATTGAGAGAAAACACACAGGTAATTGGCGTCAATATAATTGTTAGTAACGCGGACAAAACCCATCCAAAGTGAAGTTACGGTGTACAGAAAATCGGCCTAACTGAAAATTCTAATCCGACTTAAAAATCAACAATTACTACAGGGGAAAACGTGTTACATCAGGTGTTTCAATTCGTGAGAAACCGTCAAACAACAAATGAATTTTTTTTCTCGAGAAAGTCGCTAAACACTTGAGCCAAGACAAACGTGCACACGTGCCTACTTTAAGTTTCGTTAAATAGAGGGCGCGCCACATAAATAGTGGTGTCCTCCACAAAGTATCAACACGGATGCTGCACAATTGAACAAAAAGATCAACTCGTTTTCGAGAAACAACTAAAGAAATACAAGATGTATGAAACTGAAATTTCGTGCACTGATTTTCCACGATGTGTAACATTAGAAGTTTAAATATTATGAGAAACCGTCGAGCAATAAACATAATTATGATCGCAACAATGAAGTGTGTTAAACGCGAAAAATCCAGGTTGTCTTTCATTCGGATTGTATTTGTCGCGCTTAAAACACTGTGGTGTCACGGTCATAATAGCTTAATTATTTAACGGTTTCATGTGAAATTAAATCTCCTAATGCTAAACATCATGACAAATCAGCGGGTGAAAATTCAGTTTAATACATCTTGTATTTCTTGAGTAGTTGCCCCCAAACCGAATTTAGTGGTGGAGATCGAGAATATGTGGCGCGCCCTCTATTGTAAAAAAAAAACACCCAAAAAATAAAAGTAGGCATGGAGCGAGACCACTAGGGTTTCAGACAGGTCTGTAAATTGACTCCCGGCCGTAGACCTAAGTGATAATTACACGTACTTCCTATGTTTTATTTTTTATTTTTTTTAATACTCACAACTCTCCAAGACGTTTGAGATGCCCATCAAACTGACGGAGCATTTGTTGCGGAACCGCCAAGGCTGTTGACACCCCCAGGCGGGAATGTTCCTATTTTTTTTAATATTTTTTTTTACACAACGATCTGGAGATACACCTCGCACTTTCGTGTGCTTTCCTATGGGAGCATGGTTTTATCGTCGTGCTTGAGTGGAAACTAGTGATCTTCGTCTTGTGCAAAATTTCGGACTGACTTCTCTTAAAAAAAATTATCCAGAGCCTCTATTCAGAAAAGAAAGTCAACTTTTTCTGCTACAAAATTCGAATCTGTAAATCGACTCCCATAGACCTAATTGATACGTAGATCTCCAAGGCGTTTGGAATTTTTGTTGGAGTTGTTGCTCCCAAAACAACGTTATTTGAAAATTGAAATTTCGTCCAGTGACTTGTCATTATGACTCTATAACATAATGATATTTAATTTTATGGGCAACCGTCAAACAGTAAAAAATAATGACCAAAACAAATAGGGTACATGTATTTCGACTTTTTTCTCGACAGCTCCTGGCATAAGGTTTGTACAAGAAATTCTTCCGAGGACTAGTGCCCTGGTCCTCGGGCAGCGCCAGGCCCATTGTTATCGCACATTGTCCCAAGTCCTCAGTCGTATAATTTACACATAACTACTGCGGACATTCCTGTTTTCGTGTAGTTAAGAAAACCGGCAAAAACAACTCTATTTACTCCCACTGTGAACACTCTTTCAACCCATATTTTTACCATGATTTCCTTGAGTGTTCCTCTTTATTTTGCGACCGATAAACCTAACCCAAACATGTGCTGTATCCGCAAATTTGATCCCGATACCCGGTAAAGTCGTCAATTGTTTCACGGACGCCTTATTTGTGTTGATGGCCATGTTGGGAAAACAGTTTAATTGCTGTTTTTACACAGAGTTTGAAATCTGCTATAATACAAATGGTAAATACCGTATCACTCACTTAGTTTACTGCAAGCGCCACTGTCGGGAGTGATATGCAACACAACAGCTTGACCTGACTTGCAGTAATTTTTAGAAAAACGAAGCTGGCTGATTTTAGCAGTTCATTGGCTTTTCCAATAACGCACCTCGCAGCAAGGCTTATAGCAGATCTCTGTTTATTTATACAATATAAATATATAATTCATACAAAATGATTAATCTTAGAAAGCGTGATAATGAATTGTTGCTTTTCCTTTTGAGGACAACAACGAGGGATATTAAAGCTAAAATAACTCTATGATAGAACTTACAAGTTCAACAGACGCCGAGCTTGTAATTTTGAAAAGTACGGCGTTGTGTAAGTTTTGGCATGGAGGTAGAATTAGATGGTTTTGGCAAATAAGTGTTCAGCACGCAACAGTTTATACTCGTCGCCAATGTTGTATCCTAGTATATTTACCAATACCAAGGAGGAGTCGCACCAGAGTCGCACAGTTGAACCGCCTGGGGAAAGGGTTGACACGGAAGACAAACCACATGTGCACAGGTGTAGGTTCATGGAACGACTGACTGTACTGGGTCGCATGCAGCAGGCAGCATGGCCCAAGTCACGCCTGACTGGTTTATTACGTAATGTGCATACTGGTCACAACACATGCCTCTAAACCTATTTTCCAGATAGGGGGAAACCTCGTGCGGACACGGGCAGGTCCACACAACGTCGCTGCTCTATGTGGACCTCTTTTGTTTAGAGATTCACAATGGCATGCTTGTACACGGCACCACACACGCTTAAAAATCTCAACACACTTCATAAGCATTCTAAATCAAGAATTGAGCTCATCCCCTAAACATTTCATATAACAGCAGGCCTATATTCTATAAAATATCTAATTTTATATCACAGCCCAAAAAAATACTGTTAACTTCATACACCTTTTGTGAATCAGTCAGCCATATTGGCAGAGATGTCAACGATTGATCAAACCTTAGAGGTTGCGATGGTCTTCCAGCCTAATCCCCGTCCCACAATAACTTTGGATCATTCGAAATACGCAGTGGATGGACCGGGAACAAGACTTCCCCAACTCTCCTTTTCTGGCCGTTTTGTTAAAGGAGTACATGTGCACGGAGCCCATGGTCAACCAAGCAGCGATTTTAATTCATGCATCCAATGTTACCTGTACCTGCATGTACCCTATTAATAATATTAGCCATCCTGCTTTGTGCCTGCAGCGTAGAAATTTAACAAACGGGCTGAAGTCTTGAATATTTTATGAACATGTACAAAAGAGACACAACCATTAATTGCCTCTGCCCGCCGCATTTTGATAAAATTTTCCTTTTCAGTTTCAGTGTCAGAATTATTTACTATAGCAACGCAAATCAATAATTTTGATACATCTATCCAATTATGGCGGAAGGGGTATGTGAGCCGAGTGCGTATTACGATGGTCTCGTGTGCCTCTACCGCTCTTAAGGAGGGGGAGTGCAATATCGTGATCAAAGAAATATCTCTTTTAGAATTAACAAAATCAACACTAACTTCTCATTTCTGAAAACGTGAAAGAGACATTACTTCCTGGAATGCGCCCAATTGGGCTACAAAATGCGTTTGAAACGAAATGATGATAATTGGAAAGAGTATTTAAAAGTAGGAAGAACGTCCCCACGACCATCATTTAAATACTAAGCGTTTTGTGTTATTCCTGCTAGAACCAGTTTCAGGGTCAACATTTTGACTCTCAAAAATGCATTTCATTATGCAGGCGTGCGAGACACAACATGTGTGTGTGTTACATAATACATACAGCACCAATTCACACGCACACACGTGTGACGTACATTGAATGGACACGGCTGGAAATACGTATGCGTATGTCACAAAATGTCCGCCGCGTCCGATGTAAACAACCGTTTTTTTCCCCCGTCTTAATTTCGGGAACGGTAAGACATTAGGTTAGTTTCTTTTAAACCAGACCTTTGAAATGGGATTTTAAGTAAACAATCCAACACATAACATTTTCGGGGATTTCCGGTCAAGCACCCCCCCCCCCAAAAAAATATCGTCATTATTTTGTCATTCTTTATTGGTGCGAGTTTCCTACCTCCACGGTGGTGCGAGCGCATAATTCGGGGTGCCGGTGTATTGTGAATTTAGGACGCTCAAAATACCGACTCATTGGTAGTCATTGTGCATGTCTAGGTGAAGATTGTGGACTTTCAACCAATTAAAGCAGTGTAAAAGGGACCACATTTCAAAGGAGTCCAAAATTCATTTGACACCGGAAAAGCGTTCACAACCAGCCAGCCTCGGTGTTTTATCAACCGATTAAAACCACTCACGTGACGGGTTGTCGACCAATAGGAATGGGTAAACTATCTTGGGTATTTGTGTACATGTATTTAGGTATGTACTGTCTCTGTCTATTTAATACAGTCTGGTTTACGAGAGCTTGATCTGCGGCGGTTAAGTCATTTCAGCACTAGACCCCAGTGGGGTAAGACCGGAGAAATCATGGTGCGTAAACGGTTCATCGTTGGCTTGATGAGCCTTCATCTGATCATGGGTTGCACTGGTGGTGACGAGATGTGTAAGGCCTCCATTGGTGGTCGTAGAGGGGCGTGTCCTTCTACTTGGATCCAGTGGGGTGGCAAATGCTACAAAGCCATCATGGAGGAGCTGACATGGTCTGAGGCCAAAGAGGAGTGCATCAAGATGGGAGGTGCCATGGTCACGCCACGGTCTCAGGAGGAAACTGATTTCCTCATCCAGCTAGAAGGCTTACCACTGCAATACTACTTTTGGATCAATTGCAACGATCTCGAGGAAGGTTTGTTTGTTTAAAAGTATTATATGATTTAATAGGGTCATGATTTAACAAGGAGATAATAAGAATGTTCATGATTTTATAATCAACTTACACAAACACAGAATTTCAAAAGATAAAAAGATCACCGTTGTTTCTTTCGAAGAATCATTATTGTTTGTCGATTCCTATACAACCTCATGTGTTTACTATTTTTATTTAATACATGGTTTATTTTTATTCTTTTATTTTTTGGATAGGTAATTGGAAGTGTCTGGATGGTACTGACGAAGTGGAGTTCAGGAATTGGGACCCTTATGGCAGCCAACCTAATAACGAAAGAGGTTATGAGCACTGCGCTGAGGTATGGTCAGGAGGGAAATGGAATGACTTGCATTGCGATACGCTAGTCCCTGCAATATGCATCCGCCCTGCACCACAGCTGCACTTTGAAGAACCCAATGTCATCATGAACTGGTCAATAGTCTCCTTGCGACTGTACAGATTCCAAACAGCTATCCAAATCAAAACAAAAACTCATTCTGGCCAATATACGTGGACTTTTTCGAAACACATGTATAGAAATGACTGTGAAGATAATTGAAATAAGATAATTGTGAAGGTAATACTTTAGTTAGAGTCTTAAATGTAAAATACAACAGAAATTGTTTTAAATTTTTGAAAGTGGTTCGAAAATTGTATGTAATTATATTAATCCAAAACTACTGTCTGTGCTGTTATCAAATTTAACTTAAGGAATAATTGCTGTTTTTCTGAAATACAAACGCCGTTCATAGTATTCCCTTTTAAATGAGACAACAAATCGACGTTTGGCTTTGAAATAATAATACGTCGCAAATGTATTGCAGTCAGACAATAATTCAACTCTCACTTGGTATTAAAATTCGTTTAGAAAAAAAAAATCGAGAGGACAGAAATTATATCTGGAAAATAATATACGGTAAAAATCATAATAAATCAGTTTAAATCCAGGCAGCTAGAACTTTGAGAAAATTATGAAAAAGAAATCTGTGTCCAGTAATTTAATAAAATGGTATTTAGTTCAAGAAACTCCTAAATTGTTTGCAGTAAGCATCAAATCATTTTCAAATATTCTTTTGACATGTTTAATTCAGAGAGGCGTCAATTAATTGAGGGAGATTAGGGTGATATTTATTTGAGATTTGGGAGAAATGAGGGATAAAGAGAATCGACTAAAGAGTGACGGATCCAGGATTTTTTTAAGGGGGGGGGGGCTGAGTTTTTGTAAGTCCAAGATTTGTCGATCGGGGAGGGGCCTGAAGCAGTGAATCAAGATTTACAGTCATGAGTGATGACGGTATTCCGGGAAATTTAAGAAAATTTGAGGTTTTTCCATTAGTTTTTGGTGTGGGTGGGGGATGGGGACCCTTCCCCCTTGGATCGGCCTTTGCGAAATGCTTGAAATAACAGAGGTTCTGGTTGCTCCATTACCTATGCCCTGGGCAAGGGCATAAATCCTCGGGTGGGTGGGGTTCGGGTGGGCTTGGGAGTGGGGGTGGGGGAGGATATATGCCTCCTTTTGTTTGAAGGGGTGGAAGGGCCATTGGAACATCTCCCCCTCCCCCACATTAGTTTTCGGTGTGGGTGGGAGATGGGACCCCCTCCCCTTGGATCCGCCTTTGCGAAATGCTTGAAATAACAGAGGTTCTGGTTGTTCCATTACCTATGCCCTGGGCAAGGGCATAAATCCTCGGGTGGGGGTGGGGTTGGGGTGGGCTTGGGAGTGGGGGTGGGGGAGGATATATGCCCCTTTTGTTGAAGGGATGGAAGGGCCATTGGAAAATCTCCCCCTCCCCTACAATTTTGTGGTGAGAAACCGAAATATGCCGATGTTGAGGTTTTCGTTTAACTTTCCAATAGTCCAAGTGTGTTAAATAGTAACGGAAAATGGGAACATAGTATAGAAAAACTTTAAATGCACCGTTTTGACGCAAGGTCAAGGGATGTAAGCACACACGTTTGCATGTGCATTCGTGTCCTGAACAGCGCCCCCTATCGTGTCATGTAGTTTCCAGCCCACGCCCCACGCTTTTCTAATTACCACGGCCGAGCGATTTTAAGATTTTAAGCGATTTTTCGGTAACTAACCGTGGGGGTTACAGTATTTCACTGACACGTCTTTATTGAGTACAAAATGCATGGCAGACATCTCATTTTTAATCGCAGGTTAACTTTTAAATTAAATTTGAATTGTCTCCCGATGACAAACACAATATGGCAACAGGAGTCAAACGTTCACTGCCAATGATCAATTCTGCATAATAAGAGGACGCGGGTGGTTTTGTATTGAATAAACCGTTGGTGTAGTCACCGTGAACAAATTAATATATCAAAGGATACCATTCGAGACGCCCTCAACGCGCAGGGTCTATTGTCTAAGATACAAAAAAAGGAGTTTCCATCGTGTATTGGTATCTCCACTCTTAATTAAAAGAAAATGAGGACCAGTGCTGCGATATTTTTCTGTTTGGATGATTCAACACGATATGAAGTCATCATTTCCGAAGCAGACACCAGTTGAGTGAGGCCTGAGAGATGATGGTGCGTAAACGGTTCATCTTTGGCTTGATGAGCCTTCATCTGATCATGGGTTGCACTGGTGGTGACGAGATGTGTAAGGCCTCCATTGGTGGTCGTAGAGGGGCGTGTCCTCATGCTTGTGTGGCAGGGCCAAGTTTTACTTGTAGTTTTTACTGTATTTTTTTGTAGCGTTTTAGGATAGGAGTAGGCCCCCTGCATAAATCACCCCTTTTTATTAGATGTCCCCTACCCTTTCACAGAAGTGTGTACCCCTGATTAACTTTTTCCTCTTCCCCAGTAACATGACCCCTTAGAACAATAGCCCCTTTGATAAGACCATGTGCTCTGCCACCCTGTAAGACCACAAGCCCCTCAGTAGCAGACCAGCAGCAGAAAGGAGAGTTGGGTATTTTATTGAGCTCCTCTCTTTCCCCTATTTCTTGGGTGTGCCCTGCGCTGTGGGTTTTGTTCTACTCGAGTCATTTGGTGAGTTTTCCATTGTCTTAAATGTGTTCTTTTTCTATCATGTATAATTACTTTTAGAACTTTATTTCAGTTTTCTTTTGAAAAATTGCTGGTTTTTATAGTTAAACTTAAAGTAAAAGTTGACTCTGGTCAGTTTGGATCTTGGGCACTTAGTTTCAGTTAAGTCAAAATGACTGAATGAAACTTCTGTCTGGCAACACAATTTTCCTAAAAAAAATAATAGAACTCTAACAACGTGATCCATCACAAAAAGGCTTTAAGTTATAATTCTTCAAGTCACTAAACTCAACTGGTATAAACTTCAAAACTGAAACTAAGTGCCCAAGATCCAAACTGACCAGAGTCAACTTTTACTTTAAGTTTAACTATAAAAACCAGCAAACTTTCAAAAGAAAACTGAAATAAAGTTCTAAAAGTAATTATACATGATAGAAAAAGAACACATTTAAGACAATGGAAAACTCACCAAATGACTCGAGCAGAACAAAACCCACAGCGCAGGGCACACCCAAGAAATAGGGGAAAGAGAGGAGCTCAATAAAATACCCAACTCTCCTTTCTGCTGCTGGTCTGCTACTGAGGGGCTTGTGGTCTTACAGGGTGGCAGAGCACATGGTCTTATCAAAGGGGCTATTGTTCTAAGGGGTCATGTTACTGGGGAAGAGGAAAAAGTTAATCAGGGGTACACACTTCTGTGAAAGGGTAGGGGACATCTAATAAAAAGGGGTGATTTATGCAGGGGGCCTACTCCTATCCTAAAACACTACAAAAAAATACAGTAAAAACTACAAGTAAAACTTGGCCCTGCCACACTTGGATCCAGTGGGGCGGCAAATGCTACAAAGTCATCACTGAGCACCTGACATGGTTTCAGGCAAAAGATGAGTGCATCAAGATGGGAGGTATCTTGGTCGTGCCACAGTCTCAGAAGGAAACTGATTTCCTCGTGGCGCTAGTGCCAGAGGCTGCAAACCTGTTTTGGGTCAATTGCAACGATCTAGAGGAAGAAGGTTTGTTGGAAAAAAATGTTTTAAGGAATTTGTAGGAGATGCAAAAAGAATCGGGAGGCACAAACATTACATAATTTCAAAAAAAAAAAAAAACAAAGATCATAGAGGTTTCGTTTGAAGAATCATAATTGTTTATCGATTCCTACATCCTCATGTGTTTACTATTTTTTCTTTATTTTTTATCTATATATATATATATATTTTTTTATACATACTTGGAAGTGTCAGGATGGTACTGATGAGGTGGAGTTCAGGAATTGGGACCCTTTTTACAGCCAACCTGACAACCGGGGGCATAATGAGCACTGTGCTGGGGTATGGTCAGGAGGGAAATGGAACGACTTCCAATGTGATACGACACTCCCTGCAATATGCATCCGACCTGCACCACAGCTGCACTTTTAAGAACCCAATGTCATAAACTGGTCAATTATAATCTCCTTAGAGATTCCAAACAGCTATCCAAAACACAATATAAAAACTAATTCTGACCAATATAGGTTGCCCTTGTCAAAACCCATCCATACAAATGACTGTAAAGATAATCAGTTAGTAAATAATTCTATGTCAAAGTCTTGTGATGTCAGTAAGAAAATGTAATAAATGACAAACGCTGTTTTATTTTAGAACTCATATCATATGCATCTGCATCTATAGACATTTCTGTTATTGACAATGAAATATTTAGATGTAGAAAGTGCTTATTTGTGAATTTTCAACTTTCCTTTTTATTTAAGGCACAAAATGAAACTATGTTATTGAAGTTACAAAGTAATTATATACACCTATATTAAGTTACATTCTTAGATATAAAAGATAGAATTCACCTTTTGAAGCGAACTTCACGTCAAATTACCAAAATAAAAGCTGAAAACAAGTCAGTTTCAATAACATGATAATAATTATGTGGTCCAAGATTGAATCCAGCAGGCAGCTGAAACAAAAACAGTGAGAAATTGTGAAACAAATTCTTTTTTCCGGCAATCTAATAAAATGGTACTCAGTAAACGAAACTCCTAAACTGTCTGCGATGAGTATCAAATCATTTCAAAGTATTCTCTTGCAATCTTTAATTCCAGAGGCGTCAATTAATTCAAGGAGATAAGAGTGATTTTTATTTGAGATTTGGTCGAAATGAGTGATAAAGAGAATCGACTAAAGAGTGTCGGATCCAGAATGTTTCAAAATGAAGTGGGAGGGGCCGGGTGGCTGAGTTTTTTTTAAGTCCAAGATTTGTCAAAAGGGAGGGAATGAAGGGGTCGGATGAGGCGTTGCAGTCAACACATAAAAAGACCAAAGGCCTGAATCAAGATTTGCAATGAGGGATGACGTTATTCTGGGAACTTAAGGACAATTAAGGTTTTTTGTTTCATTTGTTCGGGGTGGGCGTTGGGGTTGAGGGTCCCCCTCTCTTTTGATACCTTTTGAAAATAAAGAGTTTATCGGCGTCAATATAATTTTTGGTAACACAGACAAAACTGCAAAAATGAAGTCACGGTGTCCAGACAATCGGCCTTACTATTAAACAGAAAAAAAACCAATCTCACCTATGTCACACGATAACTCTAAAACTATTTGTTTATTGGATTGGAATTCTTCTTAGAGATTTAGCATGACTGGCAACACCAGCAGATTAAATATTGACAGAAAACACGCACATTATCGACGTCGATATAATATTTAGTAACACGGACAAAACCCATCCAAAGTGAAGTCACGGTCGACAGAAAATCGGCCTAACTATTAAACAGAAAAACAATCATACCTATGTCACACGATAACTATTTGTTTTTTTATATTTTATTGGATTTAAATATTGCCTAACTGTTCAGCATGACTGGCAACACAATCCTGTTTAATATTGAGCAAAAACTATAGAGTTTATCGACATCAAAACTGCCAAAATGAAGTCACGGTGTCCAGATAATCGGCCTTACTATTTAAACAGAAACACAATCACACAGACCTATGTCACGCGATAACTCAAAAACTATTTGTTTTATTGGATTGAATTTTTCCTAGAGGTTGAGCATAACTGGCAACGTAAGCTTTTGAAATATTGAGAGAAAACACAGTTAATTGGCATCAATATAATTGTTAGTAACACGGACAAAACCCATCCAAAGTGAAGTTACGGTGTACAGAAAATCGGCCTAATCTGACTTAAAAATTAACAATTACAGGGAAAATGTGTCGCATAAGGAGTTTCAATTTCGTGAGAAACCATCAAACAACAAATGAAAGTTTCTTTTGAGAAAGGGCTCGCTAAGTAACACTAGTGTCAGTCTTGTACCAAGACAAACGTGCGCACATGTGCCTACTTTAAGTTTCGTTCAATAGAGGGCGCGCCACATAAATAGTGATCTCCACAAAGCATCAAAACGGATGCTGCACAGGGGGACGAAAAAGGGGGACGAATCTGTATTCACAGGAACGAATTGCCCATCTCTCCTTCGAAGCGATTGGGCAAGACTCATATGCTGCTGTGGGGGGATCGCCACAAGTCCTCCACAGCGAGTCTGTTACCTTCCCAGCATTGAACAATGCCGGTACCCATTTAACACCTGGGTTGAGAGGAGTATTTGAGGTAAAGCGCCTTACTCAAGGGCACAACACGCATGGCCACGGTGGGGCTCGAACCCACAACCTCTCGATCACGAATTCTGTGCTCTACCGCTAGACCACACGTGCCCAATATGCTGCACATATTGAACAAAAAGATTAAAGTCGTTTTCGAGAAACAACTAAAGAAATACAAGATGTATGAAACTGAAATTTCGTGCACTGATTTTCCACGATGTGTAACATTAGAAGTTTAAATATTATGAGAAACCGTCGAGCAATAACAATGTAGTGTGTTAAACGCGAAAAATCCAGGTTGACTTTCATTCGGATTGTATTTGTCGCGCTTAAAACACTGTATTGTTACGGTCATAATAACTTAATTATTTAACGATTTCATGTGGAATTAAATCTCCTAATGCTAAACATCATGACAAATCAGTGGGCGAAAATTCAGTTTAATACATCTTGTATTTCTTGAGTAGTTGCCCCCCAAACCGAGTTTAGTGGTGGAGATCGAGAATATGTGGCGCGCCCTCTATTGTAAAAAAAAAACCAAAAAAATAAAAGTAGGCATGGAGCGAGACCACTAGAGTTTCAGACAGGTCTGTAAATTGACTCCCGGCCGTAGACCTAAGTGATAATTACACGTACTTCCTATGTTTTATTTTTAATTTTTTTTTAATACTCACAACTCTCCAAGACGTTTGAGATGCCCATCAAACTGACGGAGCATTTGTTGCGGAACCGCCAAAGCTGTTGACACCCCCAGGCGGGAATGTTCCTATTTTTTTTTTATTTTTTTTACACAACGATCTGGAGATACACCTCGCACTTTCGTGTGCTTTCCTATGGGAGCATGGTTTTATCGTCGTGCTTGAGTGGAAACTAGTGATCTTCGTCTTGTGCAAAATTTCGGACTGACTTCTCTTAAAAAAAATTATCCAGAGCCTCTATTCAGAAAAGAAAGTCAACTTTTTCTGCTACAAAATTCGAATCTGTAAATCGACTCCCATAGACCTAATTGATACGTAGATCTCCAAGGCGTTTGGATTTTTTGTTGGAGTTGTTGCTCCCAAAACAACGTTATTTGAAAATTGAAATTTCGTCCAGTGACTTGTCATTATGACTCTATAACATAATGATATTTAATTTTATGGGCAACCGTCAAACAGTAAAAAATAATGACCAAAACAAATAGGGTACATGTATTTCGACTTTTTTTTCGACAGCTCCTGGCATAAGGTTTGTACAAGAAATTCTTCCAAGGACCAGTGCCCTGGTCCTCGGGCAGCGCCGGGCCCATTGTTATCGCACATTGTCCCAAGTCCTCAGTCGTATAATTTACCTTACATAACTACTGCGGACATTCCTTTGTTTTCGTGTAGTTAAGAAAACCGGCAAAACAACTCTATTTACTCCCACTGTGAACACTCTTTCAACCCATATTTTTACCATGATTTCCTAATGAGTGTTCCTCTTTATTTTGCGACCGATAAACCTAACCCAAACATGTGTTGCATCCGCAAATTTGATCCCGATACCCGGTAAAGTCAATTGTTTCACGGACGCCTTATTTATGTTTATGGCCATGTTGGGAAAACAGTTTAATTGCTGTTTTTACACAGAGTTTGAAATCTGCTATAATGCAAATGGTGAATACCGTATCACTCACTTAGTTTACTGCAAGCGCCACTGTCGGGAGTGATATGCAACACAACAGCTTGACCTGACTTGCAGTAATTTTTAGAAAAACGAAGCTGGCTGATTTTAGCAGTTCATTGGCTTTTCCAAAAACGCACCTCGCAGCAAGGCTTATAGCAGATCTCTGTTTATTTACACAATATAAATATATAATTCATACAAAATGATTAATCTTAGAAAGCGTGCTAATGAATTGTTGCTTTTGCTTTTGAGGACAACAACGAGGGATATTAAAGCTAACAAAACTCTATGATAGAACTTACAAGTCCAACAGACGCTGAGCTTGTAATTTTGACAAGTACGGCGTTGTGTAAGTTTTGGCAAATAAGTGTTCAGCACGCAACAGTTCATACTCGTCGCCAATGTTGTATCCTAGTATATTTACCAATACCAAGGAGGAGTCGCACTAGAGTCGCACGTCCAGTTGAACCGCCTGGGGGAAGGGTTGACACGGAAGACAAACCACATGTACAGAGGTGTAGGTTCACGAAACGACTGACTGTACTGGGTCGCATGCAGCAGGCAGCATGACCCAAGTCACGCCTGACTGGTTTATTACGTAATGTGCATACTGGTCATAACACATGCCTCTAAACCTATTTTCCAGATAGGGGGAAACCTCGTGCGGACAAGGGCAGGTCCACACAACGTCGCTGCTCTATGTGGACCTCTTTTGTTTAGAGATTCACAATGGCATGCTTGTATACGGCACCACACACGCTCACAAATCTCAACACACTTCATAAGCATTCTAAATCAAGAATTGAGCTCATCCCCTAAACATTTCATATAACAGCAGGCCTATATTCTGTAAAATATCTAATTTTATATCACAGCAAAAAACAAGGAAATGTTAACTTCATTCACCACGTCAGTTTTTTAGTGATTTCCCAACAGAAATTTCCTTTCGTGAATCAGTCAGCCATATTGGCAGAGATGTCAACGATTTATCAAACCTTAGAGGTTGCGATGGTCTTCCAGACTAATCCCCGTCCCCCAATAACTTTGGATCATTCGAAATACGCAGTGGATGGACCAGGAACCAGACCCCCCCCCCAGCTCTCCTTTTCTGGCCGTTTTGTTGAAGGAGTACATGTGCACGGAGCCCATGGTCAACCAAGCAGCGATTTTAATTCATGCATCCAATAAACCTGCAAGTCCTATATTTATACATGCATGTACCCTATTAATATCCTGCTTTGTGTCTGCAGCGTAGAAATTTAACAAACGAGCTGAAGTCTTGCATATTTTATGAACATGTACAAAAGAGACACAACCATTAATTGCCTCTGCCCGCCGCATTTTGATAAAAAGGACCTTTTCGGTTTCAGTGTCAGAATTATTTACTATAGCAACGCCGATCAATAATTTTGATACATCCATCCAATTATGGCGGAAGGGGTATGTGAGCCGAGTGCGTATTACGATGGTCTCGTGTGCCTCTACCGCTCTTCAGGAGGAGGAATGCAATATCGAGATCAAAGAAATATCTCTTTTAAAATTTAAAATTTTAACACTAGCTTCTCATTTCTGAAAACGTGAAAGAGACATTGCTTCCTGGAATGCGCCCAATTGGGCTACAAAATGCGTCTTAAACGAAATGATGATAATTGGAAAGAGCATTTAAAAGAAGGGTGAACGCCACACAACCATCCTTCCAAAACTGGGAAGTTTGTGTTATTCCTGCGAGTGCAAGAACCATGCGAGAACCAGTTTTGGGGTCAACATTTTGACTCTCAAAAATACATCGCATTCTGCGGACGTGCGAGACACAACAGTTGTGTATTGGTGCTGCGTGTATTATGCAACACACACACACACACACACACCCAAGTGTGTATTTGCCTGGACAATCGGGGACCCCTATTATCCCTCTAATGAATGCAGAAACAAACTCGCACGCACGTGTACCGTACATTGAATGGACACGGCTGGAAATACGTATGCGTATGTCACAAAATGTCTGCAGCGTCCGATGTAAACAACTGGTTTTTCCCCCGTCTTATTCCTGTTTACATGTAGTCCTATATTTTTTTTTAGAGGAAAGAAACTTTTCATTAGGATCAACATTTCTTTGTTTTTGTTTACTATTTTATTTTATTTTATTTCAGCCACATATAACAGCGCAAGCGCCAATAACAGGATGGATAAATGGAGAGAAGACAATGAGAAGAAGTTACAGTTTTAGAGGTGGGAGGAAAAGCCCAGAAGAATTTTCTGGGGAAAACCCACGGAATTGGGTAGGGACTAAAAACCCAATCCACATATTGGCCCGGGCGGGATTCGAACCCGGGTCACAGCAGTGGAAGGCGAGGAAAGTACCGCTATGCCAACCTGACTCCCCTTGATGTCTCCGGTTCGATGCCCTTGAGCTCAACAACCAAACCTTTTTTTGGGGGGCGGGGGGGGGGGGTACCAGGGAGGGCCATCTAAACTGCTCTTTATTCCTCACCGATTCACTGAGTCACTGACTGTTGCTGAGCCGGGTAGTGCTATCGAATAGGGTTACCCCGTAACGCTGACTGAATGGTCCCATTGTGTACACAGATGCACTAAAGACTTAAAGTGAATAGCCATTCTGAGTCAAATGAATAGAATTTTGTGGAATTTGGGACCCGCTTTGATTAGCTGACTTTGTCTCTTTTTTTTTAATTGCTACAATGGAAATATCCGTTTTACTTCAAAATGTTCGTGTGACTATTTTTTGACATGTCATCAAAATATTAAATAACAACAAAATTCACCGCCCAAAAACCCGAGAAAGATAATATTTACCTAATTAAGTACCACGTCCATGTTTGATTTCGTTTTCTGGTAGATCATTTCGAGTAAAATGTCACATCTTTACTTCCATCTACAATGTCAACAGCAGCACGGGTTGTGGTTTTTTTTGGGGGGGGGGGAACACTTTTGCAAAATTAAGCATAACATTTGTGGCCATATGGAACTCAAGTTTTAAGTGAGGTGTCATCAAAATGGAAGTTTAATACTTGATTGAAAAATAAGTTGATAAATTCTTCCACTTTAAATCAGTAGGCAGATAGCACATTTCTGTTCCGGAGAACGGTCCCGCTTTCCCATTCAGTGACACTTCCATTCTGGTGACATGTACATGTACATAAAGAACTAGAAATGTGTTTGTGGACAAACACAAGCTGTTTCGGATATTTGAAATACTCTGTGCACGTGATGAACACTTGATGAAGTCATTTCGAATGTCATCTGCCAAGTGAAAAGTCAATCAGACATATAGTGCCAAAGTATGATTTGAAGAAAAACGTGTACAAACCCTATGGGGAAAAATGCATCTTTAATGTGAAGTAACCTTACACCTGATGATGTCACAATCACGAAATTCTTCTAGGACCATCTGTAGGTGGTAGTCTAAGTGTGTACCAAGTCTAACGTCGATCGGATTTACAAAAGTGCCAAAGTGGAGTGTTTTATAACGTGTAGAAACCCTATGGGGAAAAATCCATCTTTAATGTGACGTAACCCAACACCTGATGACGTCACGATCCCAAATTTCTTCTAGGACCGTCTGTGGGTGGTAGTCTAAGTGTGTACTAATTCTGACATCGATCGGATTTACAAAAGTGCCAAAGTGGAGTGTTTTATAACGTGTAGAAACCCTATGGGGAAAATGCATCTTTAATGTAACGTAACCCAGCACCAGATGACGTCAGGATCACAAATTTCTTCTAGAACCATCTGTGGGTGGTGGTCTAGGTATGTATCAAGTCTGAGGTCGATCGGATTTACGAAGAGGCCAAAGTGGAGTGTTTAAAAACGTGTACAAAACATATGGGGCAAAATGCATCTTTAATGTGACGTAACCTGACTCTTGATGACGTCACGATCACGAATTTCGTCTAGGATCATCTGTCGGTGGTGGTCTAAGTATGAATTAAGTTTAAAGTTGATCAGATTTACGAAGATGTCAAACTGGAGTGTTTTAAAACGTGTACAAAACATATGGGCAAAAATACATCTTTAATGTGACGTAACCTGACACCTGATGACGTCACGATCACAAATTTCTTCTAGGACCATCTGTGGGTGGTGGTCTAAGTATGTACCAAGTCTGAAATCAATCGGATTTAAAAAAGTGGCAAAGTGGATTGGTGGAAGAAACGTGTGTTAAACCTATGGAGAAAAAGTCTGAAAAAGGAGAAGAAAAAACTAGAGATGTGTTTGTGGACAAACACAAGCTGTTTCGGATATTTGAAATACTCTGAGTACGGGATGAACAATCAGTGACGTCACTTTAAATGTCATCTATAACAGCCCATTATAATATGTACATGTCAAGTTCCAACCAAATCGAACATTTTAGTTCTGTAGATATATAGACCTATAAAAGAATAAAATGCCCCTTTAAGGGACTTCACATGACATTTGATGATGACTTCACTTCAATTTCCATCTATAAAAAAAACACATCCATGTGAATATGCATACCAATCAGACTTGCACTTCCGAAGTTCAGTTTGAAGAAAAACGTGTACAAAGCCAATAGGGAAACAATCATCTTTAATGTGATGTAACCTGACACCACATGACGCCACGATGACGAATTTCTTCAAAGACCATCTGTTGGTGATGGTCTAAGTGTGTACCAAGTGTAACGTCAATCGGATTTACGAAAGTGCCGAAATTGAGCGTTTTAAAACATGTACAAACCCTACGGGGAAAATTGCACCTTTAATGTGACGTAACCTGACACTTGATGACGTCACGATCACGATTTTCGTCTAGGACCATCTGTGGGTGGGGGTCTAAGTATGAATTAAGTTTAAAGTCGATCGGATTTACGAAGATGCCAAACTGGAGTTTTTTAAAACGTGTACAAAACATATGGGGAAAAATGCATCTTTAATGTGACGTAACCTGACACTTGATAACGTCACGATCACGAATTTCGTCTAGGACCATCTGTGGGTGGTGGTCTATGTATGAATTAAGTTTCAAGTTGATCGGATTTACGAAGATGCCAAACTGGAGTCTTTTAAAACGTGTACAAAACATATGGGCAAAAATACATCTTTAATGTGACGTAACCTGACACCTGATGACGTCACGATCACAAATTTCTTCTAGGACCATCTGTGGGTGGTGGTCTAAGTATGTACCAAGTCTGAAATCAATCGGATTTGAAAAAGTGGCAAAGTGGATTGGTGGAAGAAACGTGTGTTAAACCTATGGAGAAAAAGTCTGAAAAAGGAGAAGAAAAAAAAAAAAAAAAAAAAAAAAAAAAATCTTAACGAAAACAATAGCTGTTTCGGTGTGTCACCGAAACAGCTAAAAAAAAAAAAAAAAGAAAAAAGAAAAAAACTAGAGGTATGCGTTTGTGGACAAACGCAAGCTGTTTCGGCTGTGAGGTGTGTTGATGACATGACCACATCACCTCAAATTTCATAGATATTTGATACGTACATTAGTTACATGCATTTGGAATCTCTAGTTATACAAATACCGTACAATATAGGCCCTGACAATTATCCCTTTAATGACGGCACATGACGTGATAATGTTTGAAGCAAATCCAAGTTCGAAGCCAGTGGAACTAGCACTTTCAGAGATAAATGTTCTGAAATATAATAAATACTATAACTTGAATGTTTGGTCACATGGTATGCGATGACATCATGAAGACGTCATCATGGTGTGATCATGACGTATAATGTGGTTTTGTACTCATAACACACCCTGGAATACTTGCGTACCAGCTTTGAACCCAATCGCACTGGTACGTCCTAGAGATAGAGAATCTTGAATCATATAGCCGTCAGGTGATATTGTACAATGGTACGTACGTCATGGTGACGGAAATTGTTTTTGAGCCATCAGTGTGTGGTATTGTAAAATCTGATGTCGATCAGCTTTAGCAAATTGCCAAAATATATTTATAAGCTGAAGAAAACATGTAATCCTGTTTGTATCTAGCCCCCTAAAAGCGATGGCTAACCTCCAACACGGAGTGGCCTGTCATGAAATTTGGCCTGCGTGTCATTTTGCTTGTGTCGATCTGTGATTTTGGCCTTACATGTACCGGTATTGTCCTGGCTATGGCCATGAGTGCCGGACCAATACAGTTGCACGTCACGTACATTTTTGGACGTTTCATCACAGGAAACACTAGAGGGCAGCAAACAACTTTAACAGTAACATGATTCGTGTTGGGAGTCAAAATACCAATAGTACTGAGCAGACGAGAAGGGAATTAAATTTAATGACGTCTTGGAAAGAATTCCATATACGGACTCCAGTTATTTTCCTAGATATGACTTGAAAAGCACCAAAAGTTGTAAATCTGACGAAGAAACGGAAATTTAGGAGGGGAAAAAAATCAAGATTTTCTTTAAAAATACTTTGACGTTTCCTGTCACGGCCCATAGAGGTGGAGGCTTATATGGAATTTTTTCCAGTATTCCTAACGTGGCGCACTTGAACAAATCCCCAAAAATCCCACATTAACATTGAAGAAATTCTTTAAAGTTGTTAACTTCTGATAAATCATGATCATCCCAACTCACAATCCCAACTCACATACCCAACTACAAGTTTGTCACATTACGTAAGCCGCATGAATCTGTGGCATCATGACTGTACCGCGTAGAGTGCGCGGGGACCTGGCCAGCTGTAAGGCGGCAAGGCATGCACACGCACGCTGTCAAAATGTCAAGTTGGATAACGGTCGAGTTGTCCGACCCCATGGGTACAAAGCCTATGGAGAAAACAACGTGCACAATGTCTATGGAGAAAAGAACGTGTACAAACCCTATGGAGAAAGAAGGTGTACAAACCCTATGGAGAAAAGAACGTGTACAAACCCTATGGAGAAAAGAACGTGTACAAAACCTATGGAGAAAAGAACGTGTACAAACCCTATGGAGAAAAGAACGTGTACAAACCCTATGGGGCAAAATGCATCTTTGATGTGACGTAACTTGACTCTTGATGACGTCACGATCACGAATTTCGTCTAGGACCATCTGTGGGTGGTGGTCTAAGTATGAATTAAGTTTAAAGTCGATCGGATTTACGAAGATGCCAAACTGGAGTGTTTTAAAACGTGTACAAAACATATGGGCAAAAATACATCTTTAATGTGACGTAACCTGACACCTGATGACGTCACGATCACGAATTTCGTCTAGGACCATCTGTGGGTGGTGGTCTAAGTATGAATTAAGTTTCAAGTTGATCGGATTTACGAAGATGCCCAACTGGAGTGTTTTAAAACGTGTACAAAACATATGGGTAAAAATACATCTTTAATGTGACGTAACCTGACACCTGATGACGTCATGATCACAAATTTCTTCTAGGACCATCTGTGGGTGGTGGTCTAAGTATGTACCAAGTCTGAAATCAATCGGATTTAAAAAAGTGGCAAAGTGGATTGGTGGAAGAAACGTGTGTTAAACCTATGGAGAAAAAGTCTGAAAAAGGAGAAGAAAAAAAAAAAAAAGAAAAAAGAAAAAAAAAAATCTTAACGAAAACAAGAGCTGTTTCGGTGTGTCACCGAAACAGCTAAAAAACTAGAGGTATGCGTTTGTGGACAAACGCAAGCTGTTTCGGCTGTGAGGTGTGTTGATGACATGACGACATCACCTCAAATTTCATAGATATTTGATACGTACATTAGTTACATGCATTTGGAATCTCTAGTTATACAAATACTGTACAATATATGCCCTGACAATTATCCCTTTAATGACGGCACATGACGTGATAATGTTTGAAGCAAATCCAAGTTCGAAGCCAATGGAACTAGCACTTTCAGAGATAAATGTTCTGAAATATAATAAATACTATAACTTGAATGTTTGGTCACATGGTATGCGATGACGTCATGAAGACGTCATCATGGTGTGATCATGACGTAAATGTGGTTTTGTACTCATAACACACCCTGGAATACTTGCGTACCAGCTTTGAACCCAATCGCACTGGTACGTCCTAGAGATAGAGAATCTTGAATACTATAGCCGTCAGGTGATATTGTACAATGGTACGTACGTCATGGTGACGGAAATTGTTTTTGAGCCATCAGTGTGTGGTATTGTAAAATCTGATGTCAATCAGCTTTAGCAAATTGCCAAAATATAATTATTAGCTGAAGAAAACATGTAATCCTGTTTGTATCTAGCCCCCTAAAAGCCATGGCTAACCTCCAACACGGAGTGGCCTGTCATGAAATTTGGCCTGCGTGTCATTTTGCTTGTGTCGATCTGTGATTTTGGCCTTACATGTATTGTCCTGGCTATGGCCATGAGTGCCGGACCAATACAGTTGCACGTCACGTACATTTTTGGACGTTTCATCACAGGAAACACTAGAGGGCAGCAAACAACTTTAACAGTAACATGATTCGTGTTGGGAGTCAAAATACCAATAGTACTGAGCAGACGAGAAGGGAATTAAATTTAATGACGTCTTGGAAAGAATTCCATATACGGACTCCAGTTATTTTCCTAGATATGACTTGAAAAGCACCAAAAGTTGTAAATCAAACGAAGAAACGGAAATTTAGGAGGGGAAAAAATCAAGATTTTCTTTAAAAATACTTTGACGTTTCCTGTCACGGCCCATAGAGGTGGAGGCTTAAATGGAATTCTTTCCAGTGTTCCTAACGTGGCGCACTTGAACAAATCCCCAAAAATCCCGCATTAACATTGAAGAAATTCTTTAAAGTTGTTAACTTCTGATAAATCATGATTATCCCAACTCACAATCCCAACTCACATACCCAACTACAAGTTTGTCACATTACGTAAGCCGCATGAATCTGTGGCATCATGACTGTACCGCGTAGAGTGCGCGGGGACCTGGCCAGCTGTAAGGCGGCAAGGCATGCACACGCACGTGGTCAAAATGTCAAGTTGGATAACGGTCGAGTTGTCCGACCCCATGGGTACAAAGCCTATGGAGAAAACAACGTGCACAATGTCTATGGAGAAAAGAACGTGTACAAACCCTATGGAGAAAAGAACGTGTACAAACCCTATGGAGAAAAGAACGTGTACAAACCCTATGGAGAAAAGAACGTGTACAAACCCTATGGGGCAAAATGCATCTTTAATGTGACGTAACCTGACTCCTGATGACGTCACAATCACGAATTTCATCTAGGACCATTTGTGGGTGGTGGTCTAAGTATGAATTAAGTTTAGAGTCGATCGGATTTACGAAGATGCCAAACTGGAGTGTTTTAAAACGTGTACAAAACATATGGGCAAAAATACATCTTTAATGTGACGTAACCTGACACCTGATGACGTCACGATCACGAATTTCGTCTAGGACCATCTGTGGGTGGTGGTCTAAGTATGAATTAAGTTTAAAGTCGATCGGATTTACGAAGATGCCAAACTGGAGTGTTTTAAAACGTGTACAAAACATATGGGCAAAAATACATCTTTAATGTGACGTAATCCGACACCTGATGACGTCACGATCACAAATTTCTTCTAGGACCATCTGTGGGTGGAGGTCTAAGTATGTACCAAGTCTGAAATCAATCGGATTTAAAAAAGTGGCAAAGTGGATTGGTGGAAGAAACGTGTGTTAAACCTATGGAGAAAAAGTCTGAAAAAGGAGAAAAAAAAAAAAACTAGAAATGTGTTTGTGGACAAACACAAGCTGTTTCGGATATTTGAAATACTCTGAGCACGGGATGAACAATCAGTGACGTCACTATAAATGTCATCTACATAAACAGCACATTATAATATGTACATGTCAAATTACAACCAAATCGAACATTTTAGTTATGTAGATATAGACCTATAAAAGAATAAAATGCCCCTTTAAGGGACTTCACATGACATTTGATGATGATGTCACTTCAATTTCCATCTATAACACACCCATGTGAATTTGCATATCAAGTTTTAACCCCATCAGACTTGTGCTTCCGAAGTTCAGTTTGAAGAAAAACGTGTACAAAACCAATAGGGAAACAATGCATCTTTAATGTGATGTAACCTGACACCTCATGACTCCACGATGATGAATTTCTTCTAGGTCCATCTATGGGTAGTGGTCTAAGTGTGTACCAAGTATTAAGTCAATCACATTTATGAAAGTGCCAAAGTGGAGCGTTTTAAAATGTGTACAAAACCTATGAGAAAAATGTGCATCTTTAATGTGAAGTAACGTAACACCTGATGACGTCACGATCACGAATTTCTTCAAGGACCATCTGTGGGTGGTGGTCTAAGTGTGTACCAAGTGTAACGTTGATCGGATTTACGAAAGTGCCGAAATGGAGCGTTTTAAAACGTGTACAAGCCTTATGGGGCAAAATGCATCTTTAATGTGACGTAACCTGACTCTTGATGACGTCACAATCACGAATTTCATCTAGGACCATCTGTGGGTGGTGGTCTAAGTATGAATTAAGTTTAGAGTCGATCGGATTTACGAAGATGCCAAACTGGAGTGTTTTAAAACGTGTACAAAACATATGGGCAAAAATACATCTTTAATGTGACATAACCTGACACCTGATGACGTCACGATCACGAATTTCGTCTAGGACCATCTGTGGGTGGTGGTCTAAGTATGAATTAAGTTTAAAGTCGATCGGATTTACGAAGATGCCAAACTGGAGTGTTTTAAATCGTGTACAAAACATATGGGCAAAAATACATCTTTAATGTGACGTAATTTGACACCTGATGACGTCACGATCACAAATTTCTTCTAGGACCATCTGTGGGTGGAGGTCTAAGTATGTACCAAGTCTGAAATCAATCGGATTTAAAAAAGTGGCAAAGTGGATTGGTGGAAGAAACGTGTGTTAAACCTATGGAGAAAAAGTCTGAAAAAGGAGAAGAAAAAAAAGAAACTAGAAATGTGTTTGTGGACAAACACAAGCTGTTTCGGATATTTTAAATACTCTGTGCACGTGATGAACACTTGATGAAGTCACTTCGAATGTCATCTGCCAAGTGAAAAGTCAATCAGACATACAGGTGTATAGTGCCAAAGTATTAATTGAAGAAAAACTTGTACAAAACCTATGGGGAAAAATGCATCTTTAATGTAAAGTAACCTTACACCTGATGATGTCACGATCACGAATTTCTTCTAGGACCATCTGTTGGTGTTGGTCTAACTATGTACCAAGTCTGAGGTCGATCGGATTTACAAAGAGGCGAAAGTGGAGTGTTTTAAAACGTGTACAAAACATATGGGGAAAAATACATCTTTAATGTGACGTAACCCGACACCTGATGACGTCACGGTCACGAATTTCTTTTAGGACCATCTGTGGGTGATGGTTTAAGTGTGTACCAAGTGTAACGTCGATCAGATTTACGAAAGTGCCGAAATGGAGCGTTTTAAAACGTGTACAAACCCTATGGGGCAAAATACATCTTTAATGTGACGTAACCTGACTCTTGATGACGTCACGATCACGAATTTCGTCTAGGACCATCTGTGGGTGGTGGTCTAAGTACAAATTCAGTTTAAAGTCGATTGGATTTACGAAGATGCCAAACTAGAGTGTTTTAAAACGTGTACAAAACATATGGGCAAAAATACATCTTTAATGTGACGTAACCTGACACCTGATGACGTCACGATCACAAATTTCTTCTAGGACCATCTGTGGGTGGTGGTCTAAGTATGTACCAAGTCTGAAATCAATCGGATTTTAAAAAAGGGCAAAGTGGATTGGTGGAAGAAACGTGTGTTAAACCTATGGAGAAAAAGTCTGAAAAAGGAGAAGAAAAAAAAAAAAGAAAAAAAAAAATCTTAACGAAAACAAGAGCTGTTTCGGTGTGTCACCGAAACAGCTAAAAAAAAAAAAAAAAGAAAAAAGAAAAAAAAAAATCTTAACGAAAACAAGAGCTGTTTCGGTGTGTACACCGAAACAGCTAAAAAAGAAAAAAAAAGAAAAAAAAAAATCTTAACGAAAACAAGAGCTGTTTCGGTGTGTCACCGAAACAGCTAAAAAAATCTTAACGAAAACAAGAGCTGTTTCGGTGTGTCACCGAAACAGCTAAAAAAAGAAAAAAGAAAAAAAAAAATCTTAACGAAAACAAGAGCTGTTTCGGTGTGTCACCGAAACAGCTAATGAGTCTGTGCAGATTATGTCCGTTGAATAGTGGGAATGGAAAACACCGAAGTACCACGGTTGGTTTTAGTGATTGAGGAGTAGGCCTAACGGGGTGTGTGAGCAGAGGATCATTTGTAGATCTCCTGATGGCGAGAGCATGCTTTCTTCGGTTGCACATGGGTACGCCCCAGTCAATAGACCAAACATCCGTCCGCTGGCCTCGCGAATAAAAGTTATACACTCAAATTATTCTATCCTAAAGAGTTCTGAGAGCCATGGAATTGGGGAATTTAAGACACACGGAACTGCACCTCTGGCCTGGACTTGGAGCTTCCAATTCTGAGCATTTTGGATAGGTACAAAAGTGACGCTATTTAGCCATGTTGTGGAGGGATCCTTTTTCAAAATGGCAACTTTTCCAGTTTGGGAAACATCATTCGTTTTAGGGTGGTCTTCTTTGGGGGGAGAATTTCTCAACAAAATAATTGGTCAACCCATCAAAAAATGGGGGGGGGGGAATGAAAGATGACATGTTGATCATAATTTTTCTGTATAGCCTGACCACATGTGAGAGTTCTGAGGTGTTTTTTTTAAAGAATTTTGAAATAGGGGGATTTATCATTGATGTCTATGGGAATTTTTACGGGGTGTATACAAAAAAAAAGAAACCCAGATGTAAATGTAAATTATAAAAACTCTAATAAATTTTCAAACAAGTTAATATACCGGTTTCATGTGAAACGCCAAAGTATCCTCTTTCCAATGCTACCTTGATTGTGTGTCTGTGGCCATGGATGACTGAGCATTCGGGGTTATTTTGTCAAGGGTCAAAACCTGTACTGAGCCAAGTTTTACCCGGCTAAGATTGCTAGCTGGTTTGTTATGCAAATGTTGAAATGGACTAGACTTTGTACAGAGCTTTGTGTGGAAAGAGGTGGTGGCCATGTTGAGGCATTGGGCCATGAGGGGTTAACTTCAACAATGAGAGTGGTTAAATCACTGTGTCAAAATTGAATACATTGTTTTAAAGAAACTGATGTCTTCTTTCTTTAAATGAAGCCGTTGCACATGCCCAGAATACCAGTTACCCTTTCGCACAAACTTGGCCCAGTGCAGGTTTTGACCCTTGACAGATTAACAATGTATGCTCAGTCATCCGTGGCCACAGACACACAATCAAGGTATCATTGTAAAGAAGACACTTTTTTTTAAACATTTTTATTAGATTTTTTATAATTCACATTTACATTTGGGTTTCCTTTTTTTTTTATACACCCTGTACACTGGTTGCACCCATAATGTGGGTGATTCAGAAAGAAGAGTCGTAGTTGGGATTGAGTATCTGCCTATTCCAATCAAGATTGGTTGTTTTTGATGTTTTATATGAGGCCATTGGATTTAGTTGGTTTCGGTTTGTTTCTCTAAAAGGGACAGCAATATTCTCGGCTTGTCGGGTTCGGTTTGGCTCTAGGTTCTCGCTGAGTGAAACTCTTTTATTAAGGCAATGATGTAGGGGGTTTGGGGAAAGATTTCCGAGAGTAGTTTGTTGCCTTAGATAAAGCGGCAGTGTCAGGTTATTTAGGTCACGGTGGTTTATGGCTGGTTTACAAAAACTGGGGTTCGGAATAAAGGTATAGGTATTACTCTTTTTATCAATAATGGACCTTTTTGGGGGAAGAATTATAAGTTCTATTACTGATGAGGCTACCCTTCGCAGTTTCGCTAGGCGTTTTACTAGCTTCGCCATAGATGATAATCGGCTTTGCATCACAGCAACAATACCTTTTCATTGAAAACAACTCTAATGATGTCGTTAATCAGTAGTTGTACCGCTGCATGTATGTAGAAATGAAATAAACGAGCTGAAGCTTTTGCATATTTTATGAACATCTACAAAGGAAACACAACCATTAATTGCCTCTGCGCGCCACATTTTGATAAAACGTAATTTTCAGTCTCAGTGTCCGTTATTAGTTTCTAGCAATGCTGTTCAATAATTTAGATATATCAAGTCAATTTATGCAAAGTTTCACCTTCAACTTTACCTTAACGTACACCTTTCAAAATGCACCACGCACGTATTCACCTTCAATATACCTGTTTACATGTGGGCCTCCTTTTTTAAGTTTCATTAGGATCTACGTTTCTTTGTTTTTGTTTACTGTAACCACAGATGTTCCGCCCGGTCGATGTCCCATGAGTTTGTCAGCTGGTTATTAAACAAAATGAGCTCAAAACCCCCAACTATTTTGTTGCCCCACGGGGGGGGGGGGGGGGGGCATTAATACCCCTTTTGTACCTGACGGACTTCGACTTTTACTGGTGTTCGGGCAGTGCTATCATTTAGGATTACCCAGCATTCCCCAGCAACGCCAAATGAATGGTCCCATTGTGTACACAGATGCATACAAAAGGCATCCAGTGAATAGCCATTTTGAATCAAATGAATATTATTTTGTCGGATTTGGAATTGGGACCAGCTTGCTAGGTTCTTTTTTTCTAAACTGCTACAGTGAAGATATCCGTTTTACTTCAAAATATTCGTGCATGTGACTATTTTGTACATCATTATAACGTCATCAAAATGAAAACAATAACAAACAAAATTGAAAGAGAGGCTAGAGTGCACAAATAGTCTGGCACCATTCCGTTCAACAGTTCACAATTTATAAAATACATTCAGGAAACACAACCAAAATGGCGTCCTCGTGAATAAGGTCCATGAGTCTCTCCCAGATGTTTTTGGGCCTTTTTTGAAGGCAATAAAAGAGGGTTTGGGAAAGATCGCGGAAAAAGTCGAGGCCCCCCCCCCCCCGCCCGGCCCTTTTAGGGTTAAAGAGTATAAAACCATGTACTGTTCAGCCGATACCGATTCGCTAGGCTATTTGTACCAGCTTCTCCATAGATGATAATTGCCATGTACGCTTTGCACATAGCAACCGCGTACCTTTTCATCGTAAACAACCCAATGATCATCAGTATATTCATTGTTTCTTTTGTACCGCTGCATGTATATGAAATAAACGAGCTGACGTCTTGCATAATTTATGAACATCAACAAAAGAAACACAACCATTAATTGCCTCTGCGCGCCGCATTTTGATAAAGTGTCATTTTTAGTCTCAGTGTCGGAATTAGCTTCTAGCAATGCTTTTCAATAATTTTATAGATACATCAAGTCAATTTTACATGTACGTATACCGCGGGTGGCGGAAAGGGGTCTGTGAGACGAGTGCGATAGCCTGTGTGCTCTTCTACTCTTTAAAAAGGGGTGTGCAAAGAAATATTCCTTTTAAAATGAAAATCTTAACACCGAATTCTCATATTTGTTTACTCTAGATGTGTGAGCATGCCCGGCGAGTTTAAAAGCATAACAATTGGGGCGATACATGTAGGAGTGACGTGAGTTTTAATTTGAGGTGTCGTTAAAATGAAAGTTATTTCATGATTGTTTCTATTATTCTGTGCACTTCATTTACGTAAGTACAACTTTATACATAACACAACTTTCAACATTTCCTCCGTAGGCTAAAAATAATGTAAGACATTATGTGAATTTATCTGTAAAATTGGTTTTCACTGAATCATTGGCGCTCGCACCAATAAAGAATGGCTATTAAATAATGGATATTACTACGGAGCTCTAGAAGTGCCATCCAAGTTGTTGAAATCCTGAGATAATTTATCTCAGAATGACATTATTTTTACGCGTAAGGTGTCAATATTCAAATATAATTTATCACGGAATGACGACATCCTGAAAGAAGGATGCTTTTTCATCAATCGACAAAATCAGCATTCGAAACTTCAGGATGTCGACATTTGACCTTTGTTTTTTTAAAGGATGTCGTGTTCCTGGGATTAATATTCTCTGGATGTCTACATCCTACAGCTATGGAATTCTAGAGATCTAGAGGTGCCATCCAAGTTGTTGTTCTTAAAATGTCGACATCCTGAGATAATTTGTCAAGAGATGATCACATCTTCGAACTAGGATGTTGACGTCCTGAGATAATTTCCCCCATGATAAAGACTTCCTAAAATTCAAATGTCGACATCCTGAAAAAATTTAAATGCTGTTTAGTGGAGTGATGAGAAAGCAATCTCACTTTCAGGAAATCGTCATCTCGTGATGAATCTTCTCAAGTTGTCGACAGCCTACTCTCGAGATGTCGTTATCCTTTGATGAATTATTTCAGGATGTCGACATCCTAAATTTACGATGTCGTCATTCTGTGATAAATTATCTCTTGATCTCAACGTATTGGATATGGCACCTCAAGGGCTCCGTATTACCACTCATCCAATCAACTGCATATTTAATGCAGTCTGGTTTACGAGAGCTTGATATGCGGCGGTTGAGTCATTTCAGCACTAGACCCCAGTGGGGTAAGACCGGAGAAATCATGGTGCGTAAACGGTTCATCTTTGGCTTGATAAGCCTTCATCTGATCATGGGTTGCACTGGTGGTGACGAGATGTGTAAGGCCTCCATTGGTGGTCATAGAGGGGCGTGTCCTTCTACTTGGATCCAGTGGGGTGGCAAATGCTACAAAGCCATCATAGAGCCGCTGACTTGGTCTGAGGCAAAAGAGGAGTGCACCAAGATGGGAGGTGCCATGGTCACGCCACGGTCTCAGGAGGAAACTGATTTCCTCATCCAGCTAGAAGGCTTACCACGGCAATACTACTTTTGGATCAATTGCAACGATCTCGAGGAAGAAGGTTCGTTTGTTTAAAAGTATTATATGATTTAATAGGGTCATGATTTAACAAGGAGATAATAAGAATGTTCATGATTTAATCAACTTACACAAACGCAGAATTTCAACAAATAAAAAGATCACCGTTGTTTCTTTCGAAGAATCATTATTGTTTGTCGATTCCTATACACCCTCATGTGTTTACTATTTTTATTTAATACATGGTTTATTTTTATTCTTTTATTTTTTGGATAGGTAATTGGAAGTGTCTGGATGGTACTGACGAAGTGGAGTTCAGGAATTGGGACCCTTATGGGAACCAACCTGAAGGCGAATATCGTGAGAACTGCGCTGAGGTTCGGCCAGGAGGGAAATGGAATGACTTGCCTTGCGAGTCGCTAGTCCGTGCAATATGCATCCGCCCTACACCACAGCTGCACTTTTAAGAACCCAATGTCATTATGAACTGGTCAATAGTCTCCTTGCGACTATACAGATTCCAAACAGCTATCCGAATCAAAACAAAAACTCATTCTGGCCAATATACGTGGACTTTGTCGAAACACATGTATAGAAATGACTGTGAAGATAATTGAAATAAGATAATTGTGAAAGATAATTGTGAAGGTAATACTTTTAGTTAGAGTCTTAAATTTAAAATACGACAGAAATTGTTTTAAATTTTAGAAAGTGGTTATATGTAAAAATTATATGTAATTATATTAATCCAAAACTACTGTCTGTGCTGTTTTCAAATTTAACTTAAGGAATAATTGCTGTTTTTTCTGAAATACAAACGCCGTTCAAAGTATTCACTTTTAAATGAGACAACAAGAAAAAAAAATCGACGTTTTGCTTAGAAATAATAATACGTTGCAAATGTTTTGCAGTCAGACAATAATTCAACTCTCGCTTGGTATTAAAAATCCGTTTAGAAAAAAATCGAGAGGACAGAATTATATCTGGAAAAATAATGTACGGTAAAACAATCACAAATAATTAGTTTAAATCCAGGCAGCTAGAACTTTGAGAAATTATGAAAAAGAAATCTGTGTACAGTAATGTAATAAAATTGTATTTAGTTTAAGAAACTCCTAAATTGTCTGCAGTAAGCATCGAATCATTTTTAAGTATTCTTTTGACATGTTTAATTCAGAGGCGTCAATTAATTTAGGGAGATAAGAGTGATATTTATTTGAGATTTGGGAGAAATGAGGGATAAAGAGAATCGACTAAAGAGTGACGGAGCAAGGATTTTTTTTTAAGGGGGGGGAGGGGGGGGGGTGCGGAGTTTTTGTAAGTCCAAGATTTGTCGAAGGGGAGAGGGGGATAACGGGTTGGATGAGGCGTTGAAGTCAACACATAAGAAGACCAAAGACCTGAAGCAGTGAATCAAGATTTACAATACTGAGTAATGACGGTATTCCCGGAAATTAAGGAAATTTAGTTTTCGGTGTGGGCGGGGGATGGGGGCCCCCCTTGGATCTGCCTTTGCGAAATGATTGAAATAACAGAGGTTCTGGTTGTTCCATTACCTATGCCTTGGGCAAGGGCATAAATCCTGGGGTGGGGTTGGGGTGGGGTTGGGAGTGGGGGTGGGGGAGGATATAGCCCCCTTTTGTTTGAAGGGGTGGAAGGGCCATTGGAACATCTCCCCCTCCCCCACAATTTTGTGGTGAGAAACCGAAATATGCCGATGTTGAGGTTTTCTTTCAACTTTCCAATAGTTCAAATGTGTTAAATAGTAATGGAAAATGGAGAACATAGTATAAAAAAGCCTTAAATGCATCGTTTTGATGTAAGGTCAAGGGACGTAAGCGCACACTCAGCATGTGCATTCGTGTCCTGAACAGCGCCCCCAATAGTGTCATGTAGTTTCCAGCCCACGCCCCACGCTTTTCTAATAACCACGGCCGAGCGATTTTAAGATTTTTGGTGACTAACCGTGGGGGTTACAGTATTTCACTGACATGTCTTTATTGAGTACAAAATGCATGGCAGACATCTCATTTTTAATCGCAGGTTAACTTTTACATTAAATTTGAAATGTCTCCCAATGACCAAAACAAAATGGCAACAGGAGTCAAACGTTCACTGCCAACGATCAATTCTGCATAATAAGAGGACGGTGGTTTTGTATTGAATAAACCTTTGGTGCAGTCACCGTGAACAAATTAATATAACAAAGGATACCATCCGAGACGCCCTCAACGCACAGGGTCTATTGTCTAAGATACAAAAGGAGGAATTTCCATCGTGTCTTGGTATCTCCACTCTTAATTAAAAGAAAATATGAGGACCAGTGCTGCGATATTTTTTTCTGTTTGGATGATTCAACACGATACGCAGTCATCATTTCAGAACCAGACAACAGTTGATTGAGGCCTGACAGATGATGGTGTCTGAACGGCTCATCTTTGGATTGATGAACCTTCATCTGATGATGGGTTGCACTGGTGGTAACGAGATGTGTAAGGCCTCCATTGGTGGTCGTAGAGGGGTGTGTCCTGCTGCTTGGAGCCAGTGGGGCGGCAAATGCTACAAAGCCATCATGGTGAAGCTGACATGGTTTCAGGCAAAAGAGGAGTGCATCAAGATGGGAGGTGCCTTGGTCGTGCCACGGTCCGATGAGGAAACTGAATTCCTCAAGACGCTAGTGTTACAGCCGATGGAACAGCGTGAAAACCTGTTTTGGATCAATTGCAACGATCTCGATGAAGAAGGTTTGTCTATTTCAAAGGATTACATAATTTCATAGTGTCATGATTTAACATAGAAATAAAAAAGAATGTTCATGATTTAATCAACTTACACAAACACAGAATTTCAACAAATAAAAAGATCACCGTTGTTTCTTTCGAAGAATCATTATTGTTTGTCGACTCCTATACACCCTCATGTGTTTACTATTTTTATTTACACGGTTTATTTTTATTTTTTATTTTTTGGATAGGTACTTGGCAGTGTCAGGATGGTACTGACGAAGTGGAGTTCAGGAATTGGGACCCTTATGGCAGCCAACCTAATAACGACGGAGGTAATGAGGACTGCGCTGAGGTATGGTCAGAAGGGAAATGGAATGACTTGTATTGCGAGTCGCTAGTCCGTGCAATATGCGTCCGCCCTGCACCACAGCTGCACTTTTAAGAACCCTATGTCATTATGAACTGGTCAATAGTCTCCTTGCGACTATAGAGATGCTAAACAGCTATCCAAATCAAAACAAAAACTCATTCTGGCCAATATAAGTGGACTTTGTCGAAATACATGGATATAAATGACTGTGAAGATAATTGAAATAAGATAATTGTGAAGGTAATACTTTTAGTTAGAGTCTTAAATGAAAAATACGACAGAAAATGTTTTAAATTTTTGAAAGTGGTTCGAAAATTGTATGTTATTATATTAATCCAAAACTACTGTCTGTGCTGTTTTCAAATTTAACTTAAGGAATAATTGCTGTTTTTTTCTGAAATACAGACGCCGTTCATAGTATTCCCTTTTAAATGAGACAACAAGAAAAAAATCGACGTTTGGCTTTGAAATAATAATACGTTGCAAATGTATTGCAGTCAGACAATAATTCAACTCTCGCTTGGTATAAAAATCCCTTTAGAAAAAAATCGAGAGGACAGAAATTATATCTTGAAAATAATGTACGGTAAAACAATCACAAATAATTAGTTTTAAATCCAGGCAGCTAGAACTTTGAGAAAATTATGAAAAAGATATCTGTGTCCAGTAATTTAATAAAATGGTACTAAGTGAAATAAACTCCTAAATTGTCTGCAGTAAGCATCAAATCATTTTCAAGTATTCTTTTGACATGTTTAATTCAGAGGCGTCAATTAATTCAGGGATCTAAGAGTGATATTTATTTGAGATTTGGGAGAAATGAGGTATAAAGAGAATCGACTAAAGAGTGACGGAACCAGGATTTTTTTAAGGGGGGGGGCTGAGTTTTTGTAAGTCCCAGATTTATCGATCGGGGAGGGGCCTGAAGCAGTGAATCAAGATTTACAGTCATGAGTGATGACGGTATTCCGGGAAATTAAGAAAAAAATGCTTGAAATAACAGAGGTTCTGGTTGTTCCATTACCAACTTTCCAATAGTCCAAGTGTAAATAGTAATGGAAAATGGAGAACAAAGCATAGAAAAGCTTTAAATGCACCGTTTTGATGTTAGGTCAAGGGACGTAAGCACACACGTCCGCATGTGCATTTGTGTCCTGAACAGCGCCCCCTATCGTGTCACGTAGTTTCCAGCCCACGCCCCACGCTTTTCTAATAACTACAGCCGAGCGATTTTAAGATTTTTCGGTAACTAACCGTGGGGGTTACAGTATTTTACTGACATGTCTTTATTGAGTACAAAATGCATGGCAGACATCTCATTTTAATCGCAGGTTAACTTTTACATTAAATTTGAAATGTCTCCCAATGACCAAAACAATATGGCAACAGGAGTCAAACGTTCACTGCCAACGATCAATTCTGCATAATAAGAGGACGGTGGTTTTGTATTGAATAAACCTTTGGTGCAGTCACCGTGAACAATTAATTTAACAAAGGATACCATCCGAGACGCCCTCAACGCACAGGGTCTATTGTCTAAGATACAAAAGGAGGAGTTTCCATCGTGTCTTGGTATCTCCACTCTTAATTAAAAGAAAATATGAGGACCAGTGCTGCGATATTTTTCTGTTTCGATGATTCAACTCGATATGCAGTCATCATTTCAGAAGCAGACACCAGTTGAGTGAGGCCTGAGGGATGATGGTGTCTGAACGGTTCATCTTTGGCTTGATAAGCCTTCATCTGATCATGGGTTGCACTGGTGGTGACGACATGTGTGAGGCCTCCATTGGTGGTCGTAGAGGGGCGTGTCCTTCTACTTGGGGCCAGTGGGGTGGCAAATGGGGGGGGGGGCACTTTGCCAGCATATAAATGTTTATAGACTTCTGACATCAATCCCACGAAAGAAAACGCGCTTAACAACCATTATAATGCGCCGTGATAATGTCTATATAATATGTAGTATGCATAACAATGGTCAGTTTTGAAGAGCGCCCCCCATTCGGAAGATGGGTACCAGCCCCCCCCCCCCCCGCTTTTTTTATTTTAAGGGGGGCAAGTGTCTGGAGAAAAAAAACACATGTGTACATTTCGGCGCGGATGTGCGTTTGCCCCCCCCCCCGACATCAAAAGCTGGATACGCTGCTGATTCAAGTGACTTTGAAGATAATTTAGTAAATAATTTGATGTCAAAGTCTTGTGATGTTGGTAAGAAATTGTAATAAATGACAATTAAACGCTGTTTTATGTTAAGTTTTAGAACTCAGAAGATTAAATGCATCTGCATAGGCATTTCTGTTATTGACAATGAAATATTTAGATGTAGAAAGTACTAATTTGTGAATTTTTCAACTTTTCTTTTTAATTTAAGGCACATGATGAAACTATGTTATTGAAGTTACAAAGTAATTATATAAAATTATATTAAGGTACATTCTTAGAGTTGAAAATTGATTTCACCTTTTGAAGCGAAGTCTACGTCAAATTACCAAAATAAAAGCTGAAAACAAGTAAGTTTCAATAATATGGTAATAATTATGAATTAATAAAGATTGAATCCAGCAGGAAGGTAAAACAAAAAACAGTGAGAAATTGTGAAACAAATTCTTTGTCCAGTAATCTAATAAAATAGTACTTAGTGAAAGAAACTCCTTAACTGTCTGCAATGTGTATCAAATCATATCAAAGTATTCTCTTGTAATCTTTAATTCAGATTCAGAGAGATAAATGTGATTTTTATTTGAGATTTGGTATAAATGAGTGATAAGGAGAATCGGGACAAGAGTATCGGATCCAGAATGTTTCAAAATGAAGTTGGAGGGGCCGGGTGGCTGAGTTTTTTTAAGTCCAAGATTTGTCAAAGGGGGGGGGGAATGAGGAGGCGGATGAGGCGTTGCGGTCAACACATAACAAGACCAAAGGCGTGAATCAATATTTGCAATGAGGGATGACGTTATTCTGGGAACTTAAGGACAATTAAGGTTTTTTTTCATTTGTTCGGGGTGGGCGTGGGGGTTGAGGGTCCCCCTCCCTTTTGATACCTTTTGAAAATAAAGAGTTTATCGGCGTCAATATAATTTTTGGTAACACAGACAAAACTGCAAAAATGAAGTCACAGTGTCCAGACAATCGGCCTTACTATTAAAAAGAAAAAAATACCAATCTCACCTATGTCACACGATAACTCTAAAACTGTTTGTTTTATTGGATTGGAATTCTTCCTAGAGATTGAGCATGACTGGCAACACAAGCAGGTTAAATATGGAGAGAAACACACAGATTATCGGCCGCAATATAATATTTAGTAACACGGACGAAACCTGTATCCAAAGTGAAGTCACGGTCTACAGAAAATCGGCCTAACTAGTAAACTGAAAAACAATCATACCTATGTCACACGATAACTAATTTTTTTTTTGTAATTTATTGGGTTTAAATATTGCCTAACTGTTCAGCATGACTGGCAACACAAGCCTGTTTAATATTGAGTAAAAAATATAGAGTGTTTCGACGGTCCATATAATTTTGTTTTGTAACCAAAACAAAACTGCCAAAATGAAGTCACGGTGTCCAGATAATCGGCCTTACTATTTAAACAGAAACACAATCACACGGACCTATGTCACACGATAACTCCAAAACTATTAGTTTTATTGGATTGAATTTTTTCCTAGATTTTGAGCATAATTGGCAACGTAAGCTTTTGAAATATTGAGAGAAAACACACAGGTAATTGGCGTCAATATAATTGTTAGTAACGCGGACAAAACCCATCCAAAGTGAAGTTACGGTGTACAGAACAACGTTATTTGAAAATTGAAATTTCGTCCAGTGACTTGTCATTATGACTTTATAACATAATGATATTTAATTTTATGGGCAACCGTCAAACAGTAAAAAATAATGACCAAAACAAATAGGGTACATGTATTTCGACTTTTTTCTCGACAGCTCCTGGCATAAGGTTTGTACAAGAAATTCTTCCGAGGACTAGTGCCCTGGTCCTCGGGCAGCGCCAGGCCCATTGTTATCGCACATTGTCCCAAGTCCTCAGTCGCATAATTTACACATAACTACTGCGGACATTCCTGTTTTCGTGTAGTTAAGAAAACCGGCAAAACAACTCTATTTACTCCCACTGTGAACACTCTTTCAACCCATATTTTTACCATGATTTCCTTGAGTGTTCCTCTTTATTTTGCGACCGATAAACCTAACCCAAACATGTGTTGTATCCGCAAATTTGATCCCGATACCCGGTAAAGTCGTCAATTGTTTCACGGACGCCTTATTTATGTTTATGCCCATGTTGGGAAAACAGTTTAATTGCTGTTTTTACAGAGAGTTTGAAATCTGCTATAATACAAATGGTAAATACCGTATCACTCACTTTACTACTTAGTTTACTGCAAGCGCCACTGTCGGGAGTGATATGCAACACAACAGCTTGACCTGACTTGCAGTAATTTTTAGAAAAACGAAGCTGGCTGATTTTAGCAGTTCATTGGCTTTTCCAATAACGCACCTCGCAGCAAGGCTTATAGCAGATCTTTGTTCATTTATACAATATAAATATATAATTCATACAAAATGATTAATCTTAGAAAGCGTGATAATGAATTGTTGCTTTTCCTTTTGAGGACAACAACGAGGGATATTAAAACTAAAATAACTCTATGATAGAACTTACAAGTCCAACAGACGCCGAGCTTGTAATTTTGAAAAGTACGGCGTTGAGTAAGTTTTGGCATGGAGGTAGAATTAGATGGTTTTGGAAAATAAGTGTTCAGCACGCAACAGTTTATACTCGTCGCCAATGTTGTATCCTAGTATATTTACCAATACCAAGGAGGAGTCCACCAGAGTCGCACAGTTGAACCGCCTGGGGAAAGGCCGGGTTGACACGGAAGACAAACCACATGTACACAGGTGTAGGTTCACGAAACGACTGACTGTACTGGGTCGCATGCAGCAGGCAGCATGGCCCAAGTCACGCCTGACTGGATTATTACGTAATGTGCATACTGGTCACAACACATGCCTCTAAACCTATTTTCCAGATAGGGGGAAACCTCGTGCGGACACGGGCAGGTCCACACAACGTCGCTGCTCTATGTGGACCTCTTTTGTTTAGAGATTCACAATGGCATGCTTGTATACGGCACCACACACGCTTACAAATCTCAACACACTTCATAAGCATTCTAAATCAAGAATTGAGCTCATCCCCTAAACATTTCATATAACAGCAGGCCTATATTCTGTAAAATATCTAATTTAATATCACAGCAAAAAAAAAGGAAATGTTAACTTCATACACCTGGTCAGTTTTTTAGTGATTTCCCCACAGAAATTTCCTTTCGTGAATCAGTCAGCCATATTGGCAGAGATGTCAACGATTTATCAAACCTTAGAGGTTGCGATGGTCTTCCAGACTAATCCTCGTCCCCCAATAACTTTGGATCATTCGAAATACGCAGTGGATGGACCAGGAACCAGACCCCCCCCCCCCAACTCTCCTTTTCTGGCCGTTTTGTTGAAGGAGTACATGTGCACGGAGCCCATGGTCAACCAAGCAGCGATTTTAATTCATGCATCCAATAAACCTGCAAGTCCTATATTTATACATGCATGTACCCTATTAATATCCTGCTTTGTGCCTGCAGCGTAGAAATTTAACAAACGAGCTGAAGTCTTGCATATTTTATGAACATGTACAAAAGAGACACAACCATTAATTGCCTCTGCCCGCCGCATTTTGATAAAAAGGACCTTTTCAGTTTCAGTGTCAGAATTATTTACTATAGCAACGCAAATCAATAATTTTGATACATCCATCCAATTATGGCGGAAGGGGTATGTGAGCCGAGTGCGTATTACGATGGTCTCGTGTGCCTCTACCGCTCTTAAGGAGGGGGAGTGCAATATCGAGATCAAAGAAATATCTCTTTTAAAATTTAAAATTTTAACACTAGCTTCTCATTTCTGAAAACGTGAAAGAGACATTGCTTCCTGGAATGCGCCCAATTGGGCTACAAAATGCGTCTTAAACGAAATGATGATAATTGGAAAGAGCATTTAAAAGAAGGGTGAACGCCACACAACCATCCTTCCAAAACTGGGAAGTTTGTGTTATTCCTGCGAGTGCAAGAACCATGCGAGAACCAGTTTTGGGGTCAACATTTTGACTCTCAAAAATACATCGCATTCTGCGGACGTGCGAGACACAACAGTTGTGTATTGGTGCTGCGTGTATTATGCAACACACACACACACACACCCAAGTGTGTATTTGCCTGGACAATCGGGGACCCCTATTGTCCCTCTTTTGTTTGTACTCTAACTTTTTAGGAAGACCTCCCATATGTTTTGTACACGAATCCAAATTGGGGACCTCTCGAGAATTGGGGACCCTATTGTCTATAATAATGGTCAACGTCCCCTAATGAATGCAGAAACAAACTCGCACGCACGTGTACCGTACATTGAATGGACACGGCTGGAAATACGTATGCGTATGTCACAAAATGTCCGCCGCGTCCGATGTAAACAACTGGTTTTTTCCCCCGTCTTATTCCTGTTTACATGTAGTCCTATATTTTTTTTTAGAGGAAAGAAACTTTTCATTAGGATCAACATTTCTTTGTTTTTGTTTACTATTTTATTTTATTTTATTTTATTTCAGCCACATCCAACAGCGCAAGCGCCAATAACAGGATGGATAAATGGAGAGAAGACAATGAGAAGAAGTTACAGTTTTAGAGGTGGGAGGAAAAGCCCAGAAGAATATTCTGGGGAAAACCCACGGAATTGGGTAGGGACTAAAAACCCAATCCACATATTGGCCCGGGCGGGATTCGAACCCGGGTCACAGCAGTGGAAGGCGAGGAAAGTACCGCTATGCCAACCTGACTCCCCTTGATGTCTCCGGTTCGATGCCCCTTGAGCTCAACAACCAAACCTTTTTTTTGGGGGCGGGGCAAGTACCAGGAGGGCCATCTAAACTGCTCTTTATTCCTCACCGATTCACTGAGTCACTGACTGTTGCTGAGCCGGGTAGTACTATCGAATAGGGTTACCCCGTAACGCTGACTGAATGGTCCCATTGTGTACACAGATGCACTAAAGACTTACAGTGAATAGCCATTCTGAGTCAAATGAATAAAATTTTGTGGAATTTGGGACCCGCTTTGATTAGCTGACTTTGTCTCTTTTTTTTTAATTGCTACAATTGAAATATCCGTTTTACTTCAAAATGTTCGTGTGACTATTTTTTGACATGTCATCAAAATATTAAATAACAACAAAATTCACCGCCCAAAAACCCGAGAAAGATAATATTTACCTAATTAAGTACCACGTCCATGTTTGATTTCGTTTTCTGGTAGATCATTTCGAGTAAAATGTCACATCTTTACTTCCATCTACAATGTCAACAGCAGCACGGGTGGTGTTTTTTTTTTTTGGGGGGGGGAACACTTTTGCAAAATTAAGCATAACATTTGTGGCCATATGGAACTCAAGTTTTAAGTGAGGTGTCATCAAAATGGAAGTTTAATACTTGATTGAAAAATAAGTTGATAAATTTTTCCGCTTTTAATCAGTAGGCAGATAGCACATTTCTGTTCCGGAGAACGGTCCCGCTTTCCCATTCAGTGACACTTCCATTCTGGTGACATGTACATGTACATAAAGAATGAGTCTGTGCAGATTATGTCCGTTGAACAGTGGGAATGGAAAACACTGAAGTACCACGGTTGGTTTTAGTGATTGAGGAGTAGGCCTAACGGGGTGTGTGAGCAGAGGATCATTTGTAGATCTCCTGATGGCGAGAGCATGCTTTCTTCGTTTGCACATGGGTACCTCTTAGTAAATAGGCCAAAAATACGTCCGCCGGCCTCGCAAATAAAAGTTATACACTCAAATTATTCTATATTAGAGAGTTTTTAGAGCCATGGAATTGGGGAAATTTAAGGCACATGGAACTGCACCACTGGCCTGGACTTGGAGCTTCCAATTCTGAGCATTTTGGATGGGTACAAAAGTGACGCTATTTAGCCATGTCGTGGAGGGATCCTTTTTCAAAATGGCTACTTTTCTAGTTTGTTAAACATCATTCGTTTTAGGGTGGTCTTCTTTGGGTGAGAATTTCTCAAAAAATCATTGGTCAACCCATCAAAAAATGGGGGGAAATATGAAAGATGACATGTTGATCATCATTTTTTGTACAGCCTGACCACCTGTGAGAGTTCTGAGGAGTTTTTTTTAAAGAATTTTGAAATATGGGGATTTATCACTGGTGTCTATGTGAATTTTTACGGGGTGTATACAAAAAAAAAGGAAACCCAGATGTAAATGTAAATTATAAAAACTCTAATAAATTTTCAAACAAGTTTATATACCGGTTTCATGTGAAACGCCAAAGTATCCTCTTTCCAATGCTACCTTGATTGTGTGTCTGTGGCCATGGATGACTGAGCATTCGGGGTTATTTTGTCAAGGGTCAAAACCTGTACTGAGCCAAGTTTTACCCGGCTAAGATTGCTAGCTGGTTTGTTATGCAAATGTTGAAATGGACTAGACTTTGTACAGAGCTTTGTGTGGAAAGAGGTGGTGGCCATGTTGAGGCATTGGGCCATGAGGGGTTAACTTCAACAATGAGAGTGGTTAAATCACTGTGTCAAAATTGAATACATTGTTTTAAAGAAACTGATGTCTTCTTTCTTTAAATGAAGCCGTTGCACATGCCCAGAATACCAGTTACCCTTTCGCACAAACTTGGCCCAGTGCAGGTTTTGACCCTTGACAGATTAACAATGTATGCTCAGTCATCCGTGGCCACAGACACACAATCAAGGTATCATTGTAAAGAAGACACTTTTTTTTAAACATTTTTATTAGATTTTTTATAATTCACATTTACATTTGGGTTTCCTTTTTTTTTTATACACCCTGTACACTGGTTGCACCCATAATGTGGGTGATTCAGAAAGAAGAGTCGTAGTTGGGATTGAGTATCTGCCTATTCCAATCAAGATTGGTTGTTTTTGATGTTTTATATGAGGCCATTGGATTTAGTTGGTTTCGGTTTGTTTCTCTAAAAGGGACAGCAATATTCTCGGCTTGTCGGGTTCGGTTTGGCTCTAGGTTCTCGCGGAGCGAGCCTCTTTTTTAAGGCAATGATGTAGGGGGTTTGGGGAAAGATTTCCGAGAGTAGTTTGTTGCCTTAGATTAAGCGTCAGTGTCAGGTTATTTAGGTCACGGTGGCTTATGGCTGGTTTAAAAAAATTGGGGTTCGGAATAGAGGTATAGGTGTTACTCTTTTTTTATCAATAGTGGACCTTTTGGGGGAAGAAATATAAGTTATATTGCTGATGAGGCTACCCTTCGCAATTTCGCTAGGCTTTTTACTTGCTTCTCCATAGATGATAATTGTCATGACGCTTTGCATCACAGCATCAATACCTTTTCATTGAAAACAACTCTAATGATGTCATTAATCAGTAGTTGTATTGCTGCATGTGTATAGAAATTAAATAAACGAGCTGAAGCTTTTGCATATTTTATGAACATCTACAAAAGAAACACAACCATTAATAATTGCCTCCGCGCGCCGCTTTTTGGTAAAATGTCATTTTCAGTCTCAGTGTCCGTTATTAGTTTCTAGCAATGCTGTTCAATAATTTAGATACATGTATATCAAGTCAATTTATGCAAAGTTTCACCTTCAACTTTACCTAAACGTACACCTTTCAAAATGCACTACGCACGTATTCACCTTCAATATACCTGTTTACATGTGGGCCTCCTTTTTTTAAGTTTCATTAGGATCTACGTTTCTTTGTTTTTGTTTACTGTAACCACAGATGTTCCCCCGGTCGATGCCCCATGAGTTTGTAAGCTGGTTAAACACAATCTACAAACAAACGAGCTAAAACACACACAACCATTTTGTTGTCCCAGGGAGGGCTATTAATAATCCCCTCTTTGTACCTGACAGACACTGACACTGGTGAGCCGGGCAGTACTATCATATAGAATTACCCATCATTCCCCAGACGCCAAATGAATGGTCCCATTGTGTAAACAGATGCATACAAAAGGCATCCAGTGAATAACCATTTTGAATCAAATAAATATCATTTTGTCGGATTTGGAATTGGGACCAGATAGGTTCTTTTTTTCTAAACTGCTACAGTGAAGATATCCGTTTTACTTCACAATATTCGTACATGTGACTATTTTGTACATCATTATGACGTCATCAAAATAAAAAATAACAAACAAAATTGACAGTAAGGCTAGAATGCACAAATAGTCTGGCACCATCCCGTTCAACAGTTCACAATTTATAAAATACAATCAGGGAACACAACCAAAATGGCGTCCTCGTGAATAAGGTCCATGAGTCTCTCCCGGATGTTTTTGGGCCTTTTTTGAAGGCAATAAAAGAGGCTTTGGGAATGATTTGCGAGAGTATAGTTTATTGCCTTGGATTAAGCGCCAATTTATTGATCCATTTATTAGGTCACGGGGGTTTATGACTGGTTTTGGAATATGAAGTCGGTTTGGATAAGAGGTATAGGACGACGTTTTAGGTAAATTTACTCACTTGTTATCAATAATCTTAATGGATCGACTTTTTCAAATTTGTTGAAGAATAAAGTTACATTACTGATGAGACTATATGCTTCTTATCCTTTCCCTTTAAAGAGTATACAACCATGCACTGTTCAGCCGATACTGATGCGCTATAGGCTTTCTACCAGCTTCTCCATAGATGATAATTGCCATGTACGCTTTGCATCATAGCAACCGCGTACATTTTCATCGTAAACAACCCTATGATCATCAGTATATTCATTGTTCCTTTTGTACCGCTGCATGTATATGAAATTAACGAGCTGACGTTTTGCATAATTTATGAACGTCAACAAAAGAGACACAACCATTAATTGCCTCTGCGCGCCGCATTTTGATAAAATGTCGTTTTTAGTCTCAGTGTCGGAATTAGCATCTAGCAATGCTTTTCAATAATTTTATAAATACATCAAGTCAATTTGTGAACATTTTACATGTACGTATACAGCAGGTGGGGTCTGTGAGACGAGTACGATAGCCTGTGTGCTCTTCTACTCTTTAAAAAGGGGTGTGCAAAGAAATATTCCTTTTAAAATGAAAATATTAAAACCAAATTCTCATATTTGTTTACTCGAGATGTTTGAGCATGCCCGGAGAGTTTTAAAGCATAAAAATTGGGGCGATACATGTAGGAGTGACGTGAGTTTTTAATTTGAGGTGTCGTTAAAATGAAAGTTATTTCATGATTGTTTCTATTATTCTTTGCACTTCATTTACGTCAGTACAACTTTATACATAACACAACTTTCAACATTTTCTTCCGTAGGCCAAAAATAATGTAAGACATTATGTGGATTTATCTGTAAAATTGGTTTTCACTGAATCATTGGCGCTCGCACCAATAAAGAATGGCTATTAAATAATTGATATTACTACGGAGCTCTAGAAGTGCCATCCAAGTTGTTGAAATCCTGAGATAATTTATCTCAGAATGACGACATTATTTTTACGCGTAAGGTGTCAATATCCAAATATAATTTATCACGGAATGACGACATCCTGAAAGAAGGATGCTTTTTCATCAATCGACAAAATCAGCATTCGAAACTTCAGGATGTCGACATTTGACCTTTGTTTTTTTAAAGGATGTCGTGTTCCTGGGATTAATATTCTCTGGATGTCTACATCCTACAGCTATGGAATTCTAGAGATCTAGAGGTGCCATCCAAGTTGTTGTTCTTAAAATGTCGACATCCTGAGATAATTTGTCAAGAGATGATCACATCTTCAAACTAGGATGTTGACGTCCTGAGATAATTTCCCCCATGATAAAGACTTCCTAAAATTCAAATGTCGACATCCTGAGATAATTTAAATGCTGTTTAGTGGAGTGATGAGAAAGCAATCTCACTTTCAGGAAATCGTCATCTCGTGATGAATCTTCTCAAGTTGTCGACAGCCTACTCTCGAGATGTCGTTATCCTTTGATGAATTATTTCAGGATGTCGACATCCTAATTTTACGATGTCGTCATTCTGTGATAAATTATCTCTTGATCTCAACGTATTGGATATGGCACCTCAAGGGCTCCGTATTACCACTCATCCAATCAACTGCATATTTAATGAGGTCTGGTTTACGAGAGCTTGATATGCGGCGGTTTAGTCATTTCAGCACTAGACCCCAGTGGGGTAAGACCGGAGAAATCATGGTGCGTAAACGGTTCATCTTTGGCTTGATAAGCCTTCATCTGATCATGGGTTGCACTGGTGGTGACGAGATGTGTGAGGCCTCCATTAGAGGGGCGGGTCCTTCTAGTTGGATCAAGTGGGGCGGCAAATACTACAAAGCCATCATGGTGAAGCTGACATGGTTTCAGGCAAAAGAGGAATGCACCAAGATGGGAGGTTCCTTGGTCTTGCCACGGTCTCAGGAGGAAACTAAATTCCTCGTGGCGTTAGTGTCACAGGGGGAACAGCTTCTAGACCTGTTTTGGATCAATTGCAACGATCTCGAGGAAGAAGGTTTGTCTATTTAAAAGGATGACATGATTGAATTATTATTATAATAAGGTCATGAAAAAAGAAAACAAAAAAGAATGTTCATGATTTAATCAACTTACACAAAACACAGAATTTCAACAAATAAAAAGATCACCGTTGTTTCTTTCGAAGAATCATTATTGTTTGTCGATTCCTATACACCCTCATGTGTTTACTATTTTTATTTACATGGTTTATTTTTATTTTTTATTTTTTGGATAGGTACTTGGAAGTGTCAGGATGGTACTGACGAAGTGGAATTCAGGAATTGGGACTCTTTTGGCAGCCAACCTAATAACGACAGAGGTAATGAGGACTGCGCTGAGGTATGGTCAGGAGGGAAATGGAATGACTTGCCATGCAATGAGCTACGCCTTGCAATATGCATCCGCCCTGCACCACAGCTGCACTTTTAAGAACCCAATGTCATTATGAACTGGTCAATAGTCTCCTTGCGACTATACAGATTTCAAACAGCTATCCGAATCAAAACAAAAACTCATTCTGGCCAATATACGTGGACTTTGTCGAAACACATGTATAGAAATGACTGTGAAGATAATTGAAATAAGATAATTGTGAAAGATAATTGTGAAGGTAATACTTTTAGTTAGAGTCTTAAATGTAAAATACGACAGAAATTGTTTTAAATTTTTGAAAGCGGTTCGAAAATTGTATGTTATTATATTAATCCAAAACTACTGTCTGTGCTGTTTTCAAATTTAAGTTAAGGAATAATTGCTGTTTTTCTGAAATACAAACGCCGTTCATAGTATTCACTTTTAAGTGAGACAACAAGAAAAAAAATCGACGTTTGGCTTAAAAATAATAATACGTCGCAAATGTATTGCAGTCAGAGAATAATTCAACTCTCACTTGGTATTAAAAATCCGTTTAGAAAAAAATCGAGAGGACAGAAATTATATCGTGAAAATAATGTACGGTAAAAATCACACTAAATTAGTTTAAATCCAGGCAGCTAGAACTTTATGAAAAAGAAATCTGTGTACAGTAATCTAATAAAATGGTATTTAGTTGAAGAAACTCCTAAATTGTTTGCAGTAAGCATCAAATCATTTTCAAGTATTCTTTTGACATGTTTAATTCAGAGGCGGCAATTAATTCAGGGAGATAAGAGTGATATATATTTGAGATTTGGGAGAAATGAGGGATAAAGATAATCGACTAAAGAGTGACGGATCCAGGATATTTTTAAGGGGGGGGGCTGAGTTTTTGTAAGTCCAAGATTTGTCGATCGGGGAGGGGCCTGAAGCAGTGAATCAAGATTTACAGTCATGAGTGATGACGGTATTCCGGGAAATTAAGAAAAGTTTAGTTTTTTCCATTAGTTTTCGGTGTGGGTGGGGGATGGGGTCCCCCCCCCTGGATCCGCCTTTGCGAAATGGTTGAAATAACAGAGGTTCTGGTTGTTCCATTACCTATGCCCTGGGCAAGGGCATAAATCCTGGGGTGGGGATGGGGTTGGGGTGGGCTTGGGAGTGGGGGTGGGGGAGGATATATGCCCCCTTTTGTTTGAAGGGATGGAAGGGCCATTGGAAAATCTCCCCCTCCCCCACAATTTTGTGGTGAGAAACCGAAATATGCCGATGTTGAGGTTTTCTTTCAACTTTCCAATAGTCCAAGTGTAAATAGTAATGGAAAATGGAGAACAAAGTATAGAAAAGCTTTAAATGCACCGTTTTGATGTAAGGTCAAGAGACGTAAGCACGCACGTCCGCATGTGCATTCGTGTCCTGAACAGCGCCCCCTATAGTGTCATGTAGTTTCCAGCCCACGCCCCACGCTTTTCTAATAACCACGGCCGAGCGATTTTAAGATTTTTCGGTAACTAACCGTGGGGGTTACAGTATTTGACGGACATGTCTTTATTGAGTACAAAATGCATGACAGACATCTCATTTTTAATCGCAGGTTAACTTTTAAATTAAATTTGAAATGTCTCCCGATGACAAACACAATATGGCAACAGGAGTCAAACGTTCACTGCCAACGATCAATTCTGCATAATAAGAGGACGCGGGTGGTTTTGTATTGAATAAACCTTTGGTGCAGTCACCGTGAACAAATTAATATAACAAAGTAACAAAGGATACCATCTGAGACGCCCTCAACGCGCAGGGTCTATTGTCTAAGATACAAAAGGAGGAGTTTCCATCATGTCTTGGTATCTCTACTCTTAATTAAAAGAAAATGTGAGGACCAGTGCTGCGATATTTTTCTGTTTCGATGATTCAACTCGATATGCAGTCATCATTTCCGAAGCAGACACCAGTTGAATGAGGCCTGAGAGATGATGGTGTCTGAACGGTTCATCTTTGGCTTGATAAGCCTTCATCTTATCATGGGTTGCACTGGTGGTAACGAGATGTGTGATGCCTCCATTGGTGGCCGTAGAGGGGCGTGTCCTCATGCTTGGATCCAGTGGGGCGGCAAATGCTACAAAGCCATCACTAAGCGCCTGACATGGTTTCAGGCAAAAGATGAGTGCATCAAGATGGGAGGTGCCTTGGTCGTGCCACAGTCTCAGAAGGAAACTGATTTCCTCGTGGCGCTAGTGCCAGAGGCTGCAAACCTGTTTTGGATCAATTGCAACGATCTAGAGGAAGAAGGTTTGTTGGAAAAAAATGTTTTAAGGAATTTGTAGGAGATGCAAAAAGAATCGGGAGGCACAAACATTACATAATTTCAACAACAAAAAAAGATCATAGAGGTTTCGTTTGAAGAATCATAATTGTTTATCGATTCCTACATCCTCATGTGTTTATTATTTTTTTCTTTATTTTTTATCTATATATATATTTTTTTTTAGATACTTGGACGTGTCAGGATGGTACTGATGAGGTGGAGTTCAGGAATTGGGACCCTTTTTACAACCAACCTGACAACTGGGGGCATAATGAGCACTGTGCTGGGGTATGGTCAGGAGGGAAATGGAACGACTTCCAATGTGATACGACACTCCCTGCAATATGCATCCGACCTGCACCACAGTTACACTTTTAAGAACCCAATGTCATAAACTGGTCAATTATAATCTCCTTGCGACCGTAGAGATTCCAAACAGCTATCCAAATCACAACACAAAAACTCATTCTGACCAATATAGGTTGCCCTTGTCAAAACGCATCCGTACAAATGACTGTAAAGATAATCAGTTAGTAAATAATTCTATGTCAAAGTTTTGCGATGTCAGTAAGAAAATGTAATAAATGACAAACGCTGTTTTATTTTAGAACTCAGATCATATGCATCTGCATCTATAGACATTTCTGTTATTGACAATGAAATATTTAGATGTAGAAAGTGCTTATTTGTGAATTTTCAACTTTCCTTTTGATTTAAGGCACAAAATGAAACTATGTTATTGAAGTTACAGAGTAATTATATACACCTATATTAAGTTACATTCTTAGACTTAAAAGATAGAATTCACCTTTTGAAGCGAACTTCACGTCAAATTACCAAAATAAAAGCTGAAAACAAGTCAGTTTCAATAACATGATAATAATTATGTGGTCCAAGATTGAATCCAGCAGGCAGCTGAAACAAAAACAGTGAGAAATTGTGAAAAAAATTCTTTTTCCGGCAATCTAATAAAATGGTAGTTAGTAAACGAAACTCCTAAACTGTCTGCAAAGAGTATCAAATCATTTCAAAGTATTCTCTTGCAATCTTTAATTTCAGAGGCGTCAATTAATTCAAGGAGATAAGAGTGATTTTTATTTGAGATTTGGTCGAAATGAGTGATAAAGAGAATCGACTAAAGAGTCGGATCCAGAATGTTTCAAAATGAAGTGGGAGGGGCCGGGTGGCTGAGTTTTTTTTTAAGTCCAAGATTTGTCAAAGGGGAGGGAATGAGGAGGCGGATGAGGCGTTGCAGTCAACACATAAAAAGACCAAAGGCCTGTATGAAGATTTGCAATGAGGGATGACGTTATTCTGGGAACTTAAGGACAATTAAGGTTTTTTTCTCCATTTGTTCGGGGTGGGCGTGGGGGTTGAGGGTCCCCCTCCCTTTTGATCCCTTTTGAAAATAAAGAGTTTATCGGCGTCAATATAATTTTGGTAACACAGACAAAACTGCAAAAATGAAGTCACGGTGTCCAGACAATCGGCCTTACTATTAAACAGAAAAAAAACAATCTCACCTATGTCACACGATAACTCTAAAACTATTATTGGATTGAAATTTTTCCTAGAGGTTGAGCGTGACTGGCAACACAAGCAGGTTAAATATTGAGAGAAAACACACGGATTATCGGCGTCGATATAATATTTAGTAACACGGACAAAACCCATCCAAAGTGAAGTCACGGTCTACAGAAAATCAGCCTAACTATTAAACAGAAAAACAATCATACCTATGTCACACGATAACTCTTTTTTTTTTTTTATTGGATTTAAATATTGCCCAACTGTTCACCATGACTGGCAACACAAGCCTGTTTAATATTGAGTAAAAATATAGAGTGTTTCGACGGTCCATATAATTTTTTTGTAGCCAAAACAAAACTGCCAAAATGAAGTCACAGTGTCCAGATAATCGGCCTTACTATTTAAACAAACACAATCACACGGACCTATGTCACACGATAACTCAAAAACTATTTGTTTTATTGGATTGAATTTTTCCTAGAGGTTGAGCATAACTGGCAACGTAAGCTTTCGAAGTATTTAGAGAAAACACACAGGTAATTGGCGTCAATATAACTGTTAGTAACGCGGACAAAATCCATCCAAAGGGAAGTTACGGTCTACAGAAAATCGGCCTGATCTGACTTAAAAATGAACCATTACAGGGAAAAATGTGTCGCATAAGGAGTTTCAATTTCGTGAGAAAACGTCAACCAACAAATGGAAGTTTCTTTCGAGAAAGGGTTCGCTAAACGCTTGTACCAAGACAAACGTGCGCACGTGCCTACCATAAGTTTCGTTCAATAGAGGGCGCGCCACATAAATAGTGGTGTCCCCGCAAAGCATCAACACGGATGCTGCACAATTTCGAGAAACAACCACAAAAATACAAGATGTATGAAACTGAAATTTCGTGCACTGATTTTCCACGATGTATAACATTAGAAGTTTAAATATCATGAGAAACCGCCTAGCAATAAACATAATTATGATCGCAACAATGAAGTGTGTTAAACGCGAAAAATCCAGGTTGACTTTCATTCAGATTGTATTTGCCCCAATTTTGTCGCGCTTATAACACTGTACTGTTACGGTCATAATAGCCTAATTATTTAGCGGTTTCATGTGAAATTAAATCTCCTAATGCTAAACGTCATGACAAATCAGTGGGCAAAAATTCAGTGCAATACATCGTGTACTTCTTGAGTAGTTGACCCCCAAACCGAGTTTAATGGTGGAGATCGAGAACATGTGGCGCGCCCTCTATTGTAAAAAAAGAAAAGAAAAGATTACAGTAGGCATTGGTGCGAGACCACTAGGGTTTCAGACCTGTAAATCGACTCCCATAGACCTAAGTGATAATTACACGTACATGTATTTCCTATTTTTAGTGGGTTTTTATACTCACAACTCTCCAAGGCGTTTGAGATGCCCATCAAACTGACGGAGCATTTGTTGCGGAAACGCCAAATGCTGTTGACACCCCCAGGCGGGAATGTTCCTATTTTTGTTAATTTCTACACAACGATCTGGGGATACATCTTGCACTTTCGTGTGCTTTCCTATGGAAGCATGGTTTTATCATCGTGCTCGAGTGGAAACTAGTAATTTTCGTCTTGTGCAAAATTTCAGACTTAACTTCCCTTATAAAAATCCCCCGGAGCCCCGATTCAGAAAACAACATCAACTTTGTCTGCTACAAAATTCGAATCTGTAAATCAACTCCCATAACCTAATTGATACGTAGATCTCCAAGGCATTTGGACTTTTTGTTGGAGTTGTTGCTCCCAAAAACGAGGTAATTTGAAAATTGAAATTTCGTCCAGTGACTGGTCATTATGACTCTATAACATAATGATATTTAATTTTATGGGCAACCGTCAAACAGTAACAAATAATGACCAAAACAAATAGGGTACATGTATTTCGACTTTTTTTTCGACAGCTCCTGGCATAAGGTTTGTACAAGAAATTCTTCCGAGGACCAGTGCCCTGGTCCTCGGGCAGCGCCGGGCCCATTGTTATCGCACATTGTCCCAAGTCCTCAGTCGTATAATTTACCTTACATAACTACTGCGGACATTCCTGTTTTCGTGTAGTTAAGAAAACCGGCAAAACAACTCTATTTACTCCCACTGTGAACACTCTTTCAACCCATATTTTTGCCATGATTTCCTTGAGTGTTCCTCTTTATTTTGCGACCGATAAACCTAACCCAAACATGTGTTGTATCCGCAAATTTGATCCCGATACCCGGTAAAGTCGTCAATTGTTTCACGGACGCCTTATTTATGTTTATGCCCATGTTGGGAAAACAGTTTAATTGCAGTTTTTACAGAGAGTTTGAAATCTGCTATAATACAAATGGTAAATACCGTATCACTCACTTTACTACTTAGTTTACTGCAAGCGCCACTGTCGGGAGTGATATGCAACACAACAGCTTGACCTGACTTGCAGTAATTTTTAGAAAAACGAAGCTGGCTGATTTTAGCAGTTCATTGGCTTTTCCAATAACGCACCTCGCAGCAAGGCTTATAGCAGATCTCTGTTTATTTATACAATATAAATATATAATTCATACAAAATGATTAATCTTAGAAAGCGTGCTAATGACTTGTTGCTTTTCCTTTTGAGGACAACAACGAGGGATATTAAAGCTAAAATAACTCTATGATAGAACTTACAAGTCCAACAGACGCCGAGCTTGTAATTTTGAAAAGTACGGCGTTGTGTAAATTTTGGCAAATAAGTGTTCAGCACGCAACAGTTTATACTCGTCGCCAATGTTGTATCCTAGTATATTTACCAATACCAAGGAGGAGTCGCACCAGAGTCGCACCAGAGTCGCACAGTTGAACCGCCTGGGGAAAGGGTTGACACGGAAGACAAACCACATGTACACAGGTGAAGGTTCACGAAACGACTGACTGTACTGGGTCGCATGCAGCAGGCAGCATGGCCCAAGTCACGCCTGACTGGTTTATTACGTAATGTGCATACTGGTCACAACTCATGCCTCTAAACCTATTTTCCAGATAGAGAAAACCTCGTGCGGACACGGGCAGGTTCACACCACGTCGCTGCTCTATGTGGACCTCTTTTGTTTAGAGATTCACAATGGCATGCTGGTATGCGGCACCACACACGCTTAAAAATCTCAACACACTTCATAAGCATTCTAAATCAAGAATTGAGCTCATCCCTTAACATTTTATATAACAGCAGGCCTATATTCTATAACATATCTAATTTTATATCACAGCAAAAAAAAAAAGAACTGTTGCCTTCATACACATGGTCAGTTTTGATTTTCCCACTGAAATTTCCTTTTCGTGAATCAGTCAGCCATAGTGGCAGAGATGTCAACGATTTAACAAACCTTAGAGGTTGCGATGGCCTTCCAGCCTAATCCCCGTCCCCCAATAACTTTGGATCATTCGCAATACGCAGTGGATGGACCGGGAACCAGACTCTCCCAACTCTCCTTTTCTGGCCGTTTTTTTTAAAAGGGTACATGTGCACGGAGCCCATGGTCAACCAAGCAGCGATTTGAATTCATGCGTCCAATACTACCTGCAAGTCCTATATTTATACCTGCATGTACCCTATTAATATTAGCCATCCTGCTTTGTGCCTGCAGCGTAGAAATTTAACAAACGAGCTGAAGTCTTGCATATTTTATGAACATGTACAAAAGAGACACAACCATTAATTGCCTCTGCCCGCCGCATTTTGATAAAATTGTCCTTTTCAGGTTCAGTGTCAGAATTATTTACTATAGCAACGCCGATCAATAATTTTGATACATCCATCCAATTATGGCGGAAGGGGTATGTGAGCCGAGTGCGTATTACGATGGTCTCGTGTGCCTCTACCGCTCTTAAGGAGGGGGAGTGCAGTATCGTGATCAAAGAAATATCTCTTTTAAAATAAATTTTTTTAACACTAACTTCTCATTTCTGAAAACGTGAAAGAGACATTACTTCCTGGAATGCGCCGAATTGGGCTACAATGCGTTTTAAACGAAATGATGATAATTGGAAAGAGCATTTAAAAAAAGGGTGAACGCCACACAACCATCCTTTCAAAACTGGGAAGTTTGTGTTATTCCTGGAGTGCAAGAACCATGCGAGAACCAGTTTTGGGGTCAACATTTTGACTCTCAAAAATACATTGCATTTTGCGGACGTGCGAGACACAACAGTTGTGTATTTGCCTACAATCTTGGACCACCTATTGTCCCTCTTTTGTTTGTACTTTAACTTTTTAGGAAGACCTCCCATATGTTTTGTACACGAATCCAAATTGGGGACCTCTCGGGAATTGGGGACCCTATTGTCTATAATTGTTCAACGTCCCCTAATCAATGCAGAAACAAACTCGCAATCACGTGTACCGTACATTGAATGGACACGACTGGAAATACGTATGTTACAAAATGTCCGCCGCGTCCGATGTAAACAACGGTTTTTTTTTCTCCCGTCTTGTTTTCGGGAACGGTAAGACATTAGATTAGTTTCCTTTAAACCAGACCTTTGATATGGGATTTTAAGTAAACAATCTAAAACATAATATTTTCGGGGATTTTCCGGTCAAGCACCACCCCCCCCCCAAAAAAAAATATATTGTCATTATTTTGTCATTCTTTATTGGTGCGCGTTTCCTACCTCCACGGTGGTGCGAGCGCCAATAATTCGGGGTGCCGGTGTATTGTGAATTTATGACGCTCAAAATATCGACTCATCGGTAGTCATTGCGCATGTCTAGGTGAAGATTGTGGACTTTCAACCAATTAAAGCAGGGTAAAAGGGACCACATTTCAAAGGAGTCCAAAATTCATGTGACACCGGAAAAGCGTTCACAACCAGCCAGCCTCGGTGTTTTATCAACCGATTAAAACCACCCACGTGACGGGTTGTCGACCAATAGGAATGGGTAAACTATCTTGGGTATTTGTGTACATGTATTTAGGTATGTACCGTGTCTGCATATTTAATGAGGTCTGGTTTACGAGAGCTTGATCTGCGGCGGTTTAGTCATTTTAGCACTAGACCCCAGTGGGGTAAGACCGGAAAAATCATGGTGCGTAAACGGTTCATCGTTGGCTTGATGAGCCTTCATCTGATCATGGGTTGCACTGGTGGTGACGAGATGTGTAAGGCCTCCATTAGAGGGGCGGGTCCTTCTAGTTGGAACAAGTGGGGCGGCAAATACTACAAAGCCATCACTGGGCCCCTGACATGGTCTGAGGCCAAAGAGGAGTGCACCAAGATGGGAGGTGCCTTGGTCGCGCCACGGTCTCAGGAGGAAACTGATTTCCTCATGACGCTATTCCCACCGCAATCCCAGTTTTGGATCAATTGCAACGATATCGAGGAAGAAGGTTTGTTGAAATTTTAAGTCGGACATTTTCAGTTTCAAAGAATTTTATAATTTAATTAGGATAAAGAATCAGGAGGCACAAATACTACAGAATATTATCCACAAATAAAATATCAGAGGTGTTTCGCTTGAAGAATAAGTTATTGTTTGTCGATGTCTGCATCTGCAAATACTTAATGGTTGGTGTGTATCTATTTATTTACTTATTAATTTTTTTATTTATTTATTTATGGTAGGTTATTGGACGTGTCAGGATGGTACTGATGAGGTGGAGTTCAGGAATTGGGACACTGATAAAGAGGATGAGGAACCCAATAACACGAGAGGTGATGAGGACTGCGCTGTGGTATCGTTCATTGGTGGGAAATGGAATGACGTGTATTGTAATGAAATGAGGTCAGTCCCTGCAATTAGTGCAATATGCATCCGACCTGCACCACAGCTGCACTTTTAAGGACCCAATGTCATTATGAACTGGTCAATAGTCTCCTTGCGACTATACAGATTTCAAACAGCTATCCGAATCAAAACAAAAACTCATTCTGGCCAATATACGTGGACTTTGTCGAAACACAGGTATAGAAATGACTGTGAAGATAATTGAAATAAGATAATTGTGAATGTAATACTTTTAGTTAGAGTCTTAAATGTAAAATACGACAGAAATTGTTTTAAATTTTAGAAAGTGGTTGGAAAATTATATGTAATTATATTAATTAAAAAGTACTGTCTGTGCTGTTTTCAAATTTAACTTAAGGAATAATTGCTGTTTTTTCTGAAATACAAACGCCGTTCATAGTATTCCCTTTTAAATGAGACAACAAGAAAAAAAATCGACGTTTGGCTTAGAAATAATAATACGTTGCAAATGTATTGCAGTCAGACAATAATTCAACTCTCGCTTGGTACAAAAATCCGTTTAGAAAAAAATCGAGAGGACAGAAATTATATCTTGAAAATAATGTACGGTAAAAATCACAATAAATTAGTTTAAATCCAGGCAGCTAGAACTTTGAGAAAATTATGAAAAAGAAATCTGTGTACAGTAATTTAATAAAATGGTATTTAGTGAAATAAACTCCAAAATTGTCTGCAGTAAGCATCGAATCATTTTCAAGTATTCTTTTGACATGTTTAATTCAGAGGCGTCAATTAATTCAGGGAGATTAGAGTAATATTTATTTGAGATTTGGGAGAAATGAGGGATAAAGAGAATCGACTAAAGAGTGACGGATCCAGGATTTTTTTAAGGGGGGGGGGCTGAGTTTTTGTAAGTCCAAGATTTGTCGATCGGGGAGGGGCCTGAAGCAGTGAATCAAGATTTACAGTCATGAGTGATGAGGGTATTCCGGGAAATTAAAGAAATTTGAGTTAAAAAAAAAAGTTTTCTGTGTGGGTGGGGGATGGGGACCCTTCACCCTTGGATCCGCCTTTGCGAAATGCTTGAAATAACAGAGGTTCTGGTTGTTCCATTACCTATGCCCTGGGCAAGGTCATAAATCCTGGGGTGGGGGTGGGGTTGGGGTGGGGTTGGGAGTGGGGGTAGGGGAGGATATATGCCCCCTTTTGTTTGAAGGGGTGGAAGGGCCATTGGAACATTTCCCCCTCCCCCACAATTTTGTGGTGAGAAACCGAAATATGCCGATGTTGAGGTTTTCTTTCAACTATCCAATAGTCCAAGTGTGTTAAATAGTAATGGAAAATGGAGAACAAAGCATAGAAAAGCTTTAAATGCACCGTTTTTACGTAAGGTCAAGGGACGTAAGCACACACGTTTGCATTGGCATTCGTGTCCTGAACAGCGCCCCCTATCGTGTCATGTAGTTTCCATCCCACGCCCCACGCTTTTCTAATAACCACGGCCGAGCGATTTTAAGATTTTTGGTGACTAACCGTGCGGGTTACAGTATTTCACTGACATGTCTTTATTGAGTACAAAATGCATGGCAGACATCTCATTTTGAATCGCAGGTTAACTTTTACATTAAATTTGAAATGTCTCCCGATGACAAACACAATATGGCAACAGGAGTCAAACGTTCACTGCCAACGATCAATTCCGCATAAGAGGACGCGGGTGGTTTTGTATTGAATAAACATAATTAAAAGAAAACATGAGGACCAGTGCTGCGATATTTTTCTGTTTGGATGATTCATCACGATATGCAGTCATCATTTCAGAACCAGACACCAATTGAGCGAGGCCTGAGAGATGATGGTGTCTGAACGGTTCATCTTTGGCTTGATAAGCCTTCATCTGATCATGGGTTGCACTGGTGGTGACGACATGTGTGATGCCTCCATTGGTGGCCGTAGAGGGGCGTGTCCTCATGCTTGGATCCAGTGGGGCGGCAAATGCTACAAAGCCATCACTAAGCGCCTGACATGGTTTCAGGCAAAAGATGAGTGCATCAAGATGGGAAGTGTCTTGGTCGTGCCACGGTCTCAGGAGGAAGCTGATTTCCTCCTGCTGCTAGAGCAAATTCCATCCGAGTTTTGGATCAATTGCAGCGATCTCGAGGAAGGTTTGTTGAAATTCTATGTTCGACTTTTTTGTTTCACAGAATTGTTAGGAGATGCAAAGAATCAGGAGGCACAATTACTAACAGAATTTCAACAAATAAAAGATCAGAGGTGTTTCGTTTGAAGAATCATAATTGTTTGTCGATTCCTACATCTGCATGTATTTATTTGTGATTTATTTTGTTTTGTTTTTGATTTATAGGTACATGGAAGTGTCAGGATGGCACTGACGAGGTGGAGTTCAGGAATTGGGCAGACAATCAACCCGATAACGCGAATTCTAATGAGCACTGCGCTGAGGTATGGCCAGAAGGGAAATGGAATGACTTGCCATGCCATCGGCAGCTTCATGCCATATGCGTCCGACCTGCACCACAGCTGTACTTTTAAGAACCCAACGTCGTTATGAACTGGTCAATTATAGTCTCTTTGCGACTAGAGATTCGAAACCGCTATCCAAAAGAAAATAAAAATTCATTCTGACCAATATGGATTGCCAATGTCAAAACACATCCATTCAAATGACTGTGAAGATAATTTAGTAAATAATTTGATGTCAAAGTCTTGTGATGTTAGTAAGAAATTGTAATAAATGACAAACGCTGTTTTATGTTAAGTTTTAGAACTCAAACGATTAAATGCATCTGCATCTATGGACATTTCTGTTATTGACAATGAAATATTTAGATGTAGAAAGTGCTTATTTGTGAATTTTTCAACTTTTCTTTTTAATTTAAGGCACATGATGAAACTAAATTATTGAAGTTACAAAGTAATTATATAAAATTATATGAAGGTTCATTCTTATAGAGTTAAAAATATATTTCACCTTTTGAAGCGAAGTCTACGGCAAATTACCAACATAAAAGCTGAAAACAAGTATGTTTCAATAATATGATAATAATTATGTGGTCCAAGATTGAATCCAGCAGGCAGCTGAAACAAAAACAGTGAGAAATTGTGAAACAAATTCTTTTTTCCGGCAATCTAATAAAATGGTACTTAGTAAACGAAACTCCTAAACTATCTGCGATGAGTATCAAATCATTTCAAAGTATTCTCTTGCAATCTTTAATTTCAGGGGCGTCAATTAATTCAGGGAGATAAAAGTGATTTTTATTTGAGATTTGATAGACATGAGTGATAAGGAGAATCGACTAAAGAGTGTCGGATCCAGAATGTTTCAAAATGAAGTGGGAGGGGCCGGGTGGCTGAGTTTTTTTAAGTCCAAGATTTGTCAAAGGGGAGGGAATGAAGGGGGCGGATGAGGCGTTGCGGTCAACACATAAAAAGACCAAAGGCTGAATCAAGGTTTGCAATGAGGGATGACGTTATTCTGGGAACTTAAGGACAATTAAGGTTTTTTTTTCATTTATTCCGGGTGGGCGTGGGGTTGAGGGTCCCCCTCCCTTTTGATACCTTTTGAAAATAAAGAGTTTATCGGCGTCAATATAATTTTTGGTAACACAGACAAAACTGCAAAAATGAAGTCACGGTGTCCAGACAATCGGCCTTACTATTAAACAGAAAAAAACCCAATCTCACCTATGTCACACGATAACTCTAAAACTATTATTGGATTGAAATTTTTCCTAGAGGTTTAGCATGACTGGCAACACAAGCAGGTTAAATATTGACAGAAAACACACACACATTATCGGCGTCGATATAATATTTAGTAACACCGACAAAACCCATCCAAAGTGAAGTCACGGTCTACAGAAAATCGGCCTAACTATTAAACAGAAAAAACAATCATACCTATGTCACACGATAACTCAATTTTATTTCATTTTATTGGATTTAACATTTGCCTTACTCTTCAGCATGACTGGCAATACAAGCCTGTTTAATATAGAGTAAAAATATAGAGTTTACCGACGTCAATATGTATTTTGTGTGTAACCAAAACAAAACTGCCAAATGTAGTCACGATGTTCAGATAATCGGCCTTACTATTAAACAGAAAAAAACAATCATACCTATGTCACACGATAACTATTCGTTTGTGTATTTTATTGGGTTTAAATATTGCCTAACTGTTCAGCATTACTGGCAACACAAGCCTGTTTAATATTGAGTAAAAAATATAGAGGTCATCGACATCAAATCTGCAATGAAGTCACGGTGTCCAAATAATCGGCCTTACTATTTAAACAGAAAAACAATCACACGGACCTATGTCACACAATAACTCCAAAACTGTTAGTTTTATTGGATTGAATTTTTTCCTAGATTTTGAGCATAATTGGCAACGTAAGCATTTGAAACATTGAGAGAAAACACAGAGGTAATTGACGTCAATATAATTGTTAGTAACATGGACAAAACCCATCCAAAGTGAAGTTACGGTGTACAGAAAATCTGCCTAATCTGACTTAAAAATTAACAATTACAGGGAAAATGTGTCGCACAAGGAGTTTCAATTTCGTGAGAAACCATCAAACAACAAATGAAAGTTTCTTTTGAGAAAAGGCTCGCTAAGTAACACTAGTGTCAGTCTTGTACCAAGACAAACGTGCGCACATGTGCCTACTTTAAGTTTCGTTCAATAGAGGGCGCGCCACATAAATAGTGGTCTCCACAAAGCATCAATACGGAGCTGCACAGGGGGACGAAAAAGGGGGACGAATCTGTATTCACAGGAACGGATTGCCCATCTCTCCTTCGAAGTGATTGGGCCAGACTCATATGCTGCTGTGGGGGGATCGCCACAAGTCCTCCACAGCGAGTCTGTTACCTTCCCAGCATTGAACAATGCCGGTACCCATTTAACACCTGGGTTGAGAGGAGTAATTGAGGTAAAGCGCCTTACTCAAGGGCACAACACGCATGGCCACGGTGGGGCTCGAACCCACAACCTCTCGATCACGAATCCTGTGCTCCAGACCACACGTGCCCAATATGTTGCACATATTGAACAAAAAGATTAAAGTCGTTTTCGAGAAACAACTAAAGAAATACAAGATGTATGAAACTGAAATTTCGTGCACTGATTTTCCACGATGTGTAACATTAGAAGTATTATATATCATGAGAAACCGTCGAGCAATAACAATGTAGTGTGTTAAACGCGAAAAATCCAGGTTGACTTTTATTCGGATTGTATTTGTCGCGCTTAAAACACTGTATTGTTACGGTCATAATAGCTTAATTATTATTTTAGCGGTTGCATGTGAAATTAAATCTCCTAATGCTAAACATCATGACAAATCAGTGGGCGAAAATTCAGTTTAGGCCTAATACATCTTGTATTTCTTGAGTAGTTGCCCCCCAAACCGAGTTTAATGGTGGAGATCGAGAACATGTGGCGCGCCCTCTATTGTAAAAAAAGAAAGAAAAAGATTACAGTAGGCATTGGTGCGAGACCACCAGGATTTCAGACCTGTAAATCGACTCCCATAGACGTAAGTGATAATTACATGTATTTCCTATTTTTAGTGGGATTTTTATACTCACAACTCTCCAAGGCGTTTGAGATACCCATCAAACTGACGGAGCATTTGTTGCGGAACCGCCAAAGCTGTTGACACCCCCCCCCCAGGCGGGAATGTTCCTATTTAAAAAAAAAAAAAATACACAACGATCTGGAGATACATCTCGCACTTTCGTGTGTTTTCCTATGGGAGCATGGTTTTATCGTCGTGCTTGAGTGGAAACTAGTAATTTTCGTCTTGTGCAAAATTTCGGACTTTCCTTCCCTTAAAAAAATTCTCCGGAGCCTCGATTCAGAAAAGAAGATCAACTTTTTTCTACTTGAATTTGAATCTGTAAATCGACTCCCATAGACCTAATTGGTACGTAGATCTCCAAGGCGTTTGTAATTTTTGTTGGAGTTGTTGCTCCCAACTAAAAACGAGGTTATTTGAAAATTGAAATTTCGTCCAGTGACTGGTCATTATGACTCTATAACATAATGATATTTAATTTTATGGGCAACCGTCAAACAGTAACAAATAATGACCAAAACAAATAGGGTACATGTATTTCGACTTTTTTTTCGACAGCTCCTGGCATAAGGTTTGTACAAGAAATTCTTCCGAGGACCAGTGCCCTGGTCCTCGGGCAGCGCCGGGCCCATTGTTATCGCACATTGTCGCAAGTCCTCAGTCGTATAATTTACCTTACATAACTACTGCGGACATTCCTTTGTTTTCGTGTAGTTAAGAAAACCGGCAAAACAACTCTATTTACTCCCACTGTGAACACTCTTTCAACCCATATTTTTACCATGATTTCCTTGAGTGTTCCTCTTTATTTTGCGACCGATAAACCTAACCCAAACATGTGTTGCATCCGCAAATTTGATCCCGATACCCGGTAAAGTCGTCAATTGTTTCACGGACGCCTTATTTATGTTTATGGCCATGTTGGGAAAACAGTTTAATTGCTGATTTTACAGAGAGTTTGAAATCTGCTATAATGCAAATGGTGAATACCGTATCACTCACTTAGTTTACTGCAAGCGCCACTGTCGGGAGTGATATGCAACACAACAGCTTGACCTGACTTGCAGTAATTTTTAGAAAAACGAAGCTGTCTGATTTTAGCAGTTCATTGGCTTTTCCAAAAACGCACCTCGCAGCAAGGCTTATAGCAGATCTCTGTTTATTTATACAATATAAATATATAATTCATACAAAATGATTAATCTTAGAAAGCGTGCTAATGAATTGTTGCTTTTGCTTTTGAGGACAGCAACGAGGGATATTAAAGCTAAAATAACTCTGTGATAGAACTTACAAGTCCAACAGACGCCGAGCTTGTAATTTTGAAAAGTACGGCGTTGAGTAAGTTTTGGCATGGAGGTAGAATTAGATTTTGGAAAATAAGTGTTCAGCACGCAACAGTTTATACTCATCGCCAATGTTGTATCCTAGTATATTTACCAATACCAAGGAGGAGTCCACCAGAGTCGCACAGTTGAACCGCCTGGGGAAAGGCCGGGTTGACACGGAAGACAAACCACATGTACACAGGTGTAGGTTCACGAAACGACTGACTGTACTGGGTCGCATGCAGCAGGCAGCATGGCCCAAGTCACGCCTGACTGGATTATTACGTAATGTGCATACTGGTCATAACACATGCCTCTAAACCTATTTTCCAGATGGGGGAAACCTCGTGCGGACACGGGCAGGTCCACACAACGTCGCTGCTCTATGTGGACCTCTTTTGTTTAGAGATTCACAATGGCATGCTTGTATACGGCACCACACACGCTTACAACTCTCAACACACTTCATAAGCATTCTAAATCAAGAATTGAGCTCATCCCCTAAACATTTCATATAACAGCAGGCCTATATTCTGTAAAATATCTAATTTTATATCACAGCAAAAAAAAAAGGAAATGTTAACTTCATACACCTGGTCAGCTTTTTAGTGATTTCCCCACAGAAATTTCCTTTCGTGAATCAGTCAGCCATATTGGCAGAGATGTCAACGATTTATCAAACCTTAGAGGTTGCGATGGTCTTCCAGACTAATCCCCGTCCCCCAATAACTTTGGATCATTCGAAATACGCAGTGGATGGACCAGGAACCAGACTCCCCCCCCCCAACTCTCCTTTTCTGGCCGTTTTGTTGAAGGAGTACATGTGCACGGAGCCCATGGTCAACCAAGCAGCGATTTTAATTCATGCATCCAATAAACCTGCACGTCCTATATTTATACATGCATGTACCCTATTAATATCCTGCTTTGTGCCTGCAGCGTAGAAATTTAACAAACGGGCTGAAGTCTTATATATTTTATGAACATGTACAAAAGAGACACAACCATTAATTGCCTCTGCCCGCCGCATTTTGATAAAAAGGACCTTTTCGGTTTCAGTGTCAGAATTATTTACTATAGCAACGCCGATCAATAATTTTGATACATCCATCCAATTATGGCGGAAGGGGTATGTGAGCCGAGTGCGTAATACGATGGTCTCGTGTGCCTCTACCGCTCTTCAGGAGGAGGAATGCAATATCGAGATCAAAGAAATATCTCTTTTAAAATTAAAAATTTTAACACTAGCTTCTCATTTCTGAAAACGTGAAAGAGACATTGCTTCCTGGAATGCGCCCAATTGGGCTACAAAATGCGTCTTAAACGAAATGATGATAATTGGAAAGAGCATTTAAAAGAAGGGTGAACGCCACACAACCATCCTTCCAAAACTGGGAAGTTTGTGTTATTCCTGCGAGTGCAAGAACCATGCGAGAACCAGTTTTGGGGTCAACATTTTGACTCTCAAAATACATCGCATTCTGCGGACGTGCGAGACACAACAGTTGTGTATTGGTGCTGCGTGTATTATGCAACACACACACACACACACACACACCCAAGTGTGTATTTGCCTGGACAACCGGGGACCCCTATTGTCCCTCTTTTGTTTGTACTCTAACTTTTAAGGAAGACCTCCCATATGTTTTGTACACGAATCCAAATTGGGGACCTCTCGAGAATTGGGGACCCTATTGTCTATAATAATGGTCAACGTCCCCTAATGAATGCAGAAACAAACTCGCACGCACGTGTACCGTACATTGAATGGACACGGCTGGAAATACGTATGCGTATGTCACAAAATGTCCGCCGCGTCCGATGTAAACAACTGGTTTTTTTTCCCCCGTCTTATTCCTGTTTACATGTAGTCCTATATTTTTTTTAGAGGAAAGAAACTTTTCATTAGGATCAACATTTCTTTGTTTTTGTTTACTATTTTATTTTATTTTATTTCAGCCACATATAACAGCGCAAGCGCCAATAACAGGATGGATAAATGGAGAGAAGACAATGAGAAGAAGTTACAGTTTTAGAGGTGGGAGGAAAAGCCCAGAAGAATATTCTGGGGAAAACCCACGGAATTGGGTAGGGACTAAAAACCCAATCCACATATTGGCCCGGGCGGGATTCGAACCCGGGTCACAGCAGTGGAAGGCGAGGAAAGTACCGCTATGCCAACCTGACTCCCCTTGATGTCTCCGGTTCGATGCCCCATGAGCTCAACAACCAAACCTTTTTTTTGGGGGGGGGGGCGGGGGGGGGTACCAGGGAGGGCCATCTAAACTGCTCTTTATTCCTCACCGATTCACTGAGTCACTGACTGTTGCTGAGCCGGGTAGTGCTATCGAATAGGGTTACCCCGTAACGCTGACTGAATGGTCCCATTGTGTACACAGATGCACTAAAGACTTACAGTGAATAGCCATTCTGAGTCAAATGAATAGAATTTTGTGGAATTTGGGACCCGCTTTGATTAGCTGACTTTGTCTCTCTTTTTTTAATTGCTACAATGGAAATATCCGTTTTACTTCAAAATGTTCGTGTGACTATTTTTTGACATGTCATCAAAATATTAAATAACAACAAAATTCACCGCCCAAAAACCCGAGAAAGATAATATTTACCTAATTAAGTACCACGTCCATGTTTGATTTCGTTTTCTGGTAGATCATTTCGAGTAAAATGTCACATCTTTACTTCCATCTACAATGTCAACAGCAGCACGGGTGGTGGTTTTTTTTTTTGGGGGGGGGGAACACTTTTGCAAAATTAAGCATAACATTTGTGGCCATATGGAACTCAAGTTTTAAGTGAGGTGTCATCAAAATGGAAGTTTAATACTTGATTGAAAAATAAGTTGATAAATTCTTCCACTTTCAATCAGTAGGCAGATAGCACATTTCTGTTCCGGAGAACGGTCCCGCTTTCCCATTCAGTGACACTTCCATTCTGGTGACATGTATATGTACATAAAGAATGAGTCTGTGCAGATTATGTCCGTTGAATAGTGGGAATGGAAAACACTGAAGTACCACGGTTGGTTTTAGTGATTGAGGAGTAGGCCTAACGGGGTGTGTGAGCAGAGGATCAATTGTAGATCTCCTGATGGCGAGAGCATGCTTTCTTCGGTTGCACATGGGTACGCCCCAGTCAATATACCAAACATCCGTCCGCTGGCCTCGCGAATAAAAGTTATACACTCAAATTATTCTATCCTAAAGAGTTCTGAGAGCCATGGAATTGGGGAATTTAAGACACACGGAACTGCACCTCTGGCCTGGACTTGGAGCTTCCAATTCTGAGCATTTTGGATAGGTACAAAAGTGACGCTATTTAGCCATGTTGTGGAGGGATCCTTTTTCAAAATGGCAACTTTTCCAGTTTGGGAAACATCATTCGTTTTAGGGTGGTCTTCTTTGGGGGGAGAATTTCTCAACAAAATAATTGGTCAACCCATCAAAAAATGGGGGGGGGGAATGAAAGATGACATGTTGATCATCATTTTTCTGTACAGCCTGACCACCTGTGAGAGTTCCGAGTTGTTTTTTTTTTTAAAGAATTTTGAAATATGGGGATTTATCACTGGTGTCTTTGGGAATTTTTACAGGGTGTATAAAAAAAAGGAAACCCAGATGTAAATGTAAATTATAAAAACTCTAATAAATTTTCAAATAAGTTAATATACCGGTTTCATGTGAAACGCCAAAGTATCCTCTTTCCAATGCTACCTTGATTGTGTGTCTGTGGCCACGGATGACTGAGCATTCGGGGTTATTTTGTCAAGGGTCAAAACCTGTACTGTGCCAAGTTTTACCCGGTTAAGATTGCTAGCTGGTTTGTTATGCAAATGTTGAAATGGACTAGACTTTGTACAGAGCTTTGTGTGGAAAGAGGTGGTGGCCATGTTGAGGCATTGGGCCATGAGGGGTTAACTTCAACAATGAGAGTGGTTAAATCACTGTGTCAAAATTGAATACATTGTTTTAAAGAAACTGATGTCTTCTTTCTTTAAATGAAGCCGTTGCACATGCCCAGAATACCAGTTACCCTTTTGCACAAACTTGGCCCAGTGCAGGTTTTGACCCTTGACAGATTAACAATGTATGCTCAGTCATCCGTGGCCACAGACACACAATCAAGGTATCATTGTAAAGAAGACACTTTTTTTAAACATTTTTATTAGATTTTTTATAATTCACATTTACATTTGGGTTTCCTTTTTTTTTTATACACCCTGTACACTGGTTGCACCCATAATGTGGGTGATTCAGAAAGAAGAGTCGTAGTTGGGATTGAGTATCTGCCTATTCCAATCAAGATTGGTTGTTTTTGATGTTTTATATGAGGCCATTGGATTTAGTTGGTTTCGGTTTGTTTCTCTAAAAGGGACAGCAATATTCTCGGCTTGTCGGGTTCGGTTTGGCTCTAGGTTCTCGCTGAGTGAACCTCTTTTATTAAGGCAATGATGTAGGGGGTTTGGGGAAAGATTTCCGAGAGTAGTTTGTTGCCTTAGATTAAGCGTCAGTGTCAGGTTATTTAGGTCACGGTGGTTTATGGCTGGTTTACAAAAATTGGGGTTCGGAATAGAGGTATAGGTGTTACTCTTTTTATCAATAATGGACCTTTTGGGGGAAGAATTATAAGTTCTATTACTGATGAGGCTACCCTTCGCAGTTTCGCGAGGCGTTTTACTAGCTTCGCCATAGATGATAATCGGCTTTGCATCACAGCAACAATACCTTTTCATTGAAAACAACTCTAATGATGTCGTTAATCAGTAGTTGTACCGCTGCATGTATGTAGAAATGAAATAAACGAGCTGAAGCTTTTGCATATTTTATGAACATCTACAAAGGAAACACAACCATTAATTGCCTCTGCGCGCCACATTTTGATAAAACGTAATTTTCAGTCTCAGTGTCCGTTATTAGTTTCTAGCAATGCTGTTCAATAATTTAGATATATCAAGTCAATTTATGCAAAGTTTCACCTTCAACTTTACCTTAACGTACACCTTTCAAAATGCACCACGCACGTATTCGCCTTCAATATACCTGTTTACATGTGGGCCTCCTTTTTAAAGTTTCATTAGGATCTACGTTTCTTTGTTTTTGTTTACTGTAACCACAGATGTTCCGCCCGGTCGATGTCCCATGAGTTTGTCAGCTGGTTATTAAACAAAATGAGCTCAAAAACCCCAACTATTTTGTTGCCCCACGGGGGCATTAATACCCCTTTTGTACCTGACGGACTTCGACTTTTACTGGTGTTCGGGCAGTGCTATCATTTAGGATTACCCAGCATTCCCCAGCAACGCCAAATGAATGGTCCCATTGTGTACACAGATGCATACAAAAGGCATCCAGTGAATAGCCATTTTGAATCAAATGAATATTATTTTGTCGGATTTGGAATTGGGACCAGCTTGCTAGGTTCTTTTTTTCTAAACTGCTACAGTGAAGATATCCGTTTTACTTCAAAATATTCGTGCATGTGACTATTTTGTACATCATTATAACGTCATCAAAATGAAAACAATAACAAACAAAATTGAAAGAGAGGCTAGAGTGCACAAATAGTCTGGCACCATCCCGTTCAACAGTTCACAATTTATAAAATACATTCAGGAAACACAACCAAAATGGCGTCCTCGTGAATAAGGTCCATGAGTCTCTCCCGGATGTTTTTGGGCCTTTTTTGAAGGCAATAAAAGAGGGTTTGGGAAAGATCGCGGAAAAAGTCGAGGCCCCCCCCCCGCCCGGCCCTTTTAGGGTTAAAGAGTATAAAACCATGTACTGTTCAGCCGATACCGATTCGCTAGGCTATTTGTACCAGCTTCTCCATAGATGATAATTGCCATGTACGCTTTGCACATAGCAACCGCGTACATTTTCATCGTAAACAACCCTATGATCATCAGTATATTCATTGATCCTTTTGTACCGCTGCATGTATATGAAATTAACGAGCTGACGTTTTGCATAATTTATGAACGTCAACAAAAGAGACACAACCATTAATTGCCTCTGCGCGCCGCATTTTGATAAAATGTCGTTTTTAGTCTCAGTGTCGGAATTAGCATCTAGCAATGCTTTTCAATAATTTTATAAATACATCAAGTCAATTTGTGAACATTTTACATGTACGTATACAGCAGGTGGGGTCTGTGAGACGAGTACGATAGCCTGTGTGCTCTTCTACTCTTTAAAAAGGGGTGTGCAAAGAAATATTCCTTTTAAAATGAAAATATTAAAACCAAATTCTCATATTTGTTTACTCGAGATGTTTGAGCATGCCCGGCGAGTTTTAAAGCATAAAAATTGGGGCGATACATGTAGGAGTGACGTGAGTTTTTAATTTGAGGTGTCGTTAAAACGAAAGTTATTTCATGATTGTTTCTTAATTCTGTGCACTTCATTTACGTCAGTACAACTTTATACATAACACAACTTTCAACATTTCCTCCGTAGTCTTAAAATAATGTAAGACATTATGTGGATTTATCTGTAAAATTGGTTTTCACTGAATTATTGGCGCTCGCACCAATAAAGAATGGCTATTAAATAATGGATATTACTACGGAGCTCTAGAAGTGCCATCCAAGTTGTTGAAATCCCGAGATAATTTATCTCGGAATGACGACATTATTTTTACGCGTAAGGTGTCAATATCCAAATATAATTTATCATGGAATGACGACATCCTGAAAGTAGGATGCTTTCTCATCAATCCACAAATCAGCATTCGAAACTTCAGGATGTCGACATTTTACCTTTTTTTTTTTAAAGGATGTCGTGTTCCTGAGATTAATATTCTCTGGATGTCTACATCCTACAGCTACGGAGCTCTACAGATCTAGAGGTGCCATCCAAGTTGTTGTTCTTAAAATGTCGACATCCTGAGATAATTAGATGATTACATCTTAACACTATAGGACGTTGGCATCCTGAGATAATACTCCCAGGATAAAGACATCCTAAATGTCGACATCCTGAGATAATTTAAATGCTGTATAGTGGAGCGGTGAGAAAGGAATCTCACTTTCAGGAAGACGTCATTCTGTGATAAATCTTCTCAAGTTTTCGACACCCTACCCTCGGGATGTCGTTATCCTTTGATAAATTATTTCAGGATGTCGACATTCTAGTTTTACGATGTCGTCTTTCCGTGATAAAATATCTCTGGATCTCAACATATTTGATGGCACCTCAAGGGCTCCGTATTACCACTCATCTGATCAACTGCATATTTGATGAGGTTTAGTTTACGAGAGCTTGATATGCGGCGGTTTAGTCATTTCAGCACTAGACCCCAGTGGGGTAAGACCGGAGAAATCATGGTGCGTAAACGGTTCATCTTTGGCTTGATAAGCCTTCATCTGATCATGGGTTGCACTGGTGGTGACGAGATGTGTAAGGCCTCCATTAGAGGGGCGGGTCCTTCTAGTTGGAACAAGTGGGACGGCAAATACTACAAAGCCATCACTGGGCCCCTGACATGGTCTGAGGCCAAAGAGGAGTGCATCAAGATGGGAGGTGCCTTGGTCGCGCCACGGTCTCAGGAGGAAAATAATTTCCTCGTGACGCTATTCCCACCGCAATCCGAGTTTTGGATCAATTGCAACGATATCAAGGAAGAAGGTTTGTTGAAATTTTAAGCTTCATTTTTTTAAAATAAAAATATTTATGATTTAATCAGATAAGGAATCAGAAGGCAATACTACAGAATATATCAACAAATAAAAGATCGGTGGTGTTTCAATAACTTGAAGAATCATTATTGTTTGTCGATTTTTGCATCTGCAAGTACTTACTGGTTGCTGTGTATTTATTCAATTATTTATTTATCTATTAATTTATTTATTCATTTATGGTAGGTACTTGGAAGTGTCAGGATGGTACTGATGAGGTGGAGTACAGGAATTGGGACACTGCTGGAAAAGAACCCAATAACGACAGAGGTGCTGAGGACTGCGCTTTGGTATCGCCCAATGATGGGAAATGGAATGACTTGCACTGTGATAACCTACACCATGCAATATGCGTCCGACCTGCACCGCAGCTGCACTTTTAAGAACCCAATGTCATTATGAACTGGTCAATTATAGCTATCCAAACAGCTATCCAAATCAAAATACAAAAACTCATTCTGGCCAATATACGTGGACTTTGTCGAAACAAAGTCATGTATAGAAATGACATTTAAGATAATTGGAATACCTTTTTGTTAACGAGTTTTACTAAATGTATAAATACTACAGAAATTGTTTTAAATTTTAAAAAGCGGTTCGAAAATTAAAATTAAAAAGTACTGTCTGTGCTGTTTTCAAGTTGAACCTCTAAAACATTAATTGCTATTTTTCTGAAATACGAACGTTATTCACTTTTAAATGAGACAAGAAGAAAACATCTTTACGTTTAGCTAAGAAATAATAATACGTCGCAAATGTATTGCAGTCAGACAATAATTCAACTCTCGCTTGGTATAAAAATCCGTTTAGAAAAAAATTGAGAGGACAGAAATTATATCTTGAAAATAATGTACGGTAAAATAATCACAAGTAATTAGTTTAAATCCAGGCAGCTAGAACTTTGAGAAAATTATGAAACAGAAATCTGTGTACAGTAACTTAATAAAATGGTATTTAGTGAAATAAACTCCAAAATTGTCTGCAGTAAGCATCAAATCATTTTCAAGACTTGACATGTTTAATTCAGAGGCGTAAATTAATTCAGGGATCTAAGAGTGATATTTATTTGAGATTTGGGAGAAATGAGGGATAAAGAGAATCGACTAAAGAGTGACGGATCCAGGATTTTTTTAAGGGGGGGGGGGCTGAGTTTTTGTAAGTCCACGATTTGTCGATCGGGGAGGGGCCTGAAGAAGTGAATCAAGATTTACAGTCATGAGTGATGACGTTATTCCGGGAAATTAAGGAAATTTGAATTTTTTAAAAATAGTTTTCGGTGTGGGTGGGGGATGGGCTCCCCCCCCCCCCGATCCGCCTTTGCGAAATGCTTGAAATAACAGAGGGTCTGGTTGTTCCATTACCAATGCCCTGGGCAAGGGCGTAGATCCTGGGGTGGGGTTCGGGTGGGCTTGGGAGTGGGGGTGGGGGAGGATATATGCCCCTTTTGTTGAAGGGATGGAAGGGCCATTGGAACATCTCCCCCTTCCCGCAATTTTGTGGTGAGAAACCAAAATATGCCGATGTTGAGGTTTTCTTTCAACTTTCCAATAGTCCAAGTGTAAATAGTAATGGAAAATGGAGAACAAAGTATAGAAAAGCTTTAAATGCACCGTTTTGATGTAAGGTCAAGAGACGTAAGCACGCACGTCCGCATGTGCATTCGTGTCCTGAACAGCGCCCCCTATCGTGTCATGTAGTTTCCAGCCCACGCTCCACGCTTTTCTAATTACCACTTCCGAGCGATTTAAAGATTTTTGGTGACTAACCGTGGGGTTACAGTATTTCACTGACATGTCTTTATTGAGTACAAAATGCATGGCAGACATCTCATTTTTAATCGCAGGTTAACTTTTACATTAAATTTGAAATGTCTCCCGATGACAAACACAATATGGCAACAGGAGTCAAACGTTCACTGCCAACGATCAATTCTGCATAATAAGAGGACGCGGGTGGTTTTGTATTGAATAAACCTTTGGTGCAGTCACCGTGAACAAATTAATATAACAAAGGATATCATTCGAGACGCCCTCAACGCGCAGGGTCTATTGTCTAAGATACAAAAGGAGGAGTTTCCATCGTGTCTTGGTATCTCCACTCTTAATTAAAAGAAAATGAGGACCAGTGCTGCGATATTTTTCTGTTTCGATGATTCAACACGATATGCAGTCATCATTTCCGAAGCAGACACCAGTTGAGTAAGGCCTGAGAGATGATGGTGTCTAAACGGCTCATCTTTGGCTTGATAAGCCTTCATCTTATCATGGGTTGCACTGGTGGTAACGAGATGTGTAAGGCCTCCATTGGTGGTCGTAGAGGGGCGTGTCCTTCTACTTGGATCCAGTGGGGTGGAAAATGTTACAAAGCCACCGTGAACCCTCTGACTTGGTCTGAGGCCAAAGAGGAGTGCATCAAGATGGGAAGTGTCTTGGTCGTGCCGCGGTCTCAGGAGGAAGCTGATTTCCTCCTGCTGCTAGAGTCAATTCCATCCGAGTTTTGGATCAATTGCAGCGATCTCGAGGAAGGTTTGCTGAAATTCTATGTTCGACTTTTTTGTTTCACAGAATTGTTAGGAGATGCAAAGAATCAGGAGGCACAATTACTAACAGAATTTCAACAAATAAAAGATGAGAGGTGCTTCGTTTAAAGAATCATGGGCCTTATTGTTTGTCGATTCCAACATTTGCATGTGTTTATTTGTTATTTATTTAGTTTTGTTTTTGATTTATAGGTACATGGAAGTGTCAGGATGGAACTGACGAGGTGGAGTTCAGGAATTGGGCAGACAAGCAACCCGATTACGCGAATTCTAATGAGCACTGCGCTGAGGTATGGCCAGAAGGGAAATGGAATGACTTGCCATGTGATCGACAACTCCTTGCCATATGCGTCCGACCTGCACCACAGCTGCACTTTTAAAAACCCTATGTCATTATGACTGGTCAAATATAGTCTCTTTGCGACTAGAAATTCGAAATCTCAATCCAAAACAAAATAAAACTTATTCTGACCAATATGGATTGCCAATGTCAAAGCACATCCATTCAAGTGACTGTGAAGATAAGTAAATAATTTGATGTCAAAGTCTTGTGATGTCGGTAAGAAATTGTAATAAATGACAATTAAACGCTGTTTTATGTTAAGTTTTAGAACTCAGTAGATTAAATGCATCTGCATAGACATTTCTGTTACTGACAATGAAATATTTAGATGTAGAAAGTGCTAATTTTTCAACTTTTCTTTTTAATTTAAGGCACATGATGAAACTATGTTGTTGAAGTTACAAAGTAATTATATAAAATTATATTAAGGTACACTCTTAGAGCTAAAAAAAAGACTTCACCTTTTGAATCGAAGTTTACGTCAAATTACCAAAATAAAAGCTGAAAACAAGTAAGTTTCAATAATATGATAATAATTATGAATTAATAAAGATTGAATCCAGCAGGAAGGTAAAACAAAAACAGTGAGAAATTGTGAAACAAATTCTTTGTCCAGTAATCTAATAAAATAGTACTTAGTGAAAGAAACTCCTTAACTGTCTGCAATGTGTATCAAATCATATCAAAGTATTCTCTTGTAATCTTTAATTCAGATTCAGAGAGATAAAAGTGATTTTTATTTGAGATTTGGTATAAATGAGTGATAAGGAGAATCGGGACAAGAGTATCGGATCCAGAATGTTTCAAAATGAAGTTGGAGGGGCCGGGTGGCTGAGTTTTTTTTAAGTCCAAGATTTGTCAAAGGGGGGGGGGAATGAGGAGGCGGATGAGGCGTTGCGGTCAACACATAACAAGACCAAACGCCTGTATCAAGATTTGCAATGAGGGATGACGTTATTCTGGGAACTTAAGGACAATTAAGTTTTTTTTTCATTTGTTCGGGGTGGGCGTGGGGGTTGAGGGTCCCCCTCCCTTTTGATACCTTTTGAAAATAAAGAGTTTATCGGCGTCAATATAATTTTGGTAACACAGACAAAACTGCAAAAATGAAGTCACGGTGTCCAGACAATCGGCCTTACTATTAAACAGAAAAAAACAATCTCACCTATGTCACACGATAACTCTAAAACTATTATTGGATTGAAATTCTTCCTAGAGGTTGAGCATAACTGGCAACACAAGCAGATTAAATATTGACAGAAAACACACAGTTATCGGCGTCGATATAATATTTAGTAACACCGACAAAACCCATCCAAAGTGAAGTCACGGTCTACAGAAAATCGGCCTTACTATTAAACAGAAAAACAATCATACCTATGTTACACGATAACTATTTGTTTTTTGTATTTTATTGGATTTAAATATTACCTAACTGTTCAGCATGACTGGCAACACAATCCTGTTTAATATTGAGTAAAAACCATAGAGTTTATCGACATCAAAACTGCCAAAATGAAGTCACGGTGTACAGATAATCGGCCTTACTATTTAAACAGAAACACAATCACACAGACCTATGTCACACGATAACTCAAAAACTATTTGTTTTATTGGATTGAATTTTTCCTAGAGGTTGAGCATAACTGGCAACGTAAGCTTTTGAAATATTGAGAGAAAACACACAGGTAATTGGCGTCAATATAATTGTTAGTAACACGGACAAAACCCATCCAAAGTGAAGTTACGGTGTACAGAAAATCGGCCTAACTGAAAATTCGAATCTGACTTATAAGATTAACAATTACAAGGGAAAACGTGTCGCATAAGGAGTTTCAATTTCGTGAGAAACTATCAAACAACAAATGAAAGTTTCTTTCGAGAAAAGGGCTCGCTAAGTAACACTAGTGTCAGTCTTGTACCAAGACAAACGTGCGCACACATGTGCCTACTTTAAGTTTCGTTCAATAGAGGGCGCGCCACATAAATAGTGGTCTCCACAAAGCATCAATACGGATGCTGCACACAGGGGGACGAAAAAGGGGGACGAACCTGTATTCACAGGAACGGAGTGCCCATCTCTCCTTCGAAGCGATTGGACCAGACTCATATGCTGCTGTGGGGGGATCGCCACACCTCCTCCACAGCGAGTCTGTTACCTTCCCAGCATTGAACAATGCCGGTACCCATTTAACACCTGGGTTGAGAGGAGTAATTGAGGTAAAGCGCATTACTCAAGGGCACAACACGCATGGCCACGGTGGGGCTCGAACCCACAACCTCTCGATCACGAATCCTGTGCTCCAGACCACACGTGCCCAATATGCTGCACATATTGAACAAAAAGATTAAAGTCGTTTTCGAGAAACAACTGAAGAAGTACAAGATGTATGAAACTGAAATTTCGTGCACTGATTTTCCACGATGTGTAACATTAGAAGTATTATATATCATGAGAAACCGTCGAACAATAACAATGTAGTGTGTTAAACGCGCAAAATCCAGGTTGTCTTTCATTCGGATTGTATTTGTCGCGCTTAAAACACTGTATTGTTACGGTCATAATAGCTTAATTATTTAACGGTTTCATGTGAAATTAAATCTCCTAATGCTAAACATCATGACAAATCAGTGGCGAAAATTCAGTTTAATACATCTTGTATTTCTTGAGTAGCTGCCCCCCCCCAAACCGAGTTTAGTGGTGGAGATCGAGAATATGTGGCGCGCCCTCTATTGTAATTTTTTTTTTTTTAAGTAGGCATGGTGCGAGACCACTAGGGTTTCAAACAGGTCTGTAAGTTGATTCCCGTAGACCCAAGTGATAATTACAAGTACTTCCTATTTTTTTATTTTCATTTTTTGGGTGTAATACCTATAACTCTCCAAGACGTTTGAGATGCCCATCAAACTGACGGAGCATTTGCGGAACCGCCAAAGCTGTTGACACCCCCAGGTGGGAATGTTCCTATTTTTAAAAATATTTTTACACAACGATCTGGGGATACACCTCGCACTTTCGTGTGCTTTCCTATGGGAGCATGGTTTTATCGTCGTGCTTGAGTCGAAACTAGTAATATTCGTCTGGTGCAAAATTTCGGACTTTACTTCCCTTAAAAAAATTATCCGGAGCCTCGATTCAGAAAAGAAGATAAGTTTTTCTACTACAAATTCGAATATGTAAATCGACTCCCATAGACCTAATTGATACGTAGATCTCCAAGGCGTTTGGACTTTTTGTTGGAGTTGTTGCTCCCAAAAACGAGGTTATTTGAAAATTGAAATATCGCCCAGTGACTTGTCATGATGACTGTTTAACATGATGATATTTAATTTTATGGGAAACCGTCAAACAGTAAAAAATTAATTACCAAAACAAATAGAGTATTTCGACTTTTTCTCAACAGTTCCTGGCATAAGGTTTGTACAAACAATTCTTCCGAGGACTATAGTGCCCAGGTCCTCAGGCAGCGCAAGGCCAATTGTTATCGCACATTGTCCCAAGTCCTCAGTCGTATAATTATGATAACCTAATACACACCCATGTGTTTACCTTACATAACTACTGCGGACATTCCTTTGTTTTGTCACTGTAGTTAAGAAAACCGGCAAAAAACTCCCACTGTGAACACTCTTTCAACCCATATTTTTACCATGATTTCCTTGAGTGTTCCTCTTTATTTTGCGACCGATAAACCTAACCCCAAAATGCCTCTAAACCTGTTTTTTCCAGAGAGGGGGAAACATTGTGCGGACATGGGCAAGTCCACACAACGTCGCTGCTACCTGGTTTATGCGGAGGCTCTTTTGTTTAGAGATCCACAATGGCATGCTGGTATACGGCACCACACAGGCTTAAAAATCTCAACACACTTCATAAGCATTCTAAATCAAGAATTAAGCTCATCCCCTAAACATTTCATATATCACAGCAAAAAACCTATTAACTTCATACACCTGGTCAGTTTTTTTAGTGATTTCTCACAGAAATGTCCTTTCGTGAATCAGTCAGCCATATTGGCAGAGATGTCAACGATTTATCAAACCTTAGAGGTTGCGATGGTCTTCCAGACTAATCCCCGTCCCCCAATAACTTTGGATCATTCGAAATACGCAGTGGATGGACCGGGAACCAGACACCCCCCCCCCCCAAATCTCCTTTTCTGGCCGTTTTGTAGAAGGAGTACATGTGCACGGAGCCCATGGTCAACCAAGCAGCGATTTTAATTCATGCATCCAATGTTACCTGTAGTCCTATATTTATACCTGCACGTACCCTATTAATATATTAGCCATCCTGCTTTGTGCCTGCTGCGTAGAAATTTAACAAACGAGCTGAAGTCTTGCATATTTTATGAACAATGTACAAAAGAGACCCAACCATTAATTGCCTCTGCCCGCCGCATTTTGATAAAATGGTCCTTTTCAGTTTCAGTGTCAGAATTATTTACTATAGCAACGCCAATCAAGTCGATACATCCATCCAATTATGGCGGCAGGGGTATGTGAGTCGAGTGCGTATTACGATGGTCTCGTGTGCCTCTACCGCTCTTAAGGAGGGGGAGTGCAATATCATGTTCAAAGAAATATCTCTTTTAAAATTAAATTTTTTTTAACACTAACTTCTCATTTCCGAAAACGTGAAAGAGACATTGCTTCCTGGAATGCGCCCAATTGGGCTACAAAATGCGTTTTAAACGAAATGATGATAATTGGAAAGAGCATTTAAAAAAAGGGTGAACGCCACACAACCATCCTTTCAAAACTGGGCGTTTTGTGTTATTCCTGCTAGTGCAAGAACCATGCGAATACCAGTTTTGAGGTCAACATTTTGACTCTCAAAAATACATCGCATTCTGCGGACGTGCGAGACACAACAGTTGCGTATTGGTGCTGCGTGTATTATGCAACACACACACACCCAAGTGTGTATTTGCCTAGACAATCGGGGACCCCCTAATGGCCCTATTGTCCCTCTTTTGTTTGTACTTCAACTTTTTAGGAAGACCTCCCATATGTTTTGTACACGAATCCAAATTGGGGACCTCTCGAGAATTGGGGACCCTATTGTCTATAATTGTCCAACGTCCCCTAATGAATGCAGAAACAAACTCGCACGTACGTCTACCGTACACTGAATGGACACGGCTGGAAATACGTATGCGTATGTCACAAAATGTCCGCCGCGTCCGATGTATATAAGCAACCGTTTTTTTTCCCTGTCTTATTTTCGGGTACGGTAAGACATTAGGTTAGTTTCCTTTAAACCAGACCTTTGAAATGGGATTTTAAGTAAACAATCCAAAACATAACATTTTCGGGGATTCCCGGTCAAGCACCCCCCCCCCCAAAAAAAATATCGTCATTATTTTGTCATTCTTTATTGGTGCAAGTTTCCTACCTCCATGGTGCGAGCGCATAATTCGGGTAGCCGGTGTATTGTGGATTTAGGACGCTCAAAATACCGACTCATTGGTAGTTATTGCGCATGTCTAGGTGAAGATTGTGGACTTTCAACCAATTAAAGCAGGGTAAAAGGGACCACATTTCAAAGGAGTCCAAAATTCATGTGACACCGGAAAAGCGTTCACAACCAGCCAACCTCGGTGTTTTATCCACCGATTAAGACCACACACGTGACGGGTTCTCGACCAATAGGAATGGGTAAACTATCTTGGGTATTTGTGTACATGTATTAAGGTATGTACTGTCTCTGCATATTTAATGCAGTCTGGTTTACGAGAGCTTGATCTGCGGCGGTTTAGTCATTTCAGCACTAGACCCCAGTGGGGTAAGACCAGAGAAATCATGGTGCGTAAACGGTTCATCTTTGGCTTGATAAGCCTTCATCTGATCATGGGTTGCACTGGTGGTGACGAGATGTGTAAGGCCTCCATTAGAGGGGCGGGTCCTTCTAGTTGGATCAAGTGGGGCGGCAAATACTACAAAGCCATCACTGAGCCCCTGACATGGTCTGAGGCAAAAGAAGAGTGCATCAAGATGGGAGGTGCCTTGGTCTTGCCACAGTCCGATGAGGAAACTGATTTCCTCAAGACGCTAGTGCCGGTGCAATCCGAGTTTTGGATCAATTGCAACGATCTCGAGGCAGAAGGTTTGTTGAAATTGTAAGCTTCATTTTTTTAATAAAAATATTTATGGTTTCATCAGATAAGGAATCAGAAGGCAATACTACAGAATATATCAACAAATAAAAGATCGGCGGTGTTTCACTAACTTGAAGAATCATGATTGTTTGTCGATTTCTGCATCTACAAGTACTTATTGGTTGCTGTGTATTGATTCATTTATTTATCTGTTAATTTATTTATTCATTTCTGGTAGGTACTTGGAAGTGTCAGGATGGTACTGATGAGGTGGAGTACAGGAATTGGGACACTGCTGGAAAAAACCCCAATAACGACAGAGGTGATGAGGACTGCGCTGTGGTATCGAATATTGATGGGAAATGGAATGACGTGTATTGTAGGCCTAATGTAATGACGCAATTCCCTGCAATTAGTGCAATATGCATCCGACCTGCACCACAGCTGCACTTTTAAGAACCCAATGTCCTTATGAACTGGTCAATAGTCTCCTTGCGACTACAGTCGAGTCTGGTTAATACAAACTCGTTCGGACCTAGCCAAATTGGTTGTTATATCAGAATTTTGTATTAAGAGGAATATCAGTCTCATTCATTGTGCACATAAATGCACAGTCGGGACCAAGGGTTTGTTATAAACCAGAATTTTGTATTAACAGAGTTTGTACTAACGAGATTCGACTGTATACAGATTCCAAACAGCTATCCGAATCAAAACAAAAACTCATTCTGGCCAATATACGTGGACTTTGTCGAAACACATGTATAGAAATGACTGTGAAGATAATTGAAATAAGATAATTGTAAAGGTAATACTTTTAGTTAGAGTCTTAAATGTAAAATACGACAGAAATTGTTTTAAATTTTAGAAAGTGGTTGGAAAATTGTATGTAATTATATTAATCCAAAACTACTGTCTGTGCTGTTTTCAAATTAAACTTAAGGAATATTTGCTGTTTTTCTGAAATACATCCGCCGTTCATAGTATTCACTTTTAAATGAGACAACAAGAAAAAAATCGACGTTTGGCTTAGAAATAATAATACGTCGCAAATGTATTGCAGTCAGACAATAATTCAACTCTCGCTTGGTATAAAAATCCCTTTAGAAAAAAATCGAGAGGACAGAAATTATATCTTGAAAATAATATACGGTAAAAATCATAATAAATCAGTTTAAATCCAGGCAGCTAGAACTTTGAGAAAATTATGAAAAAGAAATCTGTGTACAGTAATTTAATAAAATGGTATTTAGTGAAATAAACTCATAAATTGTCTGCGGTAAGCATCGAATCATTTTCAAGTATTCTTTTGGCATGTTTAATTCAGAGGCGTCAATTTATTCAGGGAGATTAGAGTGATATTTATTTGAGATTTGGGAGAAATGAGGGATAAAGAGAATCGACCAAAGAGTGACGGAACCAGGATTTTTTTAAAGGGGGAGGGGGGGGGGGGGGGGCTGAGTTTTTGTAAGTCCAAGATTTGTCGATCGGGGAGGGGCCTGAAGCAGTGAATCGAGATTAACAGTCATGAGTGATGACGGTATTCCGGGAAATTTAAGAAAATTTGAGGTTTTTCCATTAGTTTTCGGTGTGGGTGGGGGATGGGGTCCCCTCCCCCTGGATCTGCCTTTGCGAAATGCTTGAAATAACAGAGGTTCTGGTTGTTCCATTACCTATGCCCTGGGCAAGGGCATAAATCCTGGGGTTGGGGTGGGGGTGGGGTTGGGCTGGGGTGGGGTTGGGAGTGGGGGGAGGATATATGCCCCCTTTTGTTTGAAGGGGTGGAAGGGCCATTGGAACATTTCCCCCCTCCCCCACAATTTTGTGGTGAGAAACCGAAATATGCCGATGTTGAGGTTTTCCTTCAACTATCCAATAGTCCAAGTGTGTTAAATAGTAATGGAAAATGGAGAACATAGTATAGAAAAGCTTTAAATGCACCGTTTTGATGTAAGGTCAAGGGACGTAAGCACACACGTCTGCATGTGCATTCGTGTCCTGAACAGCGCCCCCTATAGTGTCATGTAGTTTCCAGCCCACGCCCCACGCTTTTCTAATTACCACGGCCGAGCGATTTTAAGATTGTTGGTGACTAACCGTGGGGGTTGCAGTATTTCACTGACATGTCTTTATTGAGTACAAAATGCATGACAGACATCTCATTTTTAATCGCAGGTTAATTTTTTACATTAAATTTGAAATGTCTCCCGATGACAAACACAATATGGCAACAGGAGTCAAACGTTCACTGCCAACGATCAATTCTGCATAATAAGAGGACGCGGGTGGTTTTGTATTGAATAAACCTTTGGTGCAGTCACCGTGAACAAATTAATATAACAAAGAATACCATCCAAGACGCCCTCAACGCACAGGGTCTATTGTCTAAGATACAAAAGGAGGAGTGTCCATCGTGTCTTGGTATCTCCACTCTTAATTAAAAGAAAATATGAGGACCAGTGCTGCGATATTTTTCTGTTTGGATGATTCAACACGATATGCAGTCATCATTTCAGAACCAGACACCAGTTGAGTGAGGCCTGAGAGATGATGGTGTCTAAACGGCTCATCTTTGGCTTGATAAGCCTTCATCTGATCATGGGTTGCACTGGTGGTGACCAGATGTGTAAGGCCTCCATTGGTGGTCGTAGAGGGGCGTGTCCTTCTACTTAGATCCAGTGGGGTGGAAAATGTTACAAAGCCACCGTGAACCCTCTGACTTGGTCTGAGGCCAAAGAGGAGTGCATCAAGATGGGAAGTGTCTTGGTCGTGCCGCGGTCTCAGGAGGAAGCTGATTTCCTCCTGCTGCTGGAGCCAATTCCATCCGAGTTTTGGATCAATTGCAGCGATCTCGAGGAAGGTTTGTTGAAATTCTATGTTCGACTTTTTTGTTTCACAGAATTGTTAGGAGGTGTAAAGAATCAGGAGGCACAATTACTAACAGAATTTCAACAAATAAAAGATCAGAGGTGCTTCGTTTAAAGAATCATAGGCCTTATTGTTTGTCGATTCCAACATTTGCATGTTTGTTTTTGATTTATAGGTACATGGAAGTGTCAGGATGGAACTGGCGAGGTGGAGTTCAGGAATTGGGCAGACAATCAACCCGATTACGCGAATTCTAATGAGCACTGCGCTGAGGTATGGCCAGAAGGGAAATGGAATGACTTGCCATGTGATCGACAACTCCTTGCCATATGCGTCCGACCTGCACCACAGCTGCACTTTTAAAAACCCTATGTCATTATGACTGGTCAAATATAGTCTCTTTGCGACTAGAAATTCGAAATCTCAATCCAAAACAAAATAAAACTTATTCTGACCAATATGGATTGCCAATGTCAAAACACATCCATTCAAGTGACTGTGAAGATAAGTAAATAATTTGATGTCAAAGTCTTGTGATGTCGGTAAGAAATTGTAATAAATGACAATTAAACGCTGTTCGATGTTAAGTTTTAGAACTCAGTAGATTAAATGCATCTGCGTAGACATGTTATTGACAATGAAATATTTAGATGTAGAAAGTACTAATTTTTGAATTTTTCAACTTTTCTTTGTAATTTAAGGCACATGATGAAACTATGTTGTTGAAGTTACAAAGTAATTATATACAATTATATTAAGGTACACTCTTAGAGCTAAAAAAAGACTTCACCTTTTGAAGCGAAGTTAACGTCAAATTACCAAAATAAGATTGAATCCAGCAGGCAGCTGAAACAAAAACAGTGAGAAATTGTGCGACAATTTTTTTCCCCGGCAATCTAATAAAATGGTACTTAGTAAACGAAACTCCTAAACTGCCTGCAGTGAGTATCAAATCATTTCAAAGTATTCTCTTGCAATCTTTAATTTCAGGGGCGTCAATTAATTCAGGGAGATAAAAGTGATTTTTATTTGAGATTTGGTATAAATGAGTGATAAGGAGAATCGACTAAAGAGTGTCGGATCCAGAATATTTCAAAATGAAGTGGGAGGGGCCGGGTGGCTGAGTTTTTTTAAGTCCAAGATTTGTCAAAGGGGAGGGAATGAAGGGGGCGGATGAGGCGTTGCAGTCAACACATAAAAAGACCAAAGGCCTGAATCAGGATTTGCAATGAGGGATGACGTTATTCTGGGAACTTAAGGACAATTAAGGTTTTTTTTTTTCATTTGTTCGGGGTGGGCGTGGGGGTTGAGGGTCCCCTCCCTTTTGATACCTTTTGAAAATAAAGAGTTTATCGGCGTCAATATAATTTTTGGTAACACAGACAAAACTGCAAAAATGAAGTCACGGTGTCCAGACAATCGGCCTTACTATTAAACAGAAAAAACAATCTCACCTATGTCACACGATAACTCTAAAACTATTATTGGATTGAAATTTTTCATTGAGGTTTAGCATGACTGGCAACACAAGCAGGTTAAATATTGACAGAAAACACACACACATTATCGGCGTCGATATAATATTTAGTAACACCGACAAAACCCATCCAAAGTGAAGTCACGGTCTACAGAAAATCGGCCTAACTATTAAACAGAAAAAACAATCATACCTATGTCACACGATAACTCAATTTTATTTCATTTTATTGGATTTAACATTTGCCTTACTCTTCAGCATGACTGGCAACACAAGCCTGTTTAATATAGAGTAAAAATATAGAGTTTACCGACGTCAATATGTATTTTTTGTGTAACCAAAACAAAACTGCCAAATGTAGTCACGATGTTCAGATAATCGGCCTTACTATTAAACAGAAAAACAATCATACCTATGTCACACGATAACTATTCTTTTGTGTATTTTATTGGGTTTAAATATTGCCTAACTGTTCAGCATGACTGGCAACACAATCCTGTTTAATATTGAGTAAAAACCATAGAGTTTATCGACATCAAAACTGCCAAAATGAAGTCACGGTGTCCAAATAATCGGCCTTACTATTTAAACAGAAAAACAATCACACGGACCTATGTCACACGATAACTCCAAAACTATTAGTTTTATTGGATTGAATTTTTTCCTAGATTTTGAGCATAATTGGCAACGTAAGCTTTTGAAATATTGAGAGAAAACACACAGGTTATTGGCGTCAATATAATTGTTAGTAACACGGACAAAACCCATCCAAAGTGAAGGTGTACAGAAAATCGGCCTAACTAAAAATGCGAATCTGACTTATAAGATTAACAATTACAGGGGAAAACGTGTCGCATAAGGAGTTTCAATTTCGTGAAAAACCGTCAAACAACAAATGAAAGTTTCTCTCGAGAAAGGGCTCGCTAAGTAACACTAGTGTCAGTCTTGTACCAAGACAAACGTGCGCACACATGTGCCTACTTTAAGTTTCGTTCAATAGAGGGCGCGCCACATAAATAGTGGTCTCCACAAAGCATCAATACGGATGCTGCACATAGGGGGACGAAAAAGGGGAACGAACCTGTATTCACAGGAACGGATTGCCCATCTCTCCTTCGAAGCGATTGGGTCAGACTCATATGCTGCTGTGGGGGGATCGCCACAAGTCCTCCACAGCGAGTCTGTTACCTTCCTAGCAATGAACAATGCCGGTACCCATTTAACACCTGGGTTGAGAGGAGTAATTGAGGTAAAGCGCCTTACTCAAGGGCACAACACGCATGGCCACGGTGGGGCTCGAACCCACAACCTCTCGATCACGAATCCTGTGCTCCACCGCTAGACCACACGTGCCCAATATGCTGCACATATTGAACAAAAAGATTAAAGTCGTTTTCAAGAAATAACTAAAGAAATACAAGATGTATGAAACTGAAATTTCGTGCACTGATTTTCCACGATGTGTAACATTAGAAGTATTAAATATCATGAGAAACCGTCGAGCAATAACAATGTAGTGTGTTAAACGCGAAAAATCCAGATTGACTTTCATTCGGATTGTATTTGTCGCGCTTAAAACACTGTATTGTTACGGTCATAATAGCTTAATTATTATTTTAGCGGTTGCAAGTGAAATTAAATCTCCTAATGCTAAACATCATGACAAATCAGTGGGCGAAAATTCAGTTAAGCCTAATACATCTTGTATTTCTTGAGTAGTTGCCCCCCAAACCGAGTTTAATGGTGGAGATCGAGAACATGTGGCGCGCCCTCTATTGTAAAAAAAGAAAGAAAAAGATTACAGTAGGCATTGGTGCGAGACCACCAGGATTTCAGACCTGTAAATCGACTCCCATAGACGTAAGTGATAATTACATGTATTTCCTATTTTTAGTGGGATTTTTATACTCACAACTCTCCAAGGCGTTTGAGATACCCATCAAACTGACGGAGCATTTGTTGCGGAACCGCCAAAGCTGTTGACACCCCCCCCCCCAGGCGGGAATGTTCCTATTTAAAAAAAAAAAAATACACAACGATCTGGAGATACATCTCGCACTTTCGTGTGTTTTCCTATGGGAGCATGGTTTTATCGTCGTGCTTGAGTGGAAACTAGTAATTTTCGTCTTCTGCAAAATTTCGGACTTTCCTTCCCTTAAAAAAATTTTCCGGAGCCTCGATTCAGAAAAGAAGATCAACTTTTTCTACTTGAATTTGAATCTGTAAATCGACTCCCATAGACCTAATTGGTACGTAGATCTCCAAGGCGTTTGTAATTTTTGTTGGAGTTGTTGCTCCCAACTAAAAACGAGGTTATTTGAAAATTGAAATTTCGTCCAGTGACTTGTCATGATGACTTGTTAACATAATGACATTTAATTTTATGGGAAACCGTCAAACAGTAAAAATAATGACCCAAACAAATAGGGTACATGTATTTCGACTTTTTCTCGACAGCTCCTGGCATAAGGTTTGTACAAGAAATTCTTCCGAGGACTAGTGCCCTGGTCCTCGGGCTGCGCCGGGCCCATTGTTATCGCACATTGTCCCAAGTCCTCAGTCGTATAATTTACCTTACATAACTACTGCGGACATAATTCCTGTTTTCGTGTAGTTAAGAAAACCGGCAAAACAACTCTATTTACTCCAACTGTGAGCACTCTTTCAACCCATATTTTTACCATGATTTCCTTGAGTGTTCCTCTTTATTTTGCGACCGATAAACCTAACCCAAACATGTGCTGTATCCGCTAATTTGATCCCGATACCCGGTAAAGTCGTCAATTGTTTCACGGACGCCTTATTTGTGTTGATGGCCATGTTGGGAAAACAGTTTAATTGCTGTTTTTACAGAGAGTTTGAAATCTGCTATAATACAAATGGTAAATACCGTATCACTCACTTAGTTTACTGCAAGCGCCACTGTCGGGAGTGATATGCAACACAACAGCTTGACCTGACTTGCAGTAATTTTTAGAAAAACGAAGCTGGCTGGTTTTAGCAGTTCATTGGCTTTTCCAAAAACGCACCTCGCAGCAAGGCTTATAGCAGATCTCTGTTTATTTATACAATATAAATATATAATTCATACAAAATGATTAGTCTTAGAAAGCGTGATAATGAATTGTTGCTTTTCCTTTTGAGGACAACAACGAGGGATATTAAAGCTAAAATAACTCTATGATAGAACTTACAAGTCCAACAGACGCCGAGCTTGTAATTTTGAAAAGTACGGCGTTGTGTAAGTTTTGGCATGGAGGTAGAATTAGATGGTTTTGGAAAATAAGTGTTCAGCACGCAACAGTTTATACTCGTCGCCAATGTTGTATCCTAGTATATTTACCAATACCAAGGAGGAGTCCACCAGAGTCGCACAGTTGAACCGCCTGGGGAAAGGGTTGACACGGAAGACAAACCACATGTACACAGGTGTAGGTTCACGAAACACTGACTGTACTGGGTCGCATGCAGCAGGCAGCATGGCCCAAGTCACGCCTGACTGGATTATTACGTAATGTGCATACTGGTCATAACACATGCCTCTAAACCTATTTTCCAGATAGGGGGAAACCTCGTGCGGACAAGGGCAGGTCCACACAACGTCGCTGCTCTATGTGGACCTCTTTTGTTTAGAGATTCACAATGGCTTGCTTGTATACGGCACCACACACGCTTACAAATCTCAACACACTTCATAAGCATTCTAAATCAAGAATTGAGCTCATCCCCTAAACATTTCATATAACAGCAGGCCTATATTCTGTAAAATATCTAATTTTATATCACAGCAAAAAACAAGGAAATGTTAACTTCATTCACCTGGTCAGTTTTTTTAGTGATTTCCCAACAGAAATTTCCTTTCGTGAATCAGTCAGCCATATTGGCAGAGATGTCAACGATTTATCAAACCTTAGAGGTTGCGATGGTCTTCCAGACTAATCCCCGTCCCCCAATAACTTTGGATCATTCGAAATACGCAGTGGATGGACCAGGAACCAGACCCCCCCCCCCAGCTCTCCTTTTCTGGCCGTTTTGTTGAAGGAGTACATGTGCACGGAGCCCATGGTCAAACAAGCAGCGATTTTAATTTATGCATCCAATAAACCTGCAAGTCCTATATTTATACATGCATGTACCCTATTAACATCCTGCTTTGTGCCTGCAGCGTAGAAATTTAACAAACGAGCTGAAGTCTTGCATATTTTATGTACAAAAGAGACCCAACCATTAATTGCCTCTACCCGCCGCATTTTGATAAAAAGGACCTTTTCAGTTTCAGTGTCAGAATTATTTACTATAGCAACGCCGATCAATAATTTTGATACATCCATCCAATTATGGCGGAAGGGGTATGTGAGGCGAGTGCGTATTACGATGGTCTCGTGTGCCTCTATACCGCTCTTAAGGAGGGGGAGTGCAATATCGTGATCAAAAAAGTATCCCTTTTAAAATTAAAATTTTTAACACTAACTTCTCATTTCTCAAAACGTGAAAGAGACATTGCTTCCTGGAATGCGCCCAATTGGGCTACAAAATGCGTTTTAAACGAAATGATGATAATTGGAAAGAGCATTTAAAAAAGGGTGAACGCCACACAACCATCCTTTCAAAACTGGGCGTTTTGTGTTATTCCTGCTAGTGCAAGAACCATGCGAGAACCACTTTTGAGGTCAACATTTTGACTCTCAAAAATACATCGCATTCTGCGGACGTGCGAGACACAACAACTGTGTATTGGTGCTGCGTGTATTATGCAACACACACACCCAATATTTGCCTGTAATCGGGGACCCTAATGTCCCTCTTTTGCTCATACTTAAACTTTTTAGGAAGACCTCCCATATGTTTTGTACACGAATCCAAATTGGGGACCTCTCGAGAATTGGGGACCCTATTGTCTATAATTGTTCAACGTCCCCTAATGAATGCAGAAACAAACTCGCACGCACGTCTACCGTACACTGAATGGACACGGCTGGAAATACGTATGCGTATGTCACAAAATGTCCGCCGCGTCCGATGTAAACAACCGGGTTTTTCCCCCTGTCTTATTTTCGGGAACGGTAAGACATTAGGTTAGTTTCCTTTAAACCAGACCTTTGAAATGGGATTTTAAGTAAACAATCCCAAACATAACATTTTCGGGGATTTCCGGTCAAGCACCACCCCCCCCCCAAATATCTTTATTATTTTGTCATTCTTTATTGGTGCGAGTTTCCTACCTCCACGGTGGTGCGAGCGCCAATAATTCGGGGTGCCGGTGTATTGTGAATTTATGACGCTCAAAATATAGACTCATTGGTAGTCACTGCGCATGTCTAGGTGAAGATTGTGAACTTTCAACCAATTAAAGCAGGGTAAAATAAAGGGTAAAAGGGACCACATTTCAAAGGAGTCCAAAATTCATGCGACACCCGGAAAAGCGTTTAAACCACTCATCCTCGGTGTTTTATCCACCGATTAAAACCACTCACGTGACGGGTTCTCGACCAATAGGAATGGGTAAACTGTCTTGGGTATATGTGTACATGCATTTAGGTATGTACTGTCTCTGTCTATTTAATACAGTCTGGTTTACGAGAGCTTGATCTGCGGCGGTTAAGTCATTTCAGCACTAGACCCCAGTGGGGTAAGACCGGGAAATCATGGTGCGTAAACGGTTCACCTTTGGCTTGATAAGCCTTCATCTGATCATGGGTTGCACTGGTGGTGACGAGATGTGTAAGGCCTCCATTAGAGGGGCGGGTCCTTCTAGTTGGATCAAGTGGGGCGGCAAATACTACAAAGCCATCATAGAGCCTCTGACTTGGTCTGAGGCAAAAGAAGAATGCACCAAGATGGGAGGTGCCTTGGTCTTGCCACAGTCCGATGAGGAAACTGATTTCCTCAAGACGCTAGTGTTACAGCCGGGGGAACAGCGTGAAGACCTGTTTTGGATCAATTGCAACGATCTCGAGGAAGAAGGTTTGTCTATTTCAAAGGATTACATGATTTCGTAGTGTCATGATTTAACATAGAAATAAAAAAGAATGTTCATGATTTAATCAACTTACACAAACACAGAATTTCAACAAATCAAAAGATCACCGTTGTTTCTTTCGAAGAATCATTATTGTTTGTCAATTCCTATAAGTAGTGGAGGTAGACTTCTTAACACACTTTGACCTTTTCTAAAGAAATATGTAAAGGTCACATCAATATGTAAATATGCAAATATGTATAGATATAAATATGAATTAAGGGATGTGGGAATTCTGGGCACAGTTTTACCTATTGTATGGATGAGATGAATAGGGAATAGGTGTGGGTATAAGGAACCGGGTACAGTTTGACCTATTCTATGGGAAAGATTGCATAAGGTATGGAAAAAAATATATATATTTTTATGGTACATTTGGATCTTAACCCGAATATGAGTTTCATACGTTAGTCCCTGTGAACGAACAGCTGGTCGGATCTTTAATCCCCAAACAATAGACGGAAGAGGGCGCGTGCACTAGTATTGTTACGAAGTTAATCCGATCGATACAAAAAGTAATTGGATTTCCGAATGCTCGAAAGCAGAAAACAGTGATAGATGGCAAAAATGAATGTTGCGTTTATCAGACTGAAACGAGTACGATTGTCTATTTGAAGAATTATTTTAAAGTCATTTTTATTGGGTTTATGGGTGTTGTGCACGTTGCGTTTTCCAAGTTATAAACAAACACTCACCGCAGCATACTTGCAGGGTACAACCTGTGTCGGCCATGGGGTTTATGATAAATCCACGATCCATAATCCATGCGTCTGTACGGAGACCGGTGGTCGATCACCCCTCGATGATCGCACCGATCATGGAGCAAATAAATAACTCCGTCCGTGCGCCTATATTCCTCTTGTTAATCGATACAATACCAATGGCACTCTTCTACACTGCCACCAGAATCATCCAAGTAAAAATATATGTCTGTGCGCGGTGATCGTAGAAAAGGGAAGGTTTTGGCATCAGCGAGAGCAATTGCTAGTACACATGCACACTACTGTATACATTACGGCCATCCGATCAGATAGCGCTCAAGTTTTCTTAATCCGTGACGGCTAAATTATCGATTAGGCTCTATAGTCTGCAGAGGCGCGTACAATATGGAATGGATTCAGTGGTTTAAAGCCATAACAAAACGTGCGGGCATGTGGTTTTTAAAGGGAACTACAGCCTGGAAAGTGCCCGATTGAGCTAGTGTATCGGAATAACACCACCATCATTGTACATTTTGTAATATTTCGTACTAGAACGACCCAAAACCAAGCTATAGCCTATCCATAGTTAAACATTCAGTCGTAACGTGGTCGTCTTTTTGTGGACGTGTGAGAAACCACTTTCTGGTGGTGTTGGGGGGATTGGCGTTCGACGGGAAAAATGGTGCCCTTTCAACGCTGTCTGTATAGAAATGCACCGAACCCTAGTTGTACCTCCGTGCCGGATTTGTTTACAAAATCGAGGATGACTTGGTTTTATCTACGACCATTTTACGGGGGTTATTTAGAGGGCGTGTCCAAGCGCTAATTTTATGACTGAGAGTAGGCTATTCCGATTGATAAGACAACACAAACAAAGAAAAATACAACTGCAGAAAGTATATACGTTATGACATTATTGCTTTATTAACTTTATTATTGCTTTATTAAATCACTCGTGTTTTTATTTGTCTGTCCCAATGTATTTCTTCGCAATTATATCGTCATTGTAATGTTGACTAGTCTTTAATCGTCACTGTCTTCCTCGCTGACGTCTTCTTCATCTTGATGGAAAAATCCGTCAAATTTCATCTGGTGTTTAGGCATAATTCTGCCGAGAGCCTTTTGTACGCTAATGCCCTTATATATTTTTTCTTCGAGATTGTCCACAATATCTTGATGAGTATCGTTATCTTTCAGATGTAGGTAGCTTGACAGAAAATCCCTGTACTTGTCAAAAAAGATTTGCTTGACCGCCCAGAGGGTCTTCCTATCGGCCTTTTCCTTGGCCTGATCTTCACCCATACCCTCGTTGATGTACTTTTCATGTTTTTCGCTCCACATTTCACGAGTCGCTTCTTTGGACTCTTCCAACCAGTCTTGGAAAGTAGCATTGTCTTCTAATTCAGAACTAGACTCATCTTCATCGTCATCTTCTACCTCCGAGTCCGTTTCCGAGCCCTCAATTTCAGAATCATCGTTAACCCCATTCATTTCAGATTCATCTTCAGCATGAGCGTTTTCGGTATGTCGCCAGAGATTATATCTCCGTCCAAAGCTTTTATCACACTGGTTACAAGCATGGGGTTTGACTGCAGAAAAAGTATTCATGTTGAAGTTATAAAGGCTGATTCACGAATGACAAGAAACGGATGAATTGGTTTAATATATATATTGTGCCGAGACCTGTCTGTTTCAGCTCATTTCCACATCCCCCCTCCTGCGCATGCTCTCTGCGTGCCTGTGCGCTCTTAATTCCGTGCTCATCCTACTCTTTTCCCTGCTCATCCTACTCTTTACCCTGCTCATCCTACTCTTTTCCCTGCTCATCCTACTCTTTTCCCTGCTCATCCTACTCTTTTCCGTGCTCATCCTACTCTTTTCCCTGCTCATCCTACTCTTTTCCCTGCTCATGCTACTCTTTTCCCTGCTCATGCTACTCTTTTCCCTGTTCATCTTACTCTATTCCCTGCTCATCCTACTCTTTTCCCTGCTCATCCTACTCTTTTCCCTGCTCATCCTACTCTTTACCGTGCTCATCCTATTCTTTTCCCTGCTCATCCTACTCTTTACCCTGCTCATCCTACTCTTTTCCCTGCTCATCCTACTCTTTACCCTGCTCATCCTACTCTTTCCCTGCTCATCCTACTCTTTTCCCTGCTCATCCTACTCTTTTCCCTGCTCATCCTACTCTTTTCCCTGCTCATGCTACTCTTTTCCCTGCTCATGCTACTCTTTTCCCTGCTCATGCTACTCTTTTCCCTGCTCATCTTACTCTTTTCCCTGCTCATCCTACTCTTTTCCCTGTTCATCTTACTCTTTTCCCTGCTCATCCTACTCTTTTCCCTGCTCATCCTACTCTTTTCCCTGCTCATCCTACTCTTTTCCCTGCTCATCCTACTCTTTTCCCTGCTCATCCTACTCTTTACCCTGCTCATCCTACTCTTTCCCTGCTCATCCTACTCTTTTCCCTGCTCATGCTACTCTTTTCCCTGCTCATGCTACTCTTTTCCCTGCTCATCCTACTCTTTTCCCTGCTCATCCTACTCTTTTCCCTGCTCATCCTACTCTTTTCCCTGCTCATCCTTCTCTTTTCCGTGCTCATCCTACTCTTTTCCCTGCTCATTTCTGATAATTCACTTATTCTCTGCAACCTTTAATGTACACGCTGAAGTATTTGCAATAATAACACGTTTGAGATTGGTCATAAAAAAAGAGTAACAGAAATAGATGCCCAATCTCAAACGTGTTATTATTGCAAATACTTCAGCGTGTACATTAAAGGTTGCAGAGAATAAGTGAATTATCAGAAATGAGCAGGGAAAAGAGTAGGATGAGCAGGGAAAAGAGTAGGATGAGCAGGGAAAGAGTAGGATGAGCAGGAAAAGAGTAGAATGAGCAGGGAAAAGAGTAGGATGAGCAGGGAAAAGAGTAGAATGAGCAGGGAAAAGAGTAGGATGAGCGGGGAAAAGAGTAGGATGAGCTGGGAAAAGAGTAGGATGAGCAGGGAAAAGAGTAGGATGAGCAGGGAAAAGAGTAGGATGAGCAGGGAAAAGAGTAGGATGAGCACGGTAAAGAGTAGGATGAGCAGGGAAAAGAGTAGGATGAGCAGGGAAAAGAGTAGGATGAGCAGGGAAAAGAGTAGGATGAGCAGGGAAAAGAGTAGGATGAGCAGGGAAAAGAGTAGGATGAGCAGGGAAAAGAGTAGGATGAGCAGGGAAAAGAGTAGGATGAGCAGGGAAAAGAGTAGGATGAGCACGGTAAAGAGTAGGATGAGCACGGTAAAGAGTAGGATGAGCAGGGAAAAGAGTAGGATGAGCACGGAATTAAGAGCGCACAGGCACGCAGAGAGCATGCGCAGGAGGGGGGATGTGGAAATGAGCTGAAACAGACAGGTCTCGGCACAATATATATATTAAACCAATTCATCCGTTTCTTGTCATTCGTGAATCAGCCTTTATAACTTCAACATGAATACTTTTTCTGCAGTCAAACCCCATGCTTGTAACCAGTGTGATAAAAGCTTTGGACGGAGATATAATCTCTGGCGACATACCGAAAACGCTCATGCTGAAGATGAATCTGAAATGAATGGGGTTAACGATGATTCTGAAATTGAGGTTATTCAATCTGATCATCCTGACGTGGATGAATCGGGCTCGGAAACGGACTCGGAGGTAGAAGATGACGATGAAGATGAGTCTAGTTCTGAATTAGAAGACAATGCTACTTTCCAAGACTGGTTGGAAGAGTCCAAAGAAGCGACTCGTGAAATGTGGAGCGAAAAACATGAAAAGTACATCAACGAGGGTATGGGTGAAGATCAGGCCAAGGAAAAGGCCGATAGGAAGACCCTCTGGGCGGTCAAGCAAATCTTTTTTGACAAGTACAGGGATTTTCTGTCAAGCTACCTACATCTGAAAGATAACGATACTCATCAAGATATTGTGGACAATCTCGAAGAAAAAATATATAAGGGCATTAGCGTACAAAAGGCTCTCGGCAGAATTATGCCTAAACACCAGATGAAATTTGACGGATTTTTCCATCAAGATGAAGAAGACGTCAGCGAGGAAGACAGTGACGATTAAAGACTAGTCAACATTACAATGACGATATAATTGCGAAGAAATACATTGGGACAGACAAATAAAAACACGAGTGATTTAATAAAGCAATAATAAAGTTAATAAAGCAATAATGTCATAACGTATATACTTTCTGCAGTTGTATTTTTCTTTGTTTGTGTTGTCTTATCAATCGGAAAAGCCTACTCTCAGTCATAAAATTAGCGCTTGGACACGCCCTCTAAATAACCCCCGTAAAATGGTCGTAGATAAAACCAAGTCATCCTCGATTTTGTAAACAAATCCGGCACGGAGGTACAACTAGGGTTCGGTGCATTTCTATACAGACAGCGTTGAAAGGGCACCATTTTTCCCGTCGAACGCCAATCCCCCCAACTCCCCCAAAAAGTGGTTTCTCACACGTCCACAAAAAGACGACCACGTTACGACTGAATGTTTAACTATGGATAGGCTATAGCTTGGTTTTGGGTCGTTCTAGTACGAAATATTACAAAATGTACAATGATGGTGGTGTTATTCCGATACACTAGCTCAATCGGGCACTTTCCAGGCTGTAGTTCCCTTTAAAAACCACATGCCCGCACGTTTTGTTATGGCTTTAAACCACTGAATCCATTCCATATTGTACGCGCCTCTGCAGACTATAGAGCCTAATCAATAATTTAGCCGTCACGGATTAAGAAAACTTGAGCGCTATCTGATCGGATGGCCGTAATGTATACAGTAGTGTGCATGTGTACTAGCAATTGCTCTCGCTGATGCCAAAACCTTCCCTTTTCTACGATCACCGCGCACAGACATATATTTTTACTTGGATGATTCTGGTGGCAGTGTAGAAGAGTGCCATTGGTATTGTATCGATTAACAAGAGGAATATAGGCGCACGGACGGAGTTATTTATTTGCTCCATGATCGGTGCGATCATCGAGGGGTGATCGACCACCGGTCTCCGTACAGACGCATGGATTATGGATCGTGGATTTATCATAAACCCCATGGCCGACACAGGTTGTACCCTGCAAGTATGCTGCGGTGAGTGTTTGTTTATAACTTGGAAAACGCAACGTGCACAACACCCATAAACCCAATAAAAATGACTTTAAAATAATTCTTCAAATAGACAATCGTACTCGTTTCAGTCTGATAAACGCAACATTCATTTTTGCCATCTATCACTGTTTTCTGCTTTTTTTGGATAGGTACTTGGAAGTGTCAGGATGGTACTGACGAAGTGGAGTTCAGGAATTGGGACCTTGCTGACGGCCAACCTAGTAACGACAGAGGTTATGAGCACTGCGCTGAGGTATGGTCAGAAGGGAAATGGAATGACTTGCCATGCAATGAGCTACGCCTTGCAATATGCATCCGCCCTGCACCACAGCTGCACTTTTAATAACCCACTGTAATTATGAACTGGTCAATAGTCTCCTTGCGACTATACAGATTCCAAACAGCTATCTGAATCAAAACAAAAATTCATTCTGGCCAATAAACGTGGACTTTGTCGGAACACATGTATAGAAATGGCTGTGAAGATAATTGAAATAAGATAATTGTGAAGGTAATAATTTTAGTTAGAGTCTTAAATGTAAAATACGACAGAAATTGTTTTAAATTTTTGAAAGTGGTTCGAAAATTGTATGTAATTATATTAATCCAAAACTACTGTCTGTGCTGTTTTCAAATTTAACTTAAGGAATAATTGCTGTTTTTCTGAAATACAAACGCCGTTCCTAGTATTCACTTTTAAATGAGACAACAAGAAAATAAATCGACGTTTGGCTTAGAAATAATAATACGTCGCAAATGTATTGCAGTCAGACAATAATTCAACTCTCGCTTGGTATTAAAAATCCGTTTAGAAAAAAATCGAGAGAACAGAAATTATATATTGAAAATAGTGTACGGTTAAAATCACAATAAATTAGTTTAAATCCAGGCAGCTGGAACTTTGAGAAAATTATGAAAAAGAAATCTGTGTCCAGTAATTTAATAAAATGGTATTTAGTGAAATAAACTCATAAATTGTCTGCAGTAAGCATCAAATCATTTTCAAGACTTGACATGTTTAATTCAGAGGCGTCAATTAATTCAGGGATCTAAGAGTGATATTTATTTGAGATTTGGTAGAAATGAGGGATAAAGAGAATCGACTTAAGAGTGACGAACCAGGATTTTTTTAAGGGGGGGGGGACTGATTTTTTGTAAGTCCAAGATTTGTCGAAGGGGAGGGGGATAACGGGTTGGATGAGGCGTTGCAGTCAACACATAAAAAGACCATAGGCCTGAAGCAGTGAATCAAGATTTACAATCATAAGTGATGACGGTATTCCGGGAAATTAAGAAAATTTGAGGTTTTTCCATTAGTTTTTGGTGTGGGTGGGGGATGGGTCCCCCCCCCTTGGGTCTGCCTTTGCGAAATGCTTGAAATAACAGAGGTTCCGGTTGTTCCATTACCTATGCCCTGGGCAAGGGCATAAATCCTCGGGTGGGTGGGGTTGGGATGGGCTTGGGAGTGGGGGTGGGGGAGGATATTTGGTGGAAGGGCCATTGGAACATTTGCCCCCTCCCCCACAATTTTGTGGCAAGAAACCGAAATATGCCAATGTTGAGGTTTTCTTTCAACTTTCCAATAGTTCAAGTGTGTTAAATAGTAATGGAAAATGGAGAACATAGTATAGAAAAGCTTTAAATGCACCGTTTTGACGTAAGGTCAAGGGACGTAAGCACACACGTCCGCATGTGCATTCGTGTCCTGAACAGCGCCCCCTATAGTGTCATGTAGTTTCCAGCCCACGCCCCACGCTTTTCTAATTGCCACGGCCGAGCGATTTTAAGATTTTTTGGTGACTAACCGTGGGGGTTACAGTATTTCGCTGACATGTCTTTATTGAGTACAAAATGCATGGCAGACATCTCATTTTTAATCGCAGGTTAACTTTTACATTAAATTTGAAATGTCTCCCAATGACCAACACAATATGGCAACAGGAGTCAAACGTTCACTGCCAACGATCAATTCTGCATAATAAGAGGACGCGGGTGGTTTTGTATTGAATAAACCTTTGGTGCATTCACCGTGAACAAATTAATATAACAAAGGATACCATTCGAGAGGCCCTCAACGCGCAGGGTCTATTGTCTAAGATACAAAAGGAGGAGTTTCCATTGTGTCTTGGTATCTCCACTCTTAATTAAAAGAAAATATCAGGACAAGTGCTGCGATATTGTTCTGTTTGGATGATTCAACACGATATGCAGTCATCATTTCCGAAGCAGACACCAGTTGAGTGAGGCCTGAGAGATGATGGTGTCTGAACGGTTCATCTTTGGCTTGATAAGCCTGCATCTGATCATGGGTTGCACTGGTGGTAACGACATGTGTGATGCCTCCATTGGTGGTCGTAGAGGGGTGTGTCCTGCTGCTTGGAGCCAGTGGGGTGGCAAATGCTACAAAGCCATCATGGTGGAGCTGACATGGTTTCAGGCAAAAGAGGAATGCATCAAGATGGGAGGTGCCTTGGTCGTGCCACGGTCCGATGAGGAAACTGAATTCCTCAAGACGCTAGTGTTACAGCCGATGGAACAGCGTGAAAACCTGTTTTGGATCAATTGCAACGATCTCGATGAAGAAGGTTTGTCTATTTCAAAGGATTACATAATTTCATAGTGTCATGATTTAACATAGAAATAAAAAAGAATGTTCATGATTTAATCAACTTACACAAACACAGAATTTCAACAAATAAAAAGATCACCGTTGTTTCTTTCGAAGAATCATTATTGTTTGTCGACTCCTATACACCCTCATGTGTTTACTATTTTTATTTACACGGTTTATTTTTATTTTTTATTTTTTGGATAGGTACTTGGAAGTGTCAGGATGGTACTGACGAAGTGGAGTTCAGGAACTGGGATTTAAATCAGCCTAGTGGCGGGCCCGAGCCGTATGGGGAGGACTGCGCTGAGGTATGGGCAGGAGGGAAATGGAATGTCTTGTATTGCGAGTCGCCACTCCGTGCAATATGCATCCGCCCTGCACCACAGCTGCACTTTTAAGAACCCAATGTCATTATGAACTGGTCAATAGTCTCCTTGCGACTATACAGATTCCATAGATAGCTATCCGAATCAAAACAAAAACTCATTCTGGCCAATATACGTGGACTTTGTCGAAACACATGTATAGAAATGACTGTGAAGATAATTGAAATAAGATAATTGTGAAGGTAATACTTTTAGTTAGAGTCTTAAATGTAAAATACGACAGAAATTGTTTTAAAATTTTGAAAGTCGTTCGAAAATTGTATGTAATTATATTATTCCAAAACTTCTGTCTGTGCTGTTTTCAAATTTAACTTAAGGAATAATTGCTGTTTTTTTCTGAAATACAAACGCCGTTCATAGTATAGGTTTTCCCGGCTATTTTAACACTTGTATCACACGAATTCCCTATATCGATACTTTAATTTCGTCCTCGAACATCACCAAGCTCAATTCTCAATTTGAATTTCAAAAAACCACCACTAGATTTCATTTAATGTTCAGTATAATTCAAATTGTTAGCATTCCGATTCGTCCGAAATCTTTGAAATTCGTCTCGTGAAGCAATCGGCGTTGAATTGAAAAAGCAAATTCGTTTTTTTTGTCATTCGTTTTAATGTTCTTGTCATTACATTTCGTCCCGGTGACTTAAATCGTATACGATTAGAAAATGCGCCCAATCTTTACACTTATTTGAAGAATTATGCGTATTAAAACAATGATAACTCAACATATATTTCCTTATATGTATAAATAAAAGTAGTTAGCTGTAAGGTATGAATATTTATTTCTGTGTTTCACAATTAACATTAGAGTCAGGAATTGACATTTCACAATATGCACTTATGACATGGACACTAAGCATTAAGTTCAAAGAACTTTTTAATGTTGTTCTTTGATAGACATATCGTATTTCTGTTGTTTTATTCATATACATATATCAAAGAGCAACATAACGAAGGTGTTTGATCTTAATGCTTAATCTCCATATGCTAAGCAAAGAGCATATTGTGAAAGTTCAATTTCTGATTTTTATGTTAATTGTCAAAAAAACCTCAAAACTTAAAGCTATACTTTTATTTATAAGGAAATATTTGTTAAAAATTAAAATTTAATTAATGCGCAAACAAGTCCAAAGATTGGGCACATTTTTAATCGTAACGTTTTAAGTCGCCAGAGACGAAATGTAACGACAAGAACATTAAAACGAATAACAAAAAACGAATTTGCTTTTTCAATTCAACGCCGATTGCTTCACGAGACGAATTTCAAAGATTTCGGACGAATCGGAATGCTAACAATTTGAATTATACTGAACATTAAATGAAATCTAGTGGTGGCTTTTTGAAATTCAATTTGAGAATTGAGCTTGGCGATGTTCGGGGACGAAATTTAAGTATCGATATAGGGAATTCGTGTGATACAAGTGTTAAAATAGCCGGGAAAACCTATATTCACTTTTAAATGAGAAAAGAAAAAAAAATCGACGTTTTGCTTAGAAATAATAATACGTCGCAAATGTATTGCAGTCAGACAATAATTCAACTCTCGCTTGGTATAAAAATCTGTTTAGAAAAAAATCGAGAGGACAGAAATTATATCTGGAAAAATAATGTACGGTAAAACAATCACAAATAATTAGTTTAAATCCAGGCAGCTAGAACTTTGAGAAAATTATGAAAAAGAAATCTGTGTCCAGTAATGAAATAAAATTGTATTTAGTTTAAGAAACTCCTAAATTGTCTGCAGTAAGCATTGAATCATTTTTAAGTATTCTTTTGACATGTTTAATTCAGAGGCGTCAATTAATTCAGGGAGATTAGAGTGATATTTATTTGAGATTTGGGAGAAATGAGGGATAAAGTGAATCGACTAAAGAGTGACGGAGCCAGGATTTTTTTTAAGGGGGGGGAGGGGGGTGCTGAGTTTTTGTAAGTCCAAGATTTGTCGAAGGGGAGAGGGGGATAACGGGTTGGATGAGGCGTTGAAGTCAACACATAAGAAGACCATGGGCGTCGCCAGGATTTTTTCTAGAGGGGGGCAAAAACAAATTTTGCAAAAAAATGCTTGTTTTTCTTAACACATTCTCGATTAATCAGTTTTAGAGGGGGGCAGGGACATTTTGCCCCCCCCCCCCCACTCATTAAATTTACACCACTTTGTCTTCGCGCCGCTTTTTCTTTTCTTTTTTATCTTTTTTTTTTCTTCCTTTTTTTCTTTTTTTTCTTTTTTGCTTTTCCAGGGAGGGCAAGTGCCCCCTGCCTCTCATGACGCCCATGAAGAAGACCAAAGACCTGAAGCAGTGAATCAAGATTTACAGTACTGAGTAATGACGGTATTCCCGGAAATTAAGGAAATTTAGTTTTCGGTGTGGGCGGGGGATGGGGGCCCCCCTTGGATCTGCCTTTGCGAAATGATTGAAATAACAGAGGTTCTGGTTGTTCCATTACCTATGCCTTGGGCAAGGGCATAAATCCTGGGGTGGGGGTGGGGTTGGGGTGGGGTTGGGAGTGGGGGTGGGGGAGGATATAGCCCCCTTTTGTTTGAAGGGGTGGAAGGGCCATTGGAACATCTCCCCCTCCCCCACAATTTTGTGGGGAGAAACCGAAATATGCCGATGTTGAGGTTTTCTTTCAACTTTCCAATAGTTCAAATGTGTTAAATAGTAATGGAAAATGGAGAACATAGTATAAAAAAGCCTTAAATGCATCGTTTTGATGTAAGGTCAAGGGACGTAAGCACGCACGTCTGCATACATGTGCATTCGTGTCCTGAACAGCGCCCCCTATAGTGTCATGTAGTTTCCAGCCCACGCCCCACGCTTTTCTAATTGCCACGGCCGAGCGATTTTAAGATTTTTGGTGACTAACCGTGGGGTTACAGTATTTCACTGACATGTATTTATTGAGTACAAAATGCATGGCAGACATCTCATTTTTAATCGCAGGTTAACTTTTAAAATAAATTTGAAATGTCTCCCGATGACAAACACAATATGGCAACAGGAGTCAAACGTTCACTGCCAACGATCAATTCTGCATAATAAGAGGACGCGGGTGGTTTTGTATTGAATAAACATTTGGTGCAGTCGCCGTGAACAAATTAATATAACAAAGAATACCATCCGAGACGCCCTCAACGTGCAGGGTATATTGTCTAAGATACAAATGGAGGAGTTTCCATCGTGTCTCGGTATCTCCACTCTTAATTAAAAGAAAATATCAGGACAAGTGCTGCGATATTGTTCTGTTTCGATGATTCAACACGATATGCAGTCATCATTTCAGAAGCAGACACCAGTTGAGTGAGGCCTGAGAGATGATGGTGTCTGAACGGCTCATCTTTGGCTTGATAAGCCTGCATCTGATCATGGGTTGCACTGGTGGTAACGACATGTGTGATGCCTCCATTGGTGGTCGTAGAGGGGTGTGTCCTGCTGCTTGGAGCCAGTGGGGTGGCAAATGCTACAAAGCCATCATGGTGGAGCTGACATGGTTTCAGGCAAAAGAGGAATGCATCAAGATGGGAGGTGCCTTGGTCGTGCCACGGTCCGATGAGGAAACTGAATTCCTCAAGACGCTAGTGTTACAGCCGATGGAACAGCGTGAAAACCTGTTTTGGATCAATTGCAACGATCTCGATGAAGAAGGTTTGTCTATTTCAAAGGATTACATAATTTCATAGTGTCATGATTTAACATAGAAATAAAAAAGAATGTTCATGATTTAATCAACTTACACAAACACAGAATTTCAACAAATAAAAAGATCACCGTTGTTTCTTTCGAAGATTCATTATTGTTTGTCGACTCCTATACACCCTCATGTGTTTACTATTTTTATTTACACGGTTTATTTTTATTTTTTATTTTTTGGATAGGTACTTGGAAGTGTCAGGATGGTACTGACGAAGTGGAGTTCAGGAACTGGGATTTAAATCAGCCTAGTGGCGGGCCCGAGCCGTATGGGGAGGACTGCGCTGAGGTATGGGCAGGAGGGAAATGGAATGACTTGTATTGCGAGTCGCCACTCCGTGCAATATGCATCCGCCCTGCACCACAGCTGCACTTTTAAGAACCCAATGTCATTATGAACTGGTCAATAGTCTCCTTGCGACTATGAAGATAATTGAAATAAGGTGGTGACGACATGTGTGAGGCCTCCATTGGTGGTCGTAGAGGGGCGTTTCCTTCTACTTGGGGCCAGTGGGGTGGCAAATGGGGGGGGGGGCACTTTGCCAGCATAGACTTCTGACATCAATCCCACGAAAGAAAACGCGCTTAACAACCATTATAATGCGCCGTGATAATGTCTATATAATATGTAGTATGCATAACAATGGTCAGTTTTGAAGAGCGCCCCCCATTCGGAAGATGGGTACCAGCCCCCCCCCCCCTCCGCTTTTTTTATTTTAAGGGGGGCAAGTGTCTGGAGAAAAAAAACACATGTGTACATTTCGGCGCGGATGTGCGTTTGCCCCCCCCCCCCGACATCAAAAGCTGGATACGCTGCTGATTCAAGTGACTTTGAAGATAATTTAGTAAATAATTTGATGTCAAAGTCTTGTGATGTTGGTAAGAAATTGTAATAAATGACAATTAAACGCTGTTTTATGTTAAGTTTTAGAACTCAGAAGATTAAATGCATCTGCATAGGCATTTCTGTTATTGACAATGAAACATTTAGATGTAGAAAGTACTAATTTGTGAATTTTCAACTTTTCTTTTTAATTTAAGGCACATGATGAAACTATGTTATTGAAGTTACAAAGTAATTATATAAAATTATATTAAGGTACATTCTTAGAGTTGAAAATTGATTTCACCTTTTGAAGCGAAGTCTACGTCAAATTACCAAAATAAAAGCTGAAAACAAGTAAGTTTCAATAATATGGTAATAATTATGAATTAATAAAGATTGAATCCAGCAGGAAGGTAAAACAAAAAACAGTGAGAAATTGTGAAACAAATTCTTTGTCCAGTAATCTAATAAAATAGTACTTAGTGAAAGAAACTCCTTAACTGTCTGCAATGTGTATCAAATCATATCAAAGTATTCTCTTGTAATCTTTCATTCAGATTCAGAGAGATAAAAGTGATTTTTATTTGAGATTTGGTATAAATGAGTGATAAGGAGAATCGGGACAAGAGTATCGGATCCAGAATGTTTCAAAATGAAGTTGGAGGGGCCGGGTGGCTGAGTTTTTTTAAGTCCAAGATTTGTCAAAGGGGGGGGGGGGGAATGAGGAGGCGGATGAGGCGTTGCGGTCAACACATAACAAGACCAAAGGCGTGAATTAATATTTGCAATGAGGGATGACGTTATTCTGGGAACTTAAGGACAATTAAGGTTTTTTTTCATTTGTTCGGGGTGGGCGTGGGGGTTGAGGGTCCCCCTCCCTTTTGATACCTTTTGAAAATAAAGAGTTTATCGGCGTCAATATAATTTTTGGTAACACAGACAAAACTGCAAAAATGAAGTCACGGTGTCCAGACAATCGGCCTTACTATTAAAAAGAAAAAAAATACCAATCTCACCTATGTCACACGATAACTCTAAAACTGTTTGTGTTATTGGATTGGAATTCTTCCTAGAGATTGAGCATGACTGGCAACACAAGCAGGTTAAATATGGAGAGAAACACACAGATTATCGGCCGCAATATAATATTTAGTAACACGGACAAAACCTGTATCCAAAGTGAAGTCACGGTCTACAGAAAATCGGCCTAACTAGTAAACTGAAAAACAATCACACCTATGTCACACGATAACTATTTTTTTTTTTGTAATTTATTGGGTTTAAATATTGCCTAACTGTTCAGCATGACTGGCAACACAAGCCTGTTTAATATTGAGTAAAAATATAGAGTGTTTCGACGGTCCATATAATTTTTTTTTTGTAACCAAAACAAAACTGCCAAAATGGAGTCACGGTGTCCAGATAATCGGCCTTACTATTTAAACAGAAACACAATCACACGGACCTATGTCACACGATAACTCCAAAACTATTAGTTTTATTGGATTGAATTTTTTCCTAGATTTTGAGCATAATTGGCAACGTAAGCTTTTGAAATATTGAGAGAAAACACACAGGTAATTGGCGTCAATATAATTGTTAGTAACGCGGACAAAACCCATCCAAAGTGAAGTTACGGTGTACAGAACAACGTTATTTGAAAATTGAAATTTCGTCCAGTGACTTGTCATTATGACTTTATAACATAATGATATTTAATTTTATGGCCAACCGTCAAACAGTAAAAAATAATGACCAAAACAAATAGGGTACATGTATTTCGACTTTTTTCTCGACAGCTCCTGGCATAAGGTTTGTACAAGAAATTCTTCCGAGGACTAGTGCCCTGGTCCTCGGGCAGCGCCAGGCCCATTGTTATCGCACATTGTCCCAAGTCCTCAGTCGTATAATTTACACATAACTACTGCGGACATTCCTGTTTTCGTGTAGTTAAGAAAACCGGCAAAACAACTCTATTTACTCCCACTGTGAACACTCTTTCAACCCATATTTTTGCCATGATTTCCTTGAGTGTTCCTCTTTATTTTGCGACCGATAAACCTAACCCAAACATGTGTTGTATCCGCAAATTTGATCCCGATACCCGGTAAAGTCGTCAATCGTTTCACGGACGCCTTATTTGTGTTTATGCCCATGTTGGGAAAACAGTTTAATTGCTGTTTTTACAGAGAGTTTGAAATCTGCTAAATACCTGTAAATACCGTATCACTCACTTAGTTTACTGCAAGCGCCACTGTCGGGAGTGATATGCAACACAACAGCTTGACCTGACTTGCAGTAATTTTTAGAAAAACGAAGCTGGCTGATTTTAGCAGTTCATTGGCTTTTCCAAAAACGCACCTCGCAGCAAGGCTTATAGCAGATCTCTGTTTATTTATACAATATAAACATATAATTCATACAAAATGATTAATCTTTAAGCGTGCTAATGAATTGTTGCTTTTCCTTTTGAGAACAACAACGAGGGATATTACAGCTAAAATAACTCTATGATAGAACTTACAAGTCCAACAGACGCCGAGCTTGTAATTTTGAAAGGTGCGGCGTTGTGTAAGTTTTGGCAAATAAGTGTTCAGCACGCAACAGTTCATACTCGTCGCCAATGTTGTATCCTAGTATATTTACCAATACCAAGGAGGAGTCGCACCAGAGTCGCACAGTTGAACCGCCTGGGGAAAGGGTTGACACGGAAGACAAACCACATGTACACAGGTGAAGGTTCATGGAACGACTGACTGCACTGGGTCGCATGCAGCAGGCAGCATGGCCCAAGTCACGCCTGACTGGTTTATTACGTAATGTGCATACTGGTCATAACACATGCCTCTAAACCTATTTTCCAGATAGGGGGAAACCTCGTGCGGACACGGGCAGGTCCACACAACGTCGCTGCTCTATGTGAACCTCTTTTGTTTAGAGATTCACAATGGCATGCTTGAACCTCTTTTGTTTAGAGATTCACAATGGCATGCTTGTATACGGCACCACACACGCTTGAAAATCTCAACACACTTCATAAGCATTCTAAATCAAGAATTGAGCTCATCCCTTAACATTTTATATAACAGCAGGCCTATATTCTATAAAATATCTAATTTTATATCACAGCCAAAAAAATACTGTTTACTTCATACCCCTGGTCAGTTTTTAATGATTTTCCCACTGAAATTTCCTTTTGTGAAACAGTCAGCCATAATGGCAGAGATGTCAACGATTTATCAAACCTTAGAGGTTGCGATGGTCTTCCAGCCTAATCCCCGTCTCCCAATAACTTTGGATCATTCGAAATACGCAGTGGATGGACCGGGAACCAGACTCCCCCAACTCTCCTTTTCTGGCCGTTTTGTTAAAGGAGTACATGTGCACGGAGCCCATGGTCAACCAAGCAGCGATTTTAATTCATGCATCCAATATTACCTGTAGTCCTATACCTATACCTGCATGTACCCTATTGATAGTTAGCCATCCTGCTTTGTGCCTGCAGCGTAGAAATTTAACAAAAACGGGCTGAAGTCTTGCATATTTTATGAACATTTACAAAAGAGACACAACTATTAATTGCCTCTGCCCGCCGCATTTTGATAAAAAGGTCCTTTTCAGTTTCAGTGTCGGAATTATTTACTATAGCAACGCCAATCGATAATTTTGATACATCCATCCAATTATGGCGGAAGGGGTATCCGAGCCGAGTGCGTATTACGATGGTCTCGTGTGCCTCTACCGCTCTTAAGGAGGGGGAGTGCAATATCGTGATCAAAGAAATATCTCTTTTTAAAATTAAAAATTTTAACACTAACTTCTCATTTCTGAAAACGTGAAAGAGACATTACTTCCTGGAATGCGCCCAATTGGGCTACAAAATGCGTTTTAAACGAAATGATGATAATTGGAAAGAGCTTTTAAAAAAAGGGTGAACGCCACACAACCATCCTTTCAAAACTGGGAAGTTTGTGTTATTCCTGCGAGTGTAAGAACCATGCGAGAACCAGTTTTGGGGTCAACATTTTGACTCTCAAAAATACATCGCATTCTGCGGATGTGCGAGACACAACTGTATTGGTGCTGCGTGTATTATGCAACACACACACCCAAAATTTGCCTGTAATCCGGGACCCCCTAATGTCCCTCCTTTGTTTGTACTTTAACTTTTTAGGAAGACCTCCCATATGTTTTGTACACGAATCCAAATTGGGGACCTCTCGGGAATTGGGGACCCTATTGTCTATAATTGTTCAACGTCCCCTAATCAATGCAGAAACAAACTCGCAATCACGTGTACCGTACATTGAATGGACACGACTGGAAATACGTATGCATATGTCACAAAATGTCCGCCGCGTCCGATGTAAACAACCGTTTTTCCCCGTCTTATTTTCGGGAACGGTAAGACATTAGATTAGTTTCCTTTAAACCAGACCTTTGAAATGGGATTTTAAGTAAGCAATCTAAAACATAACATTTTCGGGGATTTCCGGTCAAGCACCCAAAAAAAATATCGTCATTATTTTGTCATTCTTTATTGGTGCAAGTTTCCTACCTCCGTGGTGCGAGCGCATAATTCGGGTAGCCGGTGTATTGTGAATTTATGACGCTCAAAATACCGACTCATTGGTAGTTATTGCGCATGTCCAGGTGAAGATTGTGGACTTTCAACCAATTAAAGCAGGGTAAAAGGGACCACATTTCAAAGGAGTCCAAAATTCATGTGACACCGGAAAAGCGTTCACAACCAGCCAACCTCGGTGTTTTATCCACCGATTAAAACCACACACGTGACGGGTTCTCGACCAATAGGAATGGGTAAACTATCTTGGGTATTTGTGTACATGTATTTAGGTATGTACTGTCTCTGTCTATTTAATACAGTCTGGTTTATGAGAGCTTGATCTGCGGCGGTTAAGTCATTTCAGCGCTAGACCCCAGTGGGGTAAGACCGGAGAAATCATGGTGCGTAAACGGTTCATCTTTGGCTTGATAAGCCTTCATCTAATCATGGGTTGCACCGGTGGTGACGAGATGTGTAAGGCCTCCATTAGAGGGGCGGGTCCTTCTAGTTGGATCAAATGGGGCGGCAAATACTACAAAGCCATCATGGAGCCTCTGAAATGGTCCGAGGCAAAAGATGAGTGCATCACGATGGGAGGTGCCATGGTCGCGCCACGGTCTCAGGAGGAAACTGGTTTCCTCATGACGCTACTGCCACTGCAATCCGAGTTTTGGATCAATTGCAACGATCTCGAGGCAGAAGGTTTGTTGAAATTTTAAGATGGACAATTTTTGTTTCAAGAAGAAAATTTGATTGAAGTAAGAGATGCAAAGATCCAGGAGGCACAAACACCACAGAATTTCAACAAATAAAAGATCAGAGCTGTTTCGCTTGAAGAATCATTATTGTTTATCGATTCCTATATGCATGTACATTTTTGATATGTAGTTATTTATTTATTTATTTCTTATTTTTTGATTAGGTACTTGGAAGTGTCAGGGTGGTACTGAAGAAGTGGAGTTCAGGAATTGGGACCCTTATGAGAGCCAACCTAATAACTACAGAGGTCAGGAGCACTGCGCTGAGGTATGGTCAGGAGGGAAATGGAATGACTTGTATTGCGATACGCCACTCCGTGCAATATGCATCCGACCTGCACCACAGCTGCACTTTTAAGAACCCAATGTCATTATGGACTGGTCAATAGTCTCCTTGCGACTATACAGATTCCAAACAGCTATCCGAATCAAAACAAAAACTCATTCTGGCCAGTATACGTGGACTTTGTCGAAACACATCTATAGAAATGACATTGACGAGAATGTAAATACTTTGATGTTAGAGTCTTTAATGTGATACATAAGACAGAAACTAGTGTTATTTTTAGAAAGTAGTTCAAAAATCATGAATTGAAAACTTCTGTCTGTGCTGTTTTCAAGTTAAACCCCGAAAAAAGTAATTGCAGCTATTTTTCTGAAATACATTTACGAAAGTTATTCACTTTTTAAATGAGACAAGAAGAAAAGTCCACGCTTAGCTATGAAATAATTGTACATGTACTTTTCAAATTGATTGAAGTCAGACAATAACTCAAAGTTGAGTCGAATGGTAGGCTAGTTTCCGTCACTATCAGAGTCGATAAAATACAGGGTGAGTCAACAAAATACGAAACCCAAATGGCAGGACCAATTTTTGAATGACGTTTTGCCTGTAGCACTTTCAAAATCTAGGAAAGAAGCATTAAAATCACTAGTGTACTTTTCATGTCACGGAATTTTGAACACAAACACCGTTTTAAAATCCGTCCACGTATCACAAAAAAGGTAAGTGTTCTTTCGGAAAAAGGAAAACAATTTTCATAGAGATGCATATGAATTGTTTTCGTTTTGCTAAAAGAACACTTACCTTTTTTTGTGATCCGTGGACAAAACTTTAAAACGGTGTTTGTGTTCAAAATTCCGTACCTTGAGAAGTACTTCAGTGATTTGAATGGTTCTTGTACCAAAAGAAAGCTTATTAATTGGGCTTTCATATCCTATATTTTGAAAGTGCCACAGGCAAAACTTCATTCAAAAATTGGTCCTGCGACCATTTGGGTTTCGTTTTTTAGACTCACCCTGTATGGGCCGTGAACCAGTCTTTCATCTGCTTTTGCGCAAACTTAACCTAAAATAAAATGCAAGTGTTTTTTTTCAGCGGCCGAATGTAGATGCATAACAAAATAGCAATAAAGCTTTGGTTTTTGTTATAAAACGTACCAGTCGAAAAAATACGATTGGAAAAATATCGAAAATTGTTGTCTGGCAAAATATTCATAGATAATTAGATGAAATCCAGCCAGGTAGAGCTTTGAGAAAATTATGAAAAAAATATTTGTCCGGCAATCTAATAAAATTGTACTCAGTCAAATAAATTCCTAAATTGTCTGCAATCAAATCATTTCAAAGTATTCTTGTGTGATTCATTTAGGCATGTTTTTCCTCTGCAATAAACCCGTTAGGGAGATAAGGATGATTTTTATTTGATAGTTTGCAGAAATGAGTGATAATATAAGGAAGTTGAACTAGAGTAGAAAGATCCAGGCTTTGCAAAGTCCAAGATAATTTCAAACGGGAAGGGCGTGGATACAAGACCAAAGGCCTGAAACAGTGAATCAAGATATGCAATAAAGGGCGAGTCAAAAAACCGAAACCCACATGTCGGGAACATTTTTTTAGTGAAGTTTTGCATGTAGCACTTTCAAAATTTACAATATGAAAGCAAAATTCATAAGCTTTCTTTTAGTACAAGAATCATTTCAAAACACTAGTGTACTTTCAAGTTACGGACTTTTAAACACAACATTCGTTTTGAAGTTCTGTCCACGGATCACAGGAAAGTCCTTCAGTAAAACGAAAACAATTTACATAGGGATGTGTGAATCGTTATCGTTTTGCTGAAATATCGCACACCTTTTTCTGTGATCCGTGGACTAAACTTTCAAACGGCGGTTGTGTTTAAAATTCCGTAACATGAAAAGTACATGAGTGCTTTGAATGATTCTTGTACTAAAAGAAAGCTTATGAATTGGGCTTTCAGATTCTTCATTTTGAAAGTGCTACATGCTGAACTTCACTAAAACAATTGTCCCGAGATTTGGGTTTCGTTTATTCTATTTTTACTCACACTGTATTGAGTGATGACGTAATTGACGTTTATATTTGGGGTTAATTTTTTTTTTCTCCAGCCAACCCGCTCCTCGTGAATCCCCCCATACTCAACGTGGTTCAATCGATGGGATGTGTGTCTGCCATGCATCGGTACTCGATAAATACATGTTAATCACGCTCGGTATGAAAGTAAAGGAATGCATTTAGTTACGCGTCACTTGTCATATTATTTGAGATGTCTACTGATGAAAAAAAAAGTCAATAGGAGTTTATAAAAAATGATTAACGCTGCAAATTTATAGGTCAGTGGTTAAATTTTGCCTGGGTAGGCATGGCAACCCTTTATAAGTGCATTCATTCGACGCGTATTAAAGGTCTATTGTCCAAGACACAAAAGGAGGATAGTCCATTGTGTTGGTATATCCACTCTTTATTAAAAGAAAATATTGGGACCGCAACTCCAGTATATTTTCTGTTTCGAAGATTCAACATGACATGCAGTCATGGGCCTGTATGCCTAAACGGCTCATCTTTCTTCTTTGGCTTGACGGTGCAGAACTGTAAACAGGGTGACCGTAAGGTCATGACTAAATTCGGCTAAATGCGCTTCACAAATCTGTCAGATTTATCAAAATCTTCCAAATTCCTGTAGAATTACTCGAAATACATTTTAAAGTCCATAAACACTTTAAATCACATGCAGATGTCGTAAAATTGCCTTAATTAATTTTCAAATTAAATTATAAACAATCTATAGCCACATAAAGATAATATGGAAATTGCGTAAATTTCAGGCAAAACGCGGTTGTGTCACGACGAAATCCGGTTCCCAGCAAGCCTCAGCATCTACACCAGGCAAACTGTCCTATTTTGCAAGGGTTTGTTTGAAAAGACTGAAGTTTTTGTAAACAAATTTTCCATTTTTTTTGGCACATTTGCTGTTTTTCTGTCAAATAACCATTTTTGCAGAATTCCGCCAGAATTCTGCCAAACAAAATCCATTCTGTCAAATTTTCTGTCAAACTCGTTTTTTTAACAATAAATCTGTCAAAGTTAGCCGAAAATCGGCTAAAACGGTCACTATGTCTGTAAATTGACTCCCACAGACCAGTGTTGTAGGCCTCGGTCTCGAGACCACTTTTTGCCGGTCTCGGTCTCGGGAGCTGTGGTCTCGTTCTCGGTCTCGGTCCCCTTTGATCTCGATATTTTGGCTGGTCTCGAGTCGAGACCAGCGAAAAAAATGGGAGGGGGGCGGATTAAGTAAAGAATCAGTTTAGGGCAAATGTGACTGCAGTGTGATGCTAATGGACATGTCTCTCTTCACTTTCTAGTGAGTGAGGCATAGTCCAATAACCATTGCTCCTCTTCTTATTTCTCGTTTTCATAGTGGGATGATCTGTTGAAACAAGCACTTTATAGCCATCCTCATTGATTCCAAATACAACTGAGATTTAAATCTTATGAATCAAGACTGAAACATTATATTTACCGTCAGATTTTGCATATGGGGAACAATTCAACTCTTTTTCCCTAGAAATATCGGTGATTTTTTTTTTTTTTCCTTTTCAATTTTTCCTTTATTCGTGGAGGCGGGAAACGTTTTTTTTCCCCATTATATTTATTAACGGATATTCATCAATTCGTAGACCGTTAAATTGGTATTAGTGGTGGACAGCTGAATTTTGTGATCTCTTTATTAAAATAGACACGACTTGGGAATAGAGTATGCAAATTACGTGAAATGTTCACAGTTACTACTCAATAACATGTTCTTTATCCCAATGATATTTTTTACACAATGGAACGTGCAATTTTTTTTTATCATACGGTCACTTTCTTTTTGACTCGCCATGTATTCATCTTTTCATCTGTGATAAACACAAATTGAGCTACTGCCATGGTCACACAAAAATAGAGTCTAATTGCCTGCCTCGTCTCCTTTCTAAATGTCAATTGCATTTGCATGAGTCGAGAAGAATTGTGTTCCATTAATCGCTATATGCTGTTTACGGCCATCACAATAAACTATTAATATATTGGCAATATGTCGTACTTGTTAATCACTAAAATATCCAAGTAAATTGCCCAGCAAAGTAGCCGATGCGGGCGATACGCTGGCACGGTACAAAACACAGAGAGGAGGCGCACTGAGCCATGAATCCTAAAAGTACATCTCGCCCACCACATTCAGTTTGTGACAGTGACCTTCTATTGTGTCGGCCATATTCTCAAATAGGCTAATGGCGATGATGACGGCGGGCAGATTAACAGAAGATAGATCAGGCAAATATGGTTCATCAATCTTCTATAGTATATGTAACGTTATGGACATTAAACAAAAATAAAGTGGCAATACATTTCAGCCTTAGCCAGGCCTTCTCCAGAGGTAAATGACAGAGGAACAAGAAACAAACATGTAGGGGACACACAAACATGCAGGGTTGGAAGGAGAATCACAAAGAGGGATGGGGGGGGGGGGCAGACCAAGCCATATCTGGCTACCATCTCTCAATGGTACTTGCTTTCATTTCTCTTCGCAACTTCCAAAAATGAAGATTTTACCTCACTTTCAATTCAACATGGCCGACTCGTGAAAAAGGCCCATTACGCGTACTTCCAAAAAGTATTAAAAATACTCACAACTCTCCAAGGAGTTTGAGACAAACATCAAATTAAAGCTTCTTATTTTCATTACATTTTATTTTCTGTTGAATTTTCGGGTGGTAATTCGATGTCATTTTTTTGGGAGAAAATTTCATCCAAAAATGATCACCCCTAAAAGTAGTCCTGTGGCCCATCGCCGTTTTGAAAAATGATGCCTGCGTTCCATTGCAAATTATAGCAATTTTATGGCCCAATTTCTTCCTAATTTCACAGAAAAAAATAGGACCTCGCATCGATCCTGTGAATGACTTCCACCCATCTTTTTTTTTTTTTTTAAAAACAAACCTACAAGTATAGCAAAGAAACTGAGGGCATGCAAATCGTTATTTGGCCCGCGTATATTCTGTGCCTACTTACAGGTCTGCACCCTTGATAAGACTCCATCTGGTGGAGACTCATCAACGTGTAGTAGATGCTTTCTTTTATTGGGAACGTATAGTTCATGTTTTTATTTTGAACATGTACTTGGTCTTATTTATAACGTGCAGCGGATGATTTTATTAATAATGCGTACACGACTCCACCCTTTTCCTTCTGAATTTGGACTAAAATGACACTGCATGTTGTTAAGCATACAATATTGTTTTAATAGTCTTGCACTTGCAAAATAGTTTATCCACAAAACACATTATTTCGTTATGTCATTTGCAAAATTATTACAATCCAATAAAAGGAGACGATGCTTGCACTGCACTACTTATAGGCCTACCTGATGCTCCCAAATTATAGTTGATTGAAAGACCCAAAAGAAAATGTAGCGTAAATACTTAAACGAATAGTTGACGTAATAACTCCTGCCTTCTTTTATCTGTCTTAATATATTATGTACTACAGGAAAAGGACATGAATTATTGGGTGATCGTGTAGTTTAGAACACCTCTTATGTTTTACAAGTCTTGTTCCAGTTGAGCTGGTTGATATTCAACATGGTAGCTTGGCGAACTATTCAGATGATTCCAAACACATCAAGTGACTTTCCTGCTTGTGATCATAGCCAACCGTATTGGCGACTGATCCATAACTTCCGACACCCCTATGTCCCGACACCCGTGTTCCGGCTAGGGTTAGGGTGTGTCGGAACATAGGTGTGTCGAAACATAGGTGTGTCGAAACATAGGTGGGTAACCTAGGTATTAAGTCCAAAAACATAGTGTCTTTTCGTTCTCTTACACATGAGAACGGGGTCCTAGACCACACGATTCCACATAATTAACCATAGGAAGTCCACAACGCGTATGTCGTCAGGCGCACTCGGAACTCTTCGACCAATAGGATTGCCAGCATGAGCGCGCAAAGTTTTAAGAACGTGTGCGACATGTGTGAAAGGATTCGTGACCCGGTGTCATATGAAATTTGGACTCCCATTAAATCTGGTCTCTTTTGCCTTAAATGGACTCATACATCACACGTGACAGCCTTTGTCCAAATTAGGTTCCATACGCCATGCGCAATACAAAGCATGAGTCCGTAGTCTAAATGTTACAATACACCGGCCAGATGCAATTGGAATAATAACTCTTCAAAAAATAATCCCCGTATTTCTGGAACTATAGTTTTCCGTGTCCGCCAACCTAAAACCAGTTGGTCATGGTGGGATACACAATATGTAAACAGACCAGCAAATGTTACTTCAAGATGCAACTTATTACAAAATTATTACAAACGAGTTATCTATACCTTTGTTATATCGTGTATCTTGGATACTGTTCATGCAGGTTCGAAAATGGTCACGTGTCAATTTTCTAAAAAAAAACCTCTGAAATCACAAGTACCCTGCGATGGTTTAATTCCTTTCGGTCACAGTGAGTAACATCTTTAAACTTTAACACTTATTAATTGGTACGATATATCAAAACAATTTTCGGAGTGTCACGCGTCCGTCCCAATTGTGCTAAAAATGTCCCACAATATGGCACCCAACGTTAAGTGGCGTACAGGTTTAAAACATACATATATATGTCTTGTTTTGCAGCCTTGAATTACATATTTCAAATTAGATATCGTGAGTGAAAAATAACGTAAACACAAGTCTATGACAAACATGGCAGTACATAATAGTAGAAATATGAAAGAAACTTCAGTTAAACATTCAATACATATCTTGGTAAAAATGGCCGTGAAACTATTGGTGCTACGCTAGACTAGCAATGACATTATGGCTCGCAAAATTCCATATTTCGCGTAAACGAAGTATTAAATTGGTGGAATACAACAAAAATCCAATTGACTTTAAAACCCATTATAACAGTGCTGGTCCTTTTGATGAGCCGCGTAGGAGGATTTGCAATAACCCGGAAAGTACCCACCGATGAATGACTAAAACCTTCCTCAAAGTGAAGATGGGACTGGTATCAAAGACCCTGTGAACTTATACCGCCTGAAATGGTATCGTTTTGGTAAGAAAGTTTTGAAGGTGGTTTCAAAATAGGCTGCCCGCATGCACACTTTCTTACGTGCTTAACATACAAACCCCAAAATATTGTGTAGACATTTTCTCCATTTTCTCAAAATGTAAAGTATCATTGAGATGAAACTTCAACAGGTTATCTGTTGTACCTTTTCTGCACACTCTTTAATATTGAGCAATTTTGTTGCTTCAAATTGAGAACAAAAAATTGCACAAAAAACTAATGATCCTACTCGCACCTTTAAAGTACAACAATACACACTGCACACGATTCGAAATCTGGGACCATTAACACCCGGAACATATATCATTTTGCATGGGGCGACCAACGGTATTCATATAAATTACAACCGTACTTGGCAACGCTTTTTGTCCTAAATTGCACATTTTTGTTTACGACCTCTGTATTAAAAGGTGAGTTACTTCATATAGCTTTTGGTTGTGTTTAGGTTAAGTCTTTTATCTTTATTTTAAAACTTGCACAAATTTTAAAAAATGTTTGAAGTTTTTCCAATGACAGCCATCCCTAGTTTGTCCACCACCGGAGACAGAACACAAAGACGCGTTCATTATGCTACAAAACGGTTTCTTCATTATGATTATATAAAAATTAAAAAAAGACAATTAATAACAAAAAGAAAAGTGTGTCTCTTTGCATATTTGCAAATTCTGAGGAGAACGTCGGAGGATGAGATTCGCAGATGTTGTCATTGTATTTTTTTTTATATATTAGTACACAACTAAACCAAACCGAGTCAAAACAAGTCAAGCAAAATCTCCCGTTTTTGAATTTCATATATATTTTCATTAAGGATTACGAATTAAAAAAAAAGCTTTTCTTCTTTCTTCTCCTTTATATTTTCTCATTCATGAAGTTTTTTTTTATCGCAGGTCCAGTCAGATTATATATAAACATCAAAGCTAGACTTCACTCAAGTCACTTTTTATTAACTGAATGCAATAGGGTATGTGTTAGTGGCGCCAGGCTTGAGTTGAGTCTAGTCTCCCGTTGGTAAATAATAACAGATTTCAGTAATTTGGCATAAAATAAAAAAACAAAAAACAATGAAAGTGCAGGGGCCGCTCGTCATCTCACAAAACCCTGTAAGCTATTGATCGTAAATTATATCTCTCGAAATAAAAGTCGAATCACATTTTACAAAAATAAAATACAACCTTTTTAAAATCAAATGCAGTTTGTACATAATGGTGGGCCCTGTGATGATTCACAACGAAATTGCACATCAAAACGAATACACTATAGGTTTTTTCTTCAAACAAAAACAAAACGAAAATGTGTCTAGTTGAACACTTCTTGTTGTTAGCAATACCTTTGTACTTAAATTTGTGAAGGCCTGTCCAACAACAGAAAGGGAAATACTCCCCAAAACTTCCCAAACTGGCGGTTAGTGCTAGGAGCCTTTTTGCAACAGTCCTAATTTTGTTTCTGAGTCATCTACCAGGGCAGTCATACAAACTACTGCAAACACCACACAATTTGATCTCAAGATACGAACATCTAGTGTGCTACTAAACCGAACCCCCCCCCCAAAAAAAAGGAAACAAAGTTTTAATATATAAAATTCTAAAATGACCAGAATCAGACCACATTATGAGCACTGAAAATCAACTGTTCGAACATACAAACAGCGAAAATGCCCACAGAATTTATATCAAGTTGATATTACAGAAATTACTGAAAAAAGGTGAAACAAAACTAGTTCGTTGGCACCACAATACATCACGACTCTGTTATTGGTATGTAGTCAGTGCTGTAACACACTGTAATATTAGGCTTTCCTCACTGTTCAAAATTTCTCCGCGATTTCGGGGACCCCTTTTACACTAGCAAGTATCCAGCACGGCTTTCTATAGCCGGGTCCGGCGCTCAACACGGGTAAAAATCCAACTCTGGTCAGGACCAGGGTTAAGAGTTTCTACCCAGGGTAGAACAATCCATAATCTACAGCCAACCCATGGACACACCAGTGTAAGTGTGAACAGTGTGCCTTGCCTCAGATAAGGCTGGGACCTCGAGTGCTGAAAAACATGCAAAACGAAATCAGGCCAACTTTACTCACTCTTTAGCCAGCAACATTCGCCAAAATTTTTCATTGGGCAAAGAAAAAGGTCCTCAGTATTTCACCAAGCAAGTTTGAAGCCACTCAACTCCATTTTTAAAGGAGACTTTTTTTCTCGACACTTTGCACATGGCATGACATGAGAGGGAAGTCAAGTGATTTGAAAATGAGGCTAAAGACTAGACTGGTACATGGCCAACCATGGTCCAACTGTTTGAAAAGACTGACCTCTTTTCATTCATTGCCGTTAGTCTGGTGGCCGACTAGGGAGAAATGTGTAGAACTAAAGACTAGTACCACACATGCCAGATTTTTCTTTTAGCACAGTTGACTGATGCACTACTGAAGGGTTGTTGGACTGGTTGTTTTGGGTGCTAGTCTATATTCTTGTAATGCATGTTGTCACAGTCAATACCTTAAGTTTTGGGACTCTCATACACAGTATCGAGAGCCCCAAATTTCTGAACTAGCCTTGCCTATGTGTTTGCTTACGATGGACTCATGTTGTTTTCAACATGGGTAGAGGGAGACGACAGTGTGAAAAGGAAATTTGTGCTAAAATGTGCTACAAACTTCCTCCCCATCAAGCGAAATATGTGGGGCAATGTGGTATGCATATAACAATTTAGGGTAATCCTTATCTTTAGGACACCTCTATTCTTACGAGTTCTGTTCAAAAACTGACTTTTGCAGGTGACTGCCCAGTACCAAAGTGACTTTTACAGGCTAAAGCGGTCTTGTTTCTTCAGATAAACTCATGTTAGTTGTAATTTTGAAAGCACTTTCAAAGAAAATGTGACTTTTCTACCGTTTTTTGCAGTTCGTCATCTTGCTTTAAAAAAAATATATTTTCTGTTTGTCATCGTCATCTTTAACCCCTCATAAATCAAAGCCCTACCCTCTTTCTACAAAATTGAACCTGCTGACATTCAAGAAGGTGTCATTGGCAAGGGTTCAAATGTGTCAAAAATATCAGAATGTCACTTTTGAGTGTCATTTAGTCAGCTGGTTTGGTGAGTCTTTTAACCTTATATAGGAACGGGGTCCTAAAGGTAAGGATTACCCAATTTAGCTTAAGTAACTCCAGCTCCAATGCTCATCAGGAATTCGACATATAGAGCTGGAGATAAAACTATGTTGTAAATACTACTACTAGATTCTAAGAGGCCCTAAAAACAGGACTCTCTGTATCTGTATCACGAAAATGGTCCTTTTACCCTCTATTATCTCAACCCAGATTCTCCTAAACATACCTCATACTCATACCATAGAATCTGGGTTGGGTTAATACAGGTTAAAAGGACCATTTTCGTGATACAGATACAGAGACTCCCGTTTATTTAGGGAGTCTTAGAATCTAGTGTCTACAACATAGTTTTAGCTCCAGCTCTATATGTCAAATTCCTGATGAACATTGGAGCCGGAGTTACTCAAGCTAGTTAACAATGTATGACCAAAAAAAACCTGTGGCATTAATATTGTGTGGTATAAACAAAGTGCACTGTTAATTGCTAACCATTTACCCTGATATAAACTTAGTACGTATTAAAAAACAAATGTTACATAAGATGGCACAATAGCATTACCACAGAATAACATCATCCACACGCAATAGATACATGTGCTATATCATATATAACTATCATGTACATAACAATATCAACTCTTCTCTTGAGTTGTCTCATTTTTTTTTGTAGTTGCAATGTTTTGAAACAAATATACTTTTTTTTCATCTAAATCTTACACATGACATAAACATTTTCTTCGTCAATTTTATTAATAAGGTAATGGTTTTAAAATGTACATACCCAATTTGTGTAGGGGGGAGTAAAAGACAAATACAATTTATTCAAAAATAGCCGTTGAGTTTAAAATTTTTGTCCGTTCCATTTTTCCTGTTTTCCGTTTTCGGTAATGGTCGCTTTTACTCCAAGCCTCTTTCTTGTACAAGTCGGTTATGAGTCAAACTTGTAGGTCTTATCCGTAAGTGTAAATTCAATTTTTTTTCTCAATTTTTTTCTCTCTTTTTTTTTTAAATATTCTTTGATGTTACGTCACAGTTTATATACAGGTCACAGTACTTTTTTCCATAAAACATGTACAGTTTTTCTGTTTTCTTTTATATTAATAAAGACTTTCAAATACATAAGTTACGGTAAAATACATTTCGCAGTAGAAGAGCACATGCGGTACAAGAACACGTCAATTAGGATCCAGACTTCAAGTGACCCACTCCATCAAAATGAGGACAAAGTTGCAGAAGATTTTGTTCTATTACTCCAAGATTACCTGTGGATTTCATGGTTATGTGCAGTTTTTGTGAGTCCAATAAGTGTTGCATTCAAGTTCTTTTCCTAGTCCCCAAGCAAGGGCATAGTTCGGGTAACCCCCCCCCCCCTTTCCCCCAACCCTCCCCTTCCCTCCCTCCAAAAAAAGGAGAGCATACTTTGGTCCACATACTTAGTTTTCTACCCAAAACCGAAAACCACAAGAACTACCCATTTTCTTAGCCTTAATTTTCTACACGACTTCAGGTTTTAGAACATTTGTTAGACTCAGAAGAGAGACTCAACAACATCACTGAGTTAACGTACTCATGACTAAACCTGTGAGTACCAGATCTTTTTCTTTAGTACGAGTTTTGAGTATCAGCCTCATGAGTACAGGGCGAATCAAAAAGAAAGTGACCTGGATTAACATTTTTTTTTTGCTTAGAAACACAATCAAATTTGATACACCAGTGAAGTGTGTCTTAAAAAGAGCATGTTCTTCCACTCGTCTGAAGAAAAACAAAAGAATTTACTGAAATCGATCCATGCTATCCATGTCTCCTTAAGAGTAAATGGGAGACTTATATACATGAAAACGGTAGTGAAGTGCAAATGCATAATTTTGGGATTTTCACTGCACTATTGACAATGCATACAATGCAAAAACGGCTAGTTTTAATTGTATTTTCTGGGGAATAAAGTGAGATGAAGGAAGACATTGCATTTCTTGAAGTTTTCCTCGAGGTCTTTGCTGTTTTGGTCACAAAGTTAAAATTGAAAGCCGATACACCCATGCTCAGCCAGAAAAGTCTAGTAAATGCCGTTTCCCCACCAGACAAGTGTATTCAGGCCTATGTAAACGAAATTGCACTAACTTCATAGTCTGCACACTGTGTGGCCTTCAGATATAACTTGTTTTCCTTCGTTATTTATAACGAGCGACGATGGCGACCATTATCGAAATTATGAATTCGTGTACCGTGAAGCACCCATCCTCGCGATGCATTTAATTTTCATTGTCTTCTTAAGCGTGTCTAAAATAGAGTGGTTGTTCGATGTGTTTGTATACGGTAAGTTCATTTGCCATTCTGTGTGGCCTTCCGAGATGATACATTTTTCATTATATAGGCCCATTAAGCGCAAAGATTAATGCGCAAAGTGTCGTCGATCGACTGTGTTGTTTTCCGATGTAATTGCCAAGGGGGGAAAATGGAAGTGCTCATTACTTGTTCATAAAGCGTCTCGCCTGTCGGCGTTTATGGTGGAATGTTAAGGTCATTTCCCTTGGTAGTTTTGGCACGTTTCCATGGTGAGACATGTTGTGCAGAGTACAGTGTGAGTAAAAACAACCCTATACACTTTTAAAATTGGCCATAGTTTTTTTTCTGTAGTAATATAGATAAGATATTTTCACATGAACTTTTGAAGTAACTCTTCCTGCTTCTTTTGGTGACATTTTCACTTCTTTGGGTGGGGGTTCAACACACCCCCCCCCCCCCCGATCCAAAAACACTTGAAATTTTCAAAGTTACTAGTCAATAACATGTACTTTATTCCTATGTTATTTTTATGAAATGGAGAGCAACATGTTTTTAAACTATTTTTTTCTCATTCGGTCACTTTTTTTTGGACTCGCCCTGCATTTGTAAGGAAATTTGAGTGCCTTTGAGTGCACCAATGGTGTACAATCAATTTGCATCGGAGGACATAATATTAATAACACGCACTGGCTGTTTTTATACACAGGCACGGCTGATGGGTGCAGACCAGTAAATCGGTCCGAAATTGCCTGCGCCGGCCAAATCACGATTTGCATGCCCTCAAAATCTTCGGTATTTGAGCATGCTGTGGGCCATGAACTTGAGGGTTTGTTAAAAATATGGGTGGAAACCGTGCACAGGACTTGGAGCTTGCAGTTCTGTGTAATTTTGATGTAATTTGGACCCTAAAAGCGCTCTACTTTGCAATGGAGTGTAGGCATCGTTTTTCAAAATGGCGATGGGCTTCAGGACTATTTTCAGGGGTGATCGTCTTCAGATGGAAATTTCTCCTAAAAGTCATCAGTTGACCCCCCGTAAATTGAACAGAAATTGAAAGATGATGAAATAAGCTTTAATTTGATGTGTGTCTCGAACACCTTGGAGAGTTGTGAGTATTTTTCCCGAATTTTTGAAGTGGGAGCATTTACCATTGGGGTCTATGGAAGTTTATTTACTGGTCTGCTACCTGATAGGTTTAAATTGTCAAGATTACCTCGACTCGCCTCTGGGTGAAGTATAAACACGCTAATCCTTCGTGTCTTTTGTACACACACACACACAAAGTCTGTGAAGGCGGACCGTGCGTTGATCTTGAATTGGCCAGTGTGCACGGCCTATTGTTGTACAATTTACGCTCCAGTGCACACCCCGGAGTATTGAAACATATAAGGTATCGGCAAGAGATATCGTACAAATACTGTTGAAATTACTTTTGCGAATCAATATTTGTGGCATTTTGGCTGGAAAATTTTGCCTTTTGCAAAAAGCCAACATTTTCGGCAAAAATAATCCCGGAGCGAAGTGATTAAGTCATAGCATTTCGCTTTTGGTTTTTACCTTTCAATTATGCCGTGTACGTGCATGTATACCTGCAAATTGTTCCCAATTTATTCCTCAATTTGATGGAGTCGATAACAAGCACTTAAAGTAAGTCTTACGTCAGTTACAGTGACGGTAGGCTGCAACACAAAACTGGTTCTTCAAAATGCAGGCGGTTGTTTCAAACATCGCTATTGGTTGTTTTTATGTATTTCAATTCGATTCAGGTTTTGCACACTAAACAGTTTAGTTTTTTTTCCAAAAATGCAAAAATGCCTACTCACTTTTATTCAAAAATGTTAAACAGTGGGAGCTTCCACTAAAGTCTGTGATTTTGAGAACCGTTTTATGCTGCTGCCTTAAACAAGTATTTTGTAAGTAGGTACAGAACGTCATGGACTACATGTAAGTACATGTATGCGCTAGAACATTGTCTATATACAAAACGTGCGTTGATTGTCCAGTGATAAAATACTTAAATAGAATAAAATATAGTACAGTTAACGCGTACAAGAAACATTTCAATATATCCAATATATCAATTGTTACTTTTTTTTTCTCTCTTTCTTTCAAGCTTTCGTTAAACTCACTAATTTGGTCTTTTTTGGATTTTACGTCAAGGTGTTTATGATCAGATTTTAACCATCTTAAACCTGCCTTGATATTTTTTTTTCTTTTTTCTGTCCTTCCAAGCCATATACATATCTTAACACGATCATATACTTTATTAAAATATATTTCATATATAGATGCAACTTTTTTATTTGTTGGATTTGAGAAGCAAAAACAAATGTTATTTAACACCTTTTGAAGGAACATTAGGTGGTAAATGATTTTTATTTACTGACCTTGTTCTACTGATTGCCAAGTATTTTTTTCTTTTTACGATTTCTATGCAGGCAAAATTTGGAGTTGTATCTGAAAAAAAAAAGTACAACTCCTGCACGAATTAATTCCAAGAATGTCGGAGTTGTTCAAGCCTCCAACGCAGTATCTTCAAGCAAATTTGAATGCTCGATCCTGATTGGTCAATCCATGGCAACAACAGTGTGATACTATCCCATATGACACGGTCCATATTGCGCTCGGCGTATCGCGCCATTCGTTTCCTGCTGCATGCATGTATAGTGGGAGAAACGCTGAAAAGATTGTGTACAGCAAATGCGTTCCATCTGCACTGTGCGCCAAGTTGGCTTAAAGAGGAATTTGTCACCCCAATTGCGCTCGCGGAACAAGGAAAATGTAGGATGTCTGCGTTCTATATGCCACTCTGCTTTCAAAATCATGATACAATGGACACAGGCGCACTACATTATTCAACTGTTGTTCAACTCGTGGGATAACTAATATCTTCAAGCAAACTTGTATCCTCATTCCTGATTGGTCGATCCATAGCAACAATAGTTTGATATAATACCATATTGCACAGTGCATATCGCACTCAGCGTATTGTGCTATTCCAAGATGCGAGGACATTCCAGCTGAATGCTCTAAACCGCTATTGGGTTTGCGTAAAACGTGCTAGTTCCAACTTTACTGCGCGTCAAGTTTGTTTGAAGATAAATTCGTTATGGCACTCGTAGAACACGGAAAAAGTAGTGCTTCTGTGTCCCACATACCGGACGAGTGGTATGTAGGACACAGACGCACTACATTATTCCGTATTCCACTCGCGCTCGTGGGATAACTTATAATATACCATTCTGTGTTGCTACGAGTGCCAGATTTGCATTACCATGAGCGATGGAGCCGAGTTGAGGTCATAGTGTTGTACCTAAGACTGCACGTCCAATCCGAAGTACTGAATACATACTAAATTGTAAAATTTAACTACTTATCTTTTTTTCTGATAAAGCATGTACTTTGTATGGCACAAAATCTTATCCTTTTTTCCCCTTCATATTCTTTTTTGCATCACATACACTGTGTCAAAATCTAAGGTACTATTTCAAAAAGACCGATTTTCAACGTCACTGGCCTCAATTTTTGAAGGAAAAAACAACAGGCTTTTATAACGTACTTTCCCTCTTGTACACATTGGCACATTTGTTTGTTCATAGATCAGTGTGCTTGTGTAATGTGCATAACGATGAATTTACAAGTGCATCACCGACTCTCTTAACGCTTTGCGAAAAATCCCAAGATGACCGCAGGAGGATTCTCAAGATTCCCTTGACGGTCAGGATGACGTATGCAAGACCCAATTATCACAGGGCCGATGTTCGCACAATGCAAGCGTACACTCTTTAATATGTGTACTGTGCACGTGCCAACTCCCCACTCGATATGCACACAATTCCAAGATTTGGTTAAAGTTTTCCCAAGGCCTAGCCCAACTTCCCAAGATCTTGAGCAAAATCCCAAGGAGTGGCCGCGATGAGCGATGCCATCTGAAAGAGACACCCATTGCTAATGTTGAACCTCGCGCTGAGAGCAAGCCAGCACATCGGCTTTGCATTTTGGGGGTGTACCTAGCTGCAACAAGTCCGCATGAGACACCACTGACCTCATATCTCAAACTTGACCGTCGGCTGCGACTTGGGCAGCTTGAAGCTCCCACCGGGGGTAAAACCGGACGCGCCTTTGACGCCGACCGACGAGGCACTGGTGCTACGGAAACTGCCCGAGCTGCTGCTCTGGGAGCGCACTGCGGCGCCCCCGTAGGACGCCGTCCGTGCCGCCGCCTGTTTGGCGGAGCGCTGGTGGGACTGGCCCGGCAAGCTGAAACAGCCCTTGCGGAGGATGAGGCGCGAGTTGCCAACGGCCGGCCGGGATTGGCTGGCTAGGGTGTCCAGGTGGGCTGCGTAACCGCCACTCAGAATCTAAACGCACAGATGAATACAGGAAAACCCAAACAGGGTGTAAAACCAATCTGAATTACTGTACACTTACGGACAGTGATGGTGAAGGCCTTGTGGCAACTGTCGTATAAAAACAACTGCTCTTCACCTAAATACTGAACAATTCAAGCGATTCACAATGCAGTGCTCCACCAAGAGTTTGCCGCGGAGAGTCCATTTTTTAAAGTTTACGGTCGACAAAACATGGCCCATTTAATTGAGTGTCAGTAGACAACTTGAGCTACTTTGTCATAGATTGGGGCATGGCGTTCTGCTGCCTTACAAAAAACACCATATTGATAAAATGAAAAGAAAGGGGGCAAACAGATATTCGAATCATGTGCTTACGAAATAATCAACCGGAAAAACGACCAATTTCAAATGTCCTGCGCTGCAAATTTGTCGACCATCTCCCACAATCAGTGTTGTAGGTCTCGAGACCACTTTTTGCTGGTCTCGGTCTCGGTCTCGGTCTCGGGAGCTGTGGACTCGGTCTTGGTCTCGGTCCCCTTTGGTCTCGATATTTTGGCTGGTCTCGAGTCGAGACCAGCCAAAAAGTGAGGGGGGCGGATTCTGCCCCGGCCCTAGTTTTGGATTAAGTAAAGAATCAGTTGAGGGCAAATGTGACTGCAGTGTGATGCTGATAGACATGTCTCTCTTCACTTTCTAGTGAGTGAGGCATAGTCCAACAACCATTGCTCCTTTTCTTGTTTCTCGTTTTTAATGTGGGATGGTTTGTTGAAACAAGCACTTTATAGCCATCCACATTGATTCCAACTACAACTGAGATTAAAATCTTATGAATCAAGATTAAAACATTATTTTTACCGTCAGATTTTTTGTTTTGAATATGGGAAACAATTCAACTCTTTTCCCCCAGAAATATTGGTGATTTTTTTTCTATTTTCCTTTTCAATTTTAACTTTATTCGTGGAGGCGGGAAAATGTTTTTTTTTCATTATATTTATTAATGGATATTCATCAATTCGTAGACCGTTAAATTGCTATTAGTGGTGGACAGCTGAATTTTGTGATCTCTTTATTAAAATAGGCACGACTTGGGAATAGAGGATGCAAATTACGTGAAATTTTCAGAGTTACTACTCAATAACATGTTCTTTATCCCAATTATATATTTTTTTACAAAATGGAGGGTGCCATTTCTTTTTCTTTATCATACTGTCACTTTATTTTTGACTTGCCATGTATTCATCTTTTCATCTGTGATAAACACAAATTGAGCTACTGCCATAGTCACACAAAAATAGAGTCTAATTGCCTGCCTTGTCTCCTTTCTAAATGTCAATTGAGTTTGCATGAGTCGAGAAGACTTTTGTTCCATTAATCGCTAAATGCTGTTTACGGCCATCACAATAAACGATTGAAATATTGGCAATATGTTGTACTTGTAAATTACTAAAACACAAATAGGCGTGCGCACGCAGCCATGAATCCTAAAAGTACATCTCGCCCACCACATTCAGTTTGTGACAGCGCCCTTCTATTGTGTCGGCCATATTCTCAAATAGGCTAATGGCGATGATGACGGCGGGCAGATTAACAGAAGATAGATCAGGCAAATATGGTTCATCGATCTTCTATAGTGTATGCAATGGTATTGACATTATACACAAATAAAGTGGCACTACATTTCAGCCTAAGCCAGGCCTCTCTGGCTACCACCTCTCAATTTTTGGGTCTACATGTACAAGTCTATATTCCATGACTGAAATTTTAAAAAATAAATCAATATTTTCTTGCTCCAAATTTTTTTTGAATCAGGTTTACAAGGAGGTCCAATGTAAAATTAAAGCTGCTTTTAAATATCCGTTAGTAGTCATCGGCTGAAACCAAGGGGTGGTTGTGGAGTTTAGGGTCCTGTAACAGTTTAGTTTAGTTCCTATATAACAGATGAAACATCCACCTTTAACTTTTTACTTTTGTCAAGTTTCAACATTGCAAAAAACTAGTACAAATTGCCGTACTCCTATAAAGTTAGAGTTTCTTCATCAGATTGACACTTTATAGTAGTTAAACAATATTATATTTAAAAAAATGTTTTTCAAAAAAGTGGCAACAATATATGGAGTTCATCAAATTAGGTTTTCCCCTTCTTTAAATTAGGTTGTTTCCCTTTAAAAAAAAAAAATTGATTGGACAATAACAAATTCTGTTGCCATGTTGTAATTTATGGTATGAAGCACACATGAAGAGCACTCGCATGACCCAATTAAGCAGGTACAGGTGATTCCTAGCTTTCAATCACTTCCTTCACATCCCATCAACATCATCATCTCAAGGACAGACTGTTCAGCTGTAATTAGTGTCTTGTTTTTTTAATTAGATTATTGTTATTTATTATCCGCGGTCTCGGTCTCGGTCTCGGACCATTTCGGTCTCGGTCTCGGCCCGCCTTGAAGGGGTTGGTCTCGGTCTCGGTCTCGGTCTCGCAACTTCAGGTCTCGGTCTTGGTCTCGGACTATCCGGTCTCGACTACAACACTGCCCACAATGCATGGGGAAAAATGAACTCTCCCTGGCAAACTCTTGGTGGCGCACTGCATTGTGAATCGCCTGAATTGCAAGGACATTGCTTCCACAATTAACCCTATCCACCCCCAACTCTTCAAAATCCAACTGCGTATTTTGTTGGAATCTGTTGGAGTGTGTACTGCACTAGTAAACTGATTATGCTTGACATGGGGTCAGGCGTACCACCATAATCAGGGTCCAACAGTTTGGGTCTAGAGTTTACCATATGGTGTAGGATTTTGCAGGGGTGAGGATGGTTCGTAGTAAATCGCTCAATGGGATTAGGTTTAAGGGAACCTCTACTGGTTTACGTTGATTCTGTGTCCAGACTTGTCTATAGACCATTATCATGTTGCGGCCATCTTGATTTTTTTTCCCATTCAAATCAACGTAACCAAAGCGAGGCTGGAAGGAAAAATAGTCTGGTTCCTTTTTGCACAAAACACAATATCATTCAGTACTGTTATTGGATACAGGGAACATAACTGAAATGGTGGCAGCATGATAAAGGTCTATAGGGAAAATAGTTTCTGTTTTCCACGGTTGACAGACACTCACACTCTGAATTTCTTCAACAATGATAAAAAAGCTGGGAATTATAATATACATTGTACTGTAACGCTTTCATAATGTTACACAGATTTGTTATTGAGTAAATCACAAGTGAAGCACAATGTAGTCAAACGCAACAAGGGATGAACTATGATAACAGAAATGCGTGTGCCACAGTTCATGTGCATGGCTTGACTCTTGACATGAGGCTGGATGATTTGTGATTGATTGTGAGAGCATGTTAGGGCTCAATTGCAGCAAGATTATTATATCTTTGAAAATGGTGTAGTGGGTCACATTAAGGGGATAAATATGTGTTTGGCTGGTTTTAAACAAGCATGTTTAAAACCAGTTAGGAGCCTTGACACGGATAATGGCACCAGACGAAGGGGAAGGCCATTATCCGCGGCCAGGCCTCTAGCCAAAACCGGCCCAAGCACATATTTATTCCCATTCATAAATACCTTTCGGTCAAGAAGTCAACACAAAAATTTCACTAATTTTCAACGATTGGCCATGTCTATGGTATGTGCCTCGTTTGTGCAGTGCTAAAAATCTCCTTATATTGAAATTGGTATGCGGGTGGCGCGTATTGCACGATGAGGCGCAGAACGCGTGACGGGTTCTTGACCAATAGGAATGGGTACACTGTCTCAGGTATTTCTGAATGGGGGTTTATACAATTGGGTTGTCTTTCTCAAAGGCTGGTTGGAGTATTTGTAATTACCGGGAAAAGAACTTATCAAACTTAATGAGAAAAATCTTGCTCAAAGTGAAGATGGAACTGGTACTAACTATCAAGTGACATTTTTCAACCAGAAATAGTTTCGATTGAAAGAAAATTGAAGGTGATTTTAAAGGTGCTTTTAAACGTGTAAAAAAAAAAAAAAAGGGCCTGCAGGCACACCATTGTATGTGCTTTAGCAATGGAAAGCAGTTACGGGACCAAATACAGTCTGCATATGTTTTCTCTGCTTGTTAGTTGATACGCACTCTATGTTTAGGATTTAGAGCAGTGCATTTGCTTCAGTGAAAAAAAGGTGTAAACCTCAGATTCGTAATCAAAACTTCCCTTTTATGTTGGCACATCCACCTGCAAGCAATTTTGACTTTTTTGATTAGTACAAAAAGAGGAAAGTAAATAAAATTAAAAAGATTGTTAAGTTGAGTTAAATGGAGCTGTGGTTTCTACAAAAAGCTGGAGTGAAGCTGAAAATAAGAAGATAGGACCTCTGCAAGTAAGCATTTTTTTATTATATAGGTTTTCCCGGACAATTTCCTGAAATGTTCAATCGCTTCTGAAAATCGGTCATTCATTTTCATCTTTAATTCCATTTCAATTCAACGAAAGTTCAATCATTCTCTTTGTCCGTGCATTCGGTTTTGAGAAACAGACAGCCAATTGCGTTACCTGTGCATTCATCTACACAAGCATACTTTGTCTAAATTGATTTCAGGTACAGCTAATTTGATGGACGGTTAATGAAAAAGAAACCCCTAATTGCATCTGGTGCCGATGGCATTTAACTAAAAGTGAAATAAAATGGTGCATGTTTGAAATCGCCTTCTAAAAGCGAAAAAGAAGTCTTGTAAACAAATCCGAATGGACATAAACGAAAGGTGCTGCTCAATCACTTAATTGATTGAACTGAAATGGAATTGAATGCCCTGGTAGCGAAAACGAAACGAGTGTTCAGAGCGATTCTCAAATTCAGACGAAAAAGAATGACCAATTTAAAAAACTGAATGAACATTTTAGGAAAGTGGCTGGGAAAACCTATACTATACTATTTTTTTTTTTTTTTGGTTCTTCACTGATGTAATTTTATATGTTTTGTACTGTCCGACAGCTTGTGAGGAAAATTCATCGTTTTGCTGGAGTGGGACTTGAACTCGTAACTTTCGCCTTAGTTGTGCAAAATGTCTTTACATTTGACCGTCGAGCTTTCAAGGGTTGGGTGGCTGTTTGAATAAAATTACATCAATCAGTGAAGGGCAAAAAAAAGAGAAAAACTAAAAAATCACATTTTCCCTGTCGCAAAAGCCAACCAAGAGGAAGTACCTTGCTGGTAGAAAGCTCCTCCTGGGATAGAAAGTAGGATTAGTAAACAGAAAAGAAATAACAAAGAGAGACGGAAAGAAAACGCTGATTTGAAAAATATATAGCATTGCAGAAAATGGTCGCTATTATTTAGAAAAGAAAAAGAGCGACAGGAATCTAAGCAAATATCTGATTAAATATTGGTTGTGTCAAAGCCAACACGCCTGGGCCTGATCCAAAGTCCATTAGGTTTTTAGACTATGCAAAGTCTACACCATTTTTTGGGGTCAAACAATGGCTAGCTCAGGTTGTGTTCAAGATAGTCTTGTTCAAGAAGTTTTACCACAGCAAGCGTTATAAAAGCGAGTGAGCCAAAGCCCCTAGGTGAAATGAAGCAACGCTTTGTTTACATAAGGGTCGTCCAGACGGAGGGCTATCTCTGGAGATAGATCTGGAGCTAGCTAGCTCCACCCAACATAGTTGTCATTTGGACGCAACTTAACTCCACCTCTGGAGCTACATTGTATCTACAGAGCTAGCCAGGGCCAATTCTAGCCATGCAAAATTTGTGGGGCTAGCTCCACATTCAGCTCAGTGGGGCTTCTTTTTACGACCTAGCTCCACCGTTATTTGTCTTTTGGACGCAACCGACCTAGCTCCATGCTGACGCATCCGGTCATTGTTTAGTTTGTCTAATTCACCGCGTCATCCATGAACATATACACAGTGTGCCAAAAAAAAGAGTAAAACATTCTGAAAACAAATAATTAAAACTATTTAATTTTTTTTTCTTCAGTGATATTATATATAATTTCTCAATCCACTCCTTTTCACTCCATTCCATTTGGGTCCCTAGATCCAGAAAGTGAAAGGGTGTACATTATACTTTAACTACTACTCTCACCTGTGTTGTCACCAACTTCAATGCCTGCATGTTCAATGCTTAACCTAGATTCAGAATGTCCAGGTGAGAGTGGCCCAAGCAAACATTGACACCCTTTCACTTATTTGAACCTATTTTTGGATCTAGGGACCCAAATGGAATGGGGTAAAAAGGAGTGGATTGGAAAATAGTCGGGCTTTACTGTAATATATAATTTCATTGAAGAAAAAAACATTAAACAGTTCAATTATTTGTTTTCTGAACGTTGCACTTTTTTTGGCAAACTCTGTATTACGTAACCTATTTGGTGACCTTTTAGCTCCACTGTAACTCCAGCTCCAGAGTTAAACCATCATTGTATGAACACTAGATTTGATCACCAGCTCCACAGAGCCCCCCGTTGATTTCATTTATTGGAGAAGACCTAGCTCAAAGGCTGCCCTCCGTCTGAACATACCCACGGTGTGCTTAGGTAGGCGAGCTATCATGGGGCAAGGGGAAGGTGTAGCACGCTCATGAAATTACACACGTAAACAAAAATGTGAAGTTGTTATTTTTATCAGGGCTATTGTCCCGGCCTACTTCCCAACAAATCTGCCGATTCTACCTCACCCTGCAATGTTCCTCCTGAATATCACCGAGACTTAACCGTTTGCCTTGGTTATGTGAACTCTAAAATGGAGGGGCGGGAAAAAAAGATCAAATATAAGAATATGTATCAGAGATGGAAATACAAACTAACACGCATTTATATTCCTGGCAAATTGTTGAGTGGTAAGTAAGTGACGTCTGTCCTGAGCCGATATGGCCCATCAGGCCGGCGTTTATCTCCGGTTTCAGTGGCATGAAACGACTGAGAATATTTCTACTCCCCCTGGATGGGATGCTAGTCCATCGCAGGTTACTCCCCAGCTAATGCCGGTACCTTTTATACTCCTGGGTGGAGAGAGGCACGTGGGGATGAAGTGGCTTGCCCAAGGACACAGCATACGGCCAGCGGCTGGATTCGAACCCCTGACCCTCTGATCATGAGTTACAAACCCTAACCACTAGGCCACACTTCCCCACCTGTGTGCGAACAAACGAGGATGCTATCTAACACAATTTTGTGAAGGACACTTCACTGGTTCACACACAGTGTTCAACGTTAATGTTATCTCATAATACCGGTGTGCGTGAACCAAGATGGTGCCCAGAGGTCCTTCAATGTTGGGCTGGTCACGAATAGTGAACAAAATAGTCAAACCATCAATAACTGTTGTGTTCAATGAGGATTAAACAATGTTTAACTGCAGTACAGTGGAACGCCGCTATAACGAACATCACAGGATCCACAGAATCGTTCGTAAAAGTGATTGTTGGGTATAGCAATTTTAAGCTGCGAGTGCTCTGGTACTCACTTTTCAATAAATGGCGCCCTTACGAACTTCACCCTGCACGCCCTGGTAGTTACTGAAAGACGACTTGGAACACGTGCCGACTATTGAATAATGTAATTACACAGTTTTTGAGCTTACTAGCTACAACAACGGGTGGCTTTCCCCTTCCATTCCTTGGGGAAATAATAGCCAATTGTGGCTCTTCTAATGACATTTTCAACAACAATGTTCGGTATGTTTTCTACAAAACAAATCGGGAGCCAAGGACGATGTTAGGCATAGCTGGATCTTCGGTATAGCGGTGCTCGGGATAGCGACGTTCCACAATATTCAATGGAGCTTGTTTCTTCATTAGAGATTTAAGCAGGACATCCCGTTTCTATCATCTATAAATCCTCAACCGGGTTAAGATTAAAGTCGTTGGAAATCTCACCGTGGCCGGCTCTTCTGCGATATCGCCAAGGCTGTGTCTTTCTCGAAACCTCTAAACAGGGGAGCAAAACCAACGATTAATGGCATTTTCTGGATTGAATAATGATCAACTCTTTGTAGTTTGTAGAATCAACATGGCTTCCAAAATGCTCAGGAACATTTTACTACTGCACTGGGTTCAAAAAGAGGCTATATGGGCAGATGTAAAGCCCCTTAAATCGATTTTACAAAATAGCGTAGAAAACTATGTAGCAAAATCAGCATGGAATAGTCTGCTTTCTAAGCATAACCTCATTTTTGTTCCCATATTGCAATTCTGTGCAAAAATAATTTTGATTACGTTATTGAAACCAGGGATTGCCCAAAACTACAAAAAGTACTGCAAGTAGCTTGCGAGAATGAAGAAACCTAAAGAGAGAGGGAACAATGAAGAAATGTTTAGTTGTAGAAGGAGGGCGGAAAAGTCAAGAAGGATGAACAAGCAGTTACCAAGAGAATCAGGCAGGAACTGAAAACAAAATCTGTTTGTCAGGGTGGGTGGGATTATAAACCCAAGACATAGATGTGAAATATCAATGCCATACTAACTCCCTTATGGCCAAAAACAACTTGCAGTGTTGCCCTCATATGAAAAATTTCAGGAGGGTCAGGCCGTCAGGGATTTTTGTGTGTGTGTGTGGGGGGTAATACATAGAACACATACAGAACATATCTAAACAGGGCGAAGCAAAATCCAAGGTCACGCAACACCATGACAGTTGACAGAATCTGGCAAAACAGTTTGTAAGGGCCTGTGTTGCAATAGTGAGACCATAACATCTGACAAAACAACCTCTGGGGTGCCTTGAGTTGTACTTCTTGAATAATTCGGCAAAATCACCATATAATGACATTTTTGCGATGCAACTGAAAAGTTGTTTTGTTCCTGACATCGCCGTCATGGACACCGCGGAGCTGTCGATATTGGCTATCTCATGACTGCATTTGCGCAGGAGTGGCACAACGTGCCGTCAGATTTAGTGTACAAAGCAAATAGCGGGTAGTAACGACCCATATAATAGAAGATTGATTTTCGTCGTTGATTGAGTCATGATGTTTAAAATAGTTAATTTGTTTAATTTTTATATCAACATGTCCTATTTTCTTGAAGCTTAAGTGGTCATTTTGACCAATATTTTGTCAAGGATTCCATTTGGTTACCAGGTATCAACATACACAAAACGTTTAGGCTACGAGTACTGCATGCGCTAATCCAGTATGCTGTGTACATGTACATGCATGCGATATCATGACTGTACAGGGCTAGTACACATTGAAGATACGATGTATGCAGTAAGTTCATTACACCACATGCCCCAGATCTCGACCTCCGTTACACCATCCGTACAAAATACGGTTAGTTCGAACTGTACTACAATTTAGGTACATGTATGCACATTTTGTAACGAAGTGCATTTTGTATTAATGCATAACTCGAGTCCCACCCGAGTGATTTTTTTCCAACTTTCACTCGGGAGGTAACACACTGAGTATACAGTGTTTAAAACACGTCGGTGAAGGGCAAAACCTAATTTGATTTATATCACTCCGACGCAAAATTCCATCTTATAATAGAAATGCATAATTATGGCATTTCAAATATTAAAATAAAGAAAAGAAAAGCCGACTAGAGATTTCCAAATTTTTGGGTCGGTCGGGTTAGGGCAACACAACAATTTTTTGTTTTGGCTTAATTATACAGAATTAAAACCATTTGCTGAGGTATTTGTGTTCATTCAAAAATTTGAATCCCTTCACCAAAAGTATTTCTTGTTAGTTCATATTCATATTCAAGACTTTGCAAAAACATAACACTAACATTTAAAAAAGTGATAAAAAAATCAAAACAAAAACATGCTGAATCAAGTCCGAGATGGGACTTGCAGCCTGACGAAGTTTGTGACGAGCCAACAGAGTCATGATTTTTTGTAACTTGCTTACCTGGGCATGGGTCTGATATTTCTTGGAGACTTTGCCCACGATGTAGATCTGCGAGGACTGCAGGCCGATGGTGGTATATACCCAGATGTCCTTGCTGGAACCGTACGCTGCATGGATCACCATCTTGCTCTATGGAGAGAGAGGGGGGTCAAAGGACAAAGGTGAGAACACACAGGTCACTGGACTGCATTTCAAAGGTGTTACTTTGCGTTATTGGCTTTGGAATGACTTGTGCTTCAAAAGAGCTCTCTGTACAGGACACTATCATTGAGTGTCTTGGAAGATACGCACGAATGGCACACGAAAAACCAGGGTTCCCAGCATTTTATGAAAACAAAATCCCCTGAGTTTTCCCGGATGTTTGATTTTTCTACTCGCAAAACTGCGGCGTGCTCTCTATTTGAGCTTTTACGTCCGTCGAGTGTGCAGAGAAATGCGTACACATGAATTTACAGAGTACGCATCAAGGATACGCACCTGGTATAAACGCACAATGCAAAACACGTAATCAAAAACGAACACATGGATTTTCGGCCTAACTCTCTGTCGCCTTTTAGGGCTCATTTGTGCGAGGACTCTATTAACACAAGTATACTCATACACTCTTGTTTTACTATACTCCTGAGGACAATGCTTTGTGTTTCTCTTTGTAACTGCAATATAACACTCTCCCATAGACAAAGCACACGAACCTACTGCAGAGGACCGTTTTAAACAAAAGACCCAACTCCCGAGGACTGAAAGGATCTGTTGTTCTCTGTTTGTGTGTCTGTCCTTGGGGGTCATGTAGAACACGTATATGAGTGCATGACCTGAAGGTAAGTGAGAATATATTTCCTCTCAGACCTAAACTATGCTCTTGTACCAGATGAGTCTCGATTTAATAGAGTAAATTTACAAAGATATTTCCCGATGGCTGACAGGCAGACATTGTGAAGCTTTTCCAACGTTCATTTCGTTACTGTTTCTTGCCTCTTAAGCTACTTTTGTATTATTTAATGTCATATTTATACGAAAGTTTAGTGCTAATGTGACAATGATTTCATGTATCTTAACAGTTAAAATTGGTTCATTACAGATGAGTCACATAACGAAAGGCCGGTGTGTTTTTTTCTCCTTTAGCAGGGCACAAGGACAGACATTTTCCATGTCCCAAGTCTCAATCAATTTCTGAAAAGAAAAATGCTCCAAAAGCTTATCTCATGTGTTCATCACAGAACAAGTTCTGGATTTTTTTCTTATTCCTATATCTGTAAACCTGTTATGAAGATTTGCAGTTTTACTTTTCTTTACGTACCTGTTCGGTAAGACTCCTGAGATAGTTGGCCTTCTGTCGCAGCGGATCGGTAGACAGTCCATCGATGAAGTAGACCATACCATGAGGGAAGTTATGCTGGGCCAGCCAGGCTACTATCTTCTGCTTCTGCATGCTGGGCCGGGCCGTGATGTAGATGATCAGGTAATTCAGGTCCTGCCAGTGCCTGCAGGGAAAAAAAAGGGGGGGGGGGGGAAACATCAATTACTGCATCTCTGTGTTCAAACATACCTTACTATGTTAACCCCAAGCTCTCTTGTCATCACAAGTTTTTAAATCTCGAAAAAAATTAACTCTCCATTAGGCAAAAAAATAAAATAATAATCGGTCTCTGGTCAGACCGAAGTTCCGGAATTGATGCTGCGACACAGGTTTTGAGTGTGTGTGTGGTTTTTTTTTCAAGCTTGAATTGTACAGACAAGGTGGGTACTATTTTGCGCCCTCATTATACATTGGTGTTCTCCATAATTTGCCTTGGTGCCCTTTATCATTTGCCTTGGTGCAATTTCCCATTCCTTGGTGCTCTTTGGTACAAAAATGTGTGGAGGTGTGACAATAGAGGGCGCTGTTGTAGCTTACGTGTTAATTTGAAAGAAAAAAAAAGGTTGACGCGCATGGTTACAATCGATGCGCGCGCTGACAAGAGACCGGAGTATATTTTTTTGGCCTTATACCAATACATAAACCATTGAAAACTAGACCTCACAAATGAAAGTTGAGTAGAAATAGGCAGATGTCGCAGGTCCGCCAAGTTGCAAACATCAAGAAGATAAAATTCTAATAGGCATTCAAAACATGTTTACAACATACAACGAATGCAACAATGAACAATGCCCAACAGCTGGGGTCCATATCAGGGCGTCCCTTTCTTATTTCTATGTTTTTCATATTTTTTTGGGCCTTTGAGGTAGGGTTGGTCGGTCGAAAAAAGAAAGAAAAAAAAAACTGAAAGAAACACAAATTGCACCCAAACAGATCTATGGCCAAATTGAATGATGCAAAGTGCGTATTGTCTCTAGTTTTGTTTATTGCAATGAGTTTATCATGATTTGATATCACTGAATGAAATAATAAAATCATAATGTGGCAAGATGTAGTTAACTTCCATTATATCTGCACTAAGCAGCTCACTAACGTTTTGGCTGCAGTGGAAGCCATGACATACCAGTGAAGGTGTGCTATAGACACCTAATAATATGATGAGGGGCAACATCCTCTCATCTTGTTTTCCACTGTGTTTTACGCCGTACTTGGCGTAAAAATTTAGTATTAATTTTTCAATAGTTTTTCAGAACCTGCCTGCCTGAATGTTGTATTCATTTTTTTTGTTGCACTTGTTAACTTTTTTGTTGTTTTTGTTTTGTTTTGTTAATGGGATTCCAGAGTGGGCAGCAATTAAAAAAATCGGATCGGGAGCCCAAAATAGCATCAGTTGGAAATGAGAACTAAAGAAATAAATAGGGATGCCCTTATGTTAAGACCTCAGTGTCATAATATGTCTTGTATCAAGAAAAAAAGTTAGAATACAAAGAAAAATTGCCAGTTTGAGTTTACCTGACGACATCCACAGCCCCCGCCCTGACCTTGGGGTCACGCCCCATGATGGAAACGCTGGCTGTGAAGGAGCCGTCGATGCTGAACACCACGCACTCGCACTTGGGTGGAACAATGGCCAGGTAGCCCTCCGCTGACGTGTGGTCCCCTCTGCAGAGGATATATAAAACAGGATAATAAAAAACCTGAAGCCTCTTTGAGTGACTTTTGCTTGTTATTTCCTTGTTATTTGCTTTGTGGTCCCTTGCCACATGGTATGTATGGGTTTCGTGGCTTTGGACAAATTGGGACACTGCTGACATGGGGTTGGATTGAGCGGTGGTACACTGTTCCAGAGGTTAGGGGTTCCAACCCTTCTGCAATCAATTTTTCTCTGTCCAACTTGCATGATTTGTTGTCCAGCCTTCTGTAGTGCTGTCCCATTGGCATCTTGTCACTCTTTTTCTCTGCATCTCCAGGAGTAAATTCTGTGCAGTTAGAGATTTTTGTGATTATTTTATCTCTAAATATTCTGTACTTAATGCTATTCTGAATGTTTCTCAATGACAGTTAATGACTGTGACTTGACATCCATTTGGTTAATGATTTAAATTGATCATGTCCATTTTTTGTAAATAACAGGTGCCAATTTTCACAACACTGGCTGTGATGTCATTTCAAAGACATGTTCAGTTTAGGGGTTTCTTTCAAATTGACTGAAATAAATTTTCATTGATGTTTTGTTTGGCTGATGTTGTTAAAAGCATGTACAGCAGAAAATTTTAAAACACAGCAAATTTTTCTAACTTCAACTTGAGAACTACCTGCTTACTGTTCTGCCTGTGACAACACTTTGCTCTGTCAATGTAAAAAAACAAGGAAGCCAAAAAACTGGGAACATTTACCAAAAAAAAAAAAATAAGGTTTGGGGCACAAAATACATTTTTGACATACACTTTTCAACTTGTATTGTAAACATGGGCTTGCTGTTTGTCATTTCTGACACAAATGGTGTTTTCATTTGTAAATCATTGGTGCTTTGTTTTAAAATTTGACCACAATATTTGATTTAAAGAAAAAAAAAAATTTTCATATTAAAATCAATTTCTGACAAACAAGATTTCTGCCTAACAAACTTTTTCCCTTATACAACCATTTTGACTGGGTAGTGTGACAGACTCCTTTGCTACATTGTAGGTCATGGCCGTGGGTTATTTTCTCAAAATACCCAACCATGGCTGGGTATTTATGTGGATGTATTATTTAAACAAAAAACAAAAACAAAATTAAAACAAACACAAGTACTTATGCAAACACACAGGGTGAGACAAAAACCAAAGTCATTATTTAATCACAAGTATCCTCTAAATCAGTCCATGTGGATACAAGAACAGCCCCTTGAAAATGACACACCTCAAGGTAAAATTTGCTTACACAAGATATGAAAGTGGCTCCAAATTTACAACCATTGTAATGACAGTACCAGATATTGTGTTGTCACCTCACATGATAAATGCAGATCATGACCTGGGGGAGATTATGTCAAACATCAGGGTTGGAGCTGACATCCAAACTGGCTACACAGAAGATTTTAAAAACCTTTAAATCTGATCACTGCTCAGATCTTAAACTCTTTGTAATGTAAAATGGTCACAAATTTTTTACATTGAAACCTGGCAATTATGCTTTGACTTTTCCAGATACTTGTTAAATCTTTGTAAAAAATTAAATGGCCTGTGCCATGAAACATTTTAATTTCATTTTTTATTAGAAAACATGATATGCATTTTTGGTTAATCAAAACATTGCAATCATTTAAAATTTTGTTTAGAATACACCTGTTGCGTGATATCATTTCAGAAACAGGTATTCAGTTTTTTTCATTTTATTCAACAGTGTATTGTTTTGTAAAAATTGCTCATGCTCTCATGTGTCAGGAAACCAAAAAAAGATTTAGTAAATAAATTTAACTTTGTGGATATTTTTATTTCTGCTGCTATTTGTCAGAAAGAAATTCTACTAAAAACAGCAAAAACAACCCATAAAAGTAAAAATGACATAAAAGGTTAGAATGAAGTAATTTAAGTTAAACAAATAGTGTGCTATTTAGAGATTCACTGCGTGGTCATTTACTAATTTGTTTTGTTGAATGAATCCCAGACAGAGGGAAAGTGATTTATTTACATATTCCTAAACCCTACCAGTACCAGATTATGTACTCACAAGTGACCAACCTTTTCTCCAGTCAGTGTGACCATGTAGAGTGCATAACCGTAGCCAGGGTCTGGGGTGCTTCTGACAGATCATGTCCTGCATGGTTATTCACATTTGCTGTGGAGTTGCTTTCTTAATTGCTCCCTTACACCAATTAATTTGTAGCTGTTCACCAGATCATATTGTTGCCTCTCAAAACCATTTTATCCATAGCACTTCTTGTAGTATCGTTCAGCTGATCGTGCATGAAATGGTGATTTTCAAATGGAGGCATTATGGTAAAACAATTCTGGGTGGTTGCATGTGACCTTGACAGTGACATATTTTGATCATTTTTATGCAAAACATGGCAATGTGCATTTTGTGTTCCATGATATCTTTGTAAATGTTCATTTGGTAATTCAAAATCCCAATTATTAATCAAGGCATATTTCAACCTGACACAAGCTTTACCAACATGAGCACAGTAATGGTTTCATGTACCCATACATGTGCATACCCTTCTTCTTGTGATAAAATGTATGGTAGGCAAAAAATTTAAAAAAAATATTTGTAAGCTGTATGTTTATGAGTCAAAAAATAATGCTAAATGTCCATATTGCAGAAATTGCTACATGTGGATTTCATTCGTATCATGTCTTTCTGCATTTCCACCGCACGGCTGCTATGCAATAAAATAGCAACATACCTTGAAACATGCTGATTTATCTTATCAAACTCACTGTATACCATTATTCCCAGTAGCTGGCATGGAAATTCATGATTAAACCCGTGGGTCTCAAGAATAAACGCCATGTGTCACACGTCACTGAAAAGTACTCACCACAATTAACACAGAACAACGAGATGCACACAAAATACAACCATTGAAAAATGCAGTCTGCACTCAGTACTTGAACTGCATTGATGTCATAGGTGTGACTGACTTATACTGTCACAGTCCATCCTTATGGACAGCCAGTGGCACGATACCAAGTATTTTTTTTCATAGGTAGATGATTCTGTTGAGCAAATGTATTTTCGTAATAACAAAAATTGTAATAATTACGAAAAATTTGTTCATTCATTGTGATATTGCAGCATGACCAATTCAGTCCCATTTTTTCCCCTTGATAGCATACATATGTACACAAATTGAACATGTAAAAATTGTAGACAAAATTTCAACATAAATACTTGTCATAACCACCTTAATTCATCTTAACCCTTTATCCCTGCCCCCTCCCCCCTGCAAAAGCATCCAACCAACACAAGTCACTGCATCCTCCCTTGTCTTAACCCTCTATCTCCGCCCCTCCCTCCTCAAACAGCATCCATTATAGCAATGCATGAAAAGCCAATTGATCATACCTTCATCTTGACGCTAGTTCTCTTGCGTTGCCATTTCTCCCGTGGGTTGGAAGGAATAAACGCTGCAGTTGATGTCCCGTCACCCGTGTGTATGCTGACACAATCATTCTGGAAAATCTGTGACATGGGGGAAAAAAACCCAAAATTGGATGCATTACAAACTTGTGACACGACTGACTGATTTGACACTGTGATTGACATGTGATTATCTTTATAGGTTTCTTGCGTACAATGTTATAGTACCATGTGACCATCCAGTTTCCCATGATCAGCCACCACTGCAGTAGACAAGTGTTCATGGTTTATAGCAACCACGCTGTAAATTACACAATAGGGCTTATTTTCATGTAAAATAACCACAATGGCATAATGGTCACTAGTGATGCCATAATAAGCAAAGTTCGGTATTCCAACAGCGCATGTGCACACCAAGTTTGGACGATTTTTCTTTCGCGATAAAAATGTCATGGTATTCGTGCAAAAGCATAGCGGGGTACCAGCAAAATTGAAGAGATCATCGTGTTCTGAAGTATAACATTTTGCAAAAAACCTTTGGACAGCGAAGTGTTTTTAGGCGTCTTGTGTGCCAAAACTTTTGTGCGAACTAAAGTTCCATCTCTTTTGGATTGCATGAAAAAATTGCACAGAATGCAGATTTGGTTACCACGTCCCCCCATAGCCTTGTGTGCATTTATCTGCCGCGGTTATCCTGAAAAAAATCGGCGAAAAATCGGCGACCTTGCTGTATTTTAGACTATTTTGGAAAATACCGATTGCTGACCTAGTACTGACTTAGTACTCCAGCTTTTTTTTTCTCACAGTTTTTGCCATCCATCACAACTTTAATGGCTTGCCTAGTGCCAACTACATCCTGCAGTATACTTTCTTTGCCTACTACAATGGCCATGCTGACTTTCTCATACCTGGGTGTAGCCAGGTCATGAGGGTTTGTGAGAAAGCCCTATTGCAACTTCTGCTTGCATGTTTGAAAATTGCAGACCATGAAAATTTTACGTCGCTTTCAAATTTTGCTGTTGATAGTTTTACCTGTCTGAGAATGAACGCAACCACATCGGTACTCTCCCAGTAGCTGGCATGGAAAAGATGAGGCAGGGCACCGGTGGGGAACGCCTGCAGGGCTTCTGGGCAGTACAAGGCATTGTCGAGGCGTCTTGCACCCCACCACCTACCACTGATGGACTGCACAACTGCATGGTACACGAAGGAGGAATGAGATATTAACAGGAACCAGACTAAAATACACAGAAAGTCTTGCACCCCACCACCTACTACTTATGGACTGCACAACTGCATGGTACACAAAAGAAAATGTATGGATTGTCACAGGCACCTGACTAAAATAAAAAACTAGAACGGTGACGCCGCCATGGCTCGCTGTGGAAGGCAGGAAGGGAGGCTGAAGGTAGGGTTGGGGATGGGCACGATGGGGATCAGGATTCTGGTTGATGTGCCAAGGTGTAGGGGTCAGTTTTTAAATGCCAACATAAATAGTCAACAAATGTCCTAATAAATACATGTACATGTACACATTTTTACATGGAAGGTTTCCATTGTTAGGGCATTAACGACCCAGTTGTGGAGCCTTTTTGCAGCCCAACAGCGTTTTCTGTCCCCATACATGTATTACCATGGAAGAACTCTTGTGTAGTATCCACAAATGTGGAACATGAATGGGTATGTAAATGTAGACACAGCATCATCACCACATGCCTCAAACCTTACCCCATCCCCGCCCTGCCCCTCCCCCAACCCACCATAACCCCCTATCCACCCCAACCCCCTAATACCCACTCCATTTTCCCCCTACCCATCCCAACCCATTACCTACAAAACTCAATCCCACCCAAACTCCAATCCCTATCTCCTTCCCCTTCCCCCACCTTCCCTTACCCCAACCCCCTACCACCACCAACCCCATTCTCACCCACCCATACATCCCCACCCCAACCCTACTCCAATCTCTATATCCCAGCCCCAGCCCCTCCCCGAACCTCTCAACCCCTACACCCACCCACCCCTAAACATCCCCACCCAACCCCAACCCCTACTCCAATCCATATATGCCGCCCCTAACCCACCCCCTCCTAACCCAAACCCTACACCCACCTATCCCATCCTCCCGCTACCTGTCTCCCCCTACCTGTCCCCACCCATTCCTACACATCCTTACCCCACCCACACTCAGTATTCCAACCCCTTATCCTCCACCCATCCTCCCGTAGCCCATCCCAATCCAAAGCCCTATGCCCCACCCCGACCCCACCCTCCCCTACCTATCCCTACCCATCCCTACTCCAACTCCATAAACCTAAACGATCAAACCAGAAGCACTTTCACATACATATGAATGCTCCTCCAAAATGCATAGTGCACATGTTATACAGGTATACATGTACATGTACATGTTATGCCAGTATACATACTTTAACAATTAAAAACTTTAACATTTTCTTTAATCAAAATTCCTCAATGTACGGTGGCCCTGGAACGACATTTTAATATTGACCTTTTTTAATATGAACCTTGTAACTTCTTATTATTGACGTTGTACCTTCGCAATATGCACGTTGCACGTAGCTTAATATCGCATTGTGGAAGTTGTTCCTTCTTAATGTGAATGTTCCAACTTGTTAATGTTCACGTTCGATCTTGTCAATGTACACCATGAATCATGCTTGATGTCAACGTTGCACCTTGCTTCTTCGCAATATGAACCATGTACCTTCGCATTGTGAACGTTTGACCTTGCATCTTGTTAATATCATTGTTGAACCGTCCTCCTTCGCAATGTGAATCATGCATTCTAAAAAGTACGAAGTCCTTGTCAAGCCCTATATAGTTAACCAACCAGTTATGATGGAGTTTCAATCTGACAGCTGTTTAATGTCACTTAACCTGGGTCTACCTTGTAGTGATTTTTATCATGAATCAAGGCTCTCTGATATATTTCACACCTATTGTTGATCACTGTGTGCGCATATTAATTGAAATATTCTAATACAGGGAGTTTCCATAAATACTATGATAGGGGCGCTGTAAGTTGTCGTGCATCGTGGAGTTGCAGCACTGCTGACATGAACTGACACAATGGAAACCGCATGCAAGCGTGAAGTGTACACGCTTGCAGCCATTCAGATGTCCACATGAGCCAAGTTATCGCAACTGTAAAGTTTGCTCAGAATCGTATACAAAATAGTGGTTAACTATATAATTATTTCAACCACACAGAGAAAAAAAAACAGTGTTCATCAAGAACCATTGAGTTTTTAATTTTACATGTAAACTTAACTGATCGAGACCTATACCGTAGTCTTTGCCCGAGGCTGGATGCTGTATTTTATTCTGTATTGACAAGGTAATGCGTGCGCGGAGTATATGCCTGAAATCTCCTGGGTAGCGCTGCCAAAGTTCTTAAGACAACATAACTGTTGACAGCGTCCGCTGCCGCACGCCATGGCAGCTTCACCGGGCTTGACCGTGAGTGACTGGCTGGGTTCCGTAATATCTCATCTCAACTGGAGCTGTCCGTTGCAGACTCGTCTTTGTCGTCGGTGCGTGATCAAAAGAATTATCACAGATATAAATATATACTCGACCAGCAACACTCGCTGGTGAATAAGCTAGACCAAACGACTTGTAACGTAACGACACTAAAGGGAATATATAGATGTATGCGAACGGTGTCAATTATAAGCCTGCATTGATTCTAGGTATTTACTCGGAAATATTTCCGGAAATGTTTTGTCGTTTCGCTTTCGATGTTGGCCTCTTCCTCGAAACCTGACTAACTACAGATGAGGATGTGTAACCTAATTTGATGTGGTTGAATAACAGAATGGGGTTAGACTAGAATTGGAACATTTTCTGGAAAGAAAGGTAATCTATACGGTGTAGATTACATTTCTTTCCAGAAAATGTTGCATGGATGGCTATACATAGAAAAAGAAAACCGGTCAAGATGTACACCAAAACATACATTTTTGAAATTAAAGATACATTCGTCTCCCGATGGCAAAATATCGGTGTCTATGATTGCTTACTATATACAGGTGACCCAAACAAATGCAACCCTGAAACATTTGTCCCTTTTTTTCAAAAACACTATGAATTTTTAAAGAGGTTGTGGAATGCTCGAAGACATTTCTGTCATTTTTCGGGTATATGTAGCCTAAGGTGTGATGAAATAAAAACGACTATTGTTTCTGTCATAAAATGAGTACAAAAGGTACTTTTGAGAGCTGTTTTTCAAGTCCTGTCATGCCTGTTTCGACCCGAACGTGCAATTTGTGTAAAAGTCGTCGTTGCGGGCAGCAAACAAAACACAGTAAATCGTGACGTAATAGACAGGACTCCCGATGCAGAATAGCATAAACGAGTCCTGTTTATTACGTCACGATTTACTGTGTTTAGTTTGCTGCCCGCAACGATGACTTTTACACAAATTGCACGTTCGAGTCGAAACAGAACCTGAAAAATAGCTCTCAAAAGTACCCTTTGTACTCATTTCATGACAGAAACAATAGTCGTTTTTATTTCATCACACCTTAGGCTACATATACCCCCAAAAAATGACGGAAATGTCTTCGAGCATTCCACAACCTCTTTAAGTTTTGGATATGAGATAAAAGCTGAGAGCTTTTTCTCTTGTATACTGAAAAAGTCATAAAAACAGTACATCGCGTGGCTGAGAAAATGCAAATTAAGTAACACCACTCCTGGTCCATTTCAATGACATTACCACAGTTAAGAAACATTTATTTTAATATGTCTTTCATTAATTGTGCAATTTCAATAGTCTTTGGACATATTTATGATGCTGAAAAGGTTTACAATAGGACTAAAAGGATAAGATACCTGTTCGGGTGGAAAACAAAAGGTATTTCCATCAAATTCATTCGTACTCTTGTCATGTGCCGTGTTGTTTGTAAGGATTAGGACACAATGCGCTACATGCATTTCATGCACAAATAGGTACAGTGTGAATCCTTTAACTGTGGTAATGCCATTGGAATGGACCATAAAGGAGTTGTGTTACATAATTGGCATTTTCTCAGTAACCCAATTTGCTGTTTTCATGTTTTTCTTTTCAGTATTTAATGAAAAAAAACCCTCTAAGCTTTAATCTGATATCCAAAACATAACAATTTATAATTCATGTTCAGGCTAATGAGCGCTGTTTCACTAGAAAAGATGTGTTCAATTCATGAGACTAATTCATTTCTTGACGGTATACTCTCCGTCAATTACAATAATCAAAAACAGTGTTCTGTGATCACGTTAAGAAGGCTTTTATCATAATACTTTACATCCTTCAAGCCCTATTCAGATTTTTTTATTTTTTTTTTAATCATAGTTACGAGAGATTTCCGATGGTGTACATTGACAAGATCGAACATGAATATTAACAAGTTGGAACATTCACATTAAAAAGGAACAACTTCCACAATGCGATATTAAGCTACGTGCAACGTGCATATTGCGAAGGTACAACGTCAATATTAAGAGGTTAGGCCCCCCAAAAAGTCTCTCTCCGGTTTCTGGTATGGAGCTTGCCCAAAAAGTGGTGCAGTGACGCGGCTTTTTGTTTTTTTACCTGATTTTTTTACTTCAAATGTCGGCTGATGACTGCAAATGGTGCCCGACTAAACTTAGTGCAAATATATGAAAGTCCAGAGAGGCCACATAAAGCTTATTCTCGACCATAACCCAATCTAAAACACGTTAAAATTGTGCAGCAGCAGGATTCCAGTCAAAGTAGTGAGTTTGGCAGTTTTGAGACATCATCTTTCAGTGAAAAAAAAAACTTTTTCATTTTGCCGACGTGCATGGCTACGGAGACGCGCGCGCATACCAGAAACCGGAGACTTTTTGTTTTGCCTTACAAGGTTCACATTAAAAAAGTCAAAATTAAAATGTCCTTCCAGGGCCACCGTATCAATGAAATCATAAAATTAACTGCAAAGAAATGAACCTAATTGTAAGTTACAGAGATGATACATGTAAGGCCAAAAAAAAAAATAAGTCGGTCTCTGGTCAGCGCGCGCGTCGTTTTTAATCATGCGCGTCAACCTGTTTTTCTTCTTCAAATATTCACGGTAGCTACAGCAGCACCCTCTATTGCCGCACCTCCTCAAATTTTTGTACCAAGGAATGGGGAAATTGCACCAACGCAAATGATGGAGGGCACCAAGGCAAATTATGGAGGTCCACAATGTATATGAGGATGAAACAAAAGCAAAATAGTACCCATCTTGTCTGTACAATCCAAGCTTCAAAAAAAAAAAAACGGGCCCCCCCCAAAACAACCGCGTCACCGCATCAATTCTGAACTTTGGTCTGACCAGAGACCAAATATTTTTTTTTTGGCCTAAACTGCATTTTTTTACCAAGTTAGCTAGAACCAAAAACTTCAACATTTTTATCTGAACGCGGACGCCAAACGGACACCCGGACAGATGGACGGAAATTGGTATAACATAGGCTCGCAAGTTCATCAAATTTGCTCAAAAGTTCACACAAGGTACCTAGAGACCAGAATTGAATTCCCTTAAGAGTTCAACTCATAACACTCAGTATCCAGTGAGAAAAGCAACTTTTTAGATTTTTTTGTAAAATGCCCCCAAAACTTCAACGCTTTCCATAACCGGCATCATCAAAAAAGTCAGTTTTTGACCCGAAAATCCAACTTAATCAAATTTGCTCAAAAGTTCACACGAGGTGCCTAGAGGTCAGAATTGAATTTCGTGAAGAGTTCAACTCATTACATTCAGTATCCAGTGAGAAAGAAAAATGTTAGATTTTTTTACAAAATGCCACCAAAACTTCATCGTTTTCCATAGCCGGCATCATAAAAAAAGTCAGTTTTTCACCCGAAAATCCAACTTCATCAAATTTGCTTAAAAGTTCACACGAGGTGCCAAGAGGCCAGAATTGAATTCCCTGAAGATTTCAACTCATTCCATTCAGTATCCAGTGAGAAAAGAACAATTTTAGATTTTTTACAAAATGCCACCAAAACTTCAACGTTTTCCATAGCCGGCAACATCAAAAAAGTCAGTTTTTGACCCAAAAATACAATTTCATCAAATTTGCTCAAAAGTTCACACAAGTTGCCTAGAGGCCAGAATTGAATTCGCTGAAGATTTCAACTCATTCCATTTAGTATCCAGTGAGAAAAGAACAATTTTAGATTTTTTACAAAATGCCACCAAAACTTCAACGTTTTCCATAGCCGGTATCACCAAAAAAGTCAGTTTTTGACCCAAAAATACAATTTAATCAAATTTGCTCAAAAGTTCACACAAGTTGCCTAGAGGCCAGAATTGAATTTGCTGAAGAGTTCAACTCATTACATTCAGTATCCAGTGAGAAAAGAACAATTTTAGATTTTTTTAAAAATGCCACCAAAACTTCAACGATTTCCATAGCCGGCATCATCAAAAAAGTTTTTGGCCCAAAACCTTGTTTTGAGTAATCAAATCCCGAATTCGGATATACTAGACAAATTTTGTCAAAATCGATATTTATTGTTTTGTATTTTTGAGTAGTCAAGGTATCCACACTATGCATTTTTGTTGGGAAAAAAAACACCCACAAAAGTGGAAAACTGAAAAACATTTTTCACTGCCGTTGGCGGCGCAATGCGTGTTGTGGTTTCACAGTCGTTTTTCTCGAAATGAGGTTAGAGAAACTTGGCAGGACATTGTTAAAGTTCCCGCTTCATATCTTTGGAATAAATTAAGCTTCAGAAATAAATTTGGAGTCATTGGAAAGCCAATGATTGCGCTTTAACCAGGCGCGGTTCTACGGGGGGGCTAGGGGGGGCTGAAGCCCCCCCAAAATTTTGTCTAGCCCCCCCAAAATAAATTCCGTACAAAAAAAAATTGCATTAGCCAAAAGAAAAATTGTGATGTACATGCGAACGGTCCCCCCTCCTAAAGAAATAGTCGTGACAAGGGTGCATTAGTTAATATAGTGTGAATGATTTTAGGATTTTATTGGCGCTCCGGCATTGAAAATATGGCATGAGCCCCACCCAACTATTGATTTTCGGAGGCCTAAGTGTCTGGAAAAAATAACCGGTCTTCATTTCAGCACGCCTCCCTGAAAATTTTTTCTTGATCCACCGTGTTAGCCCCCCCCAAAAATATTGGTTCTAGAACCGCGCCTGGCTTTAACATGCCATAGCATAATGAGGAATAACCCCCACCTTTGAAAATGATGTACATAACGTGAAAAGTCCAAGGTGGGAATTATTTCTCATTGTGCTATGGCATGTAACACCTGCAAAAACTGAATTTGAGTTAACGGTGAACATAAAGCGCGCCCTCTATCTACGTGTTATTGTTTTGCTGTCATCGTCAACACAAGTTGTGCAGTGCCACGTGCTTGCGATCGCGGGCGCAAACCACTCGACTGACGCCGCTGCAATAGTCGCTATGTACTCGCTGTCACATCACAATGCAAGGCCAGGGAAGCCGACAAACAGTTTGATCATGGAGAAATTTCTCCATGGTTTGATATCCTGCAAGCCAAAACTATATTATGAAGGTAAGTCAGATTGATTTGCTAAGTTTATGAGGTTTTCGTGTTCAGTCTTCATTACAGCCGGCTCCGAACCGAGGTTGTTGCTTGGTGGAGCCATGGTGGTGCATAGGCGCACCAGAGGGCTAGGGGTAGCCATGCCTGTACAGGTCCAGAAGATAACTGAAACTTGATTATTACCAGCTGTTTATATCGGAGGAAATAACTGAGGAATTTTTCATGAGGAGCCAATAAAGTTTCCGATTGGACGCGTACTAGATGGCCAGAGGTTCTTTATGTCAGATTTGGTTTTGACAGAAACTATAACTCTTGTCGTAATTTTTAAAACAACCATACCAGTTTCCGTTCGGTAGTCATGTTTTTAGTCATCTGGGTAAGCGTTGTGCAGGGCGGAACTTATCAAGTGAAGTTTGAGGATCTATTTTATAGCAGATGAGGCTGGATCTACGTCAATAGTTTATTGTTTCGGTCAACAAGCTACAGCAGCCATTAAAAAAATGGTAAATTGCTTGCTATTCTACCTCTATTTGATCAAACGACAAATTTGTGATGGCCCTATAGCCAAATATCCTTCTTAAGACATACTCGGACCGTAAATGCCATGCTTGTATCATCAAAGGCACAATTCCCCCAAATATTTTCCCCATATCTGCCCCAGACGGAATATTTTTAGCCCAAATACGCTTTTTGGTAATTCGCTAGCTAAGGTTACTTTTCGGATATAAGGCACGTATGAATATTGGTGATAAATACCCAGAAATGAACCTATTTCCCCACTGAAGTTAAATATACTGCAAAGATAGCGCATTAACTGTGAACGTCTGAACGAGAATCATGTCCCGGGAGCTGATTCGGGGACTATTCATAAGTGGGTGAAATTTTGAATTGGAAGTGTTAGAAACGACACCAAAAATATTGCGGCAAGTTTTTTCCTCAAAACGTGTACAGTATCCACTTCGCTTTTTTTTTCACCAGGTTAGGTGTTCTGCATGTTTAATTCCAATTCTGAGCAATTTTATCGTTTCAAACAACACAGAAGCATTTAAACTGATCCTCACGTGTATAATTTTAATCTGAGCAATGTGAACATTTTTTGTTTGGACTAATAACACGATGATCACGATCACATATTGAAGGTTCCAGAAGTTGAGAGTTTTCGTTTCACATCGCGTGATCTCGAGGTCAGTTGGTGTATCGTGTGATCCTGTGTGCATGCCACAGTCACCCTCAGCTCACAGTAACATAATTTTGATTGAACGCGATCAAGGTCACGAAATGCATGCATGCACAGAATTAAGGGCAAGGCTGGTGGTATGAGGTGAGGTTCAAGTAAGTAACGGGGTTAGGACCACATAGCGCAGTATTCTGAGACCTGGGGCAAGGGCACAAGCCGTTCAATAACTAACAATACATATTACATCGTTCCTGACTACACTTATCTATATTGGTTTCTGTACCAAATAGACATGTACATGTATTGACTTCAGACCTTCTAAGATTTCATTGGTTGCCATGCTCCATGATGTTTCTTCCATTCCCGCAGTCTGATTGGCCAGATTCTCACAGTGCGTAGAACGCGTGCTCTGTCTGTACCGTGTCAATACTAGACATAGATATGGAATAAGAAGATGTTTTATTCCATTTCCATATGACCCGTACCATCTATGGTCTTTGCTTGCACGTGAATATTCGAATTAGGTTACCCCGTGACGTGTCATAATAGTTCACATAAACTGGAACCAACATCGATTCGGGTTACAGTTTCCAATCCAGACCTCAAATTTCCGTTGAACCCTCGGCTTGTTCCTGGGACTCAGCCTGGGAAACCGCATTACGGCTCCATATGGTGAAACCTACTTCCTTCAAGGGGAATATAAAAACAGAAAGCAGGATACTGAACTTTTTATTTAACGGCTCAGTCAATACAAGAGGCGATAGTCTTACATTAGCTAGTTGAATTTACCGGGGCAAATATAGCCGAGCGAGCATGAGTGAAGACGACACGCCGACAAATCTTGCCGCGAAGCCCACTGCGTCCACAGCGTTTGGCGCGCCTCAGCGGCCGAGGAAAACACCGCCTTCTGCCGACCACGATGATGACAGCAGGGTGTACAAGAGCCAGCGTTCGGTCTCGGACGAGATCGGACCGGGAATTCGCCAGTTTTGCCGCCTACAAAGCAACCCGAAGTTCGGGGACTCCCATGTTGGGGAGAACCTGTTAGCGGGAGGTGGAGAGGTAGATGAAGCGATCACCGTTGGACCGGGTGGGGAGGGAGTTGGACAGGGGAACAAGAAAGAAGAAGAAGGAGAACTACCATGTAGCCAAGGTTTCCAGCAGGTGCTTGGAGGTGGTGAAGATGTGATCGACGGAATATTCTCCGACCTGGTGCACACGGGGAAGAAACAAGCCCGCAAGATTGTCAGGAAATTAGTCGAGCCGTTTCGCCAAGTCTTGCCGTTGCCGCAGGTATATATACCTTACCAAAAAACGATCGGTATCGGTTTACAAAGGCATTTAAAACTGAACCCAAAGCGCGTTTTCCATTCCAGACAAGCAACATGACTTTTTAAGTCAACTCTTTATAGAAGCAACACAGTAAAAAACAACCGGCGTTTCTAAATCTCCGATCCCGTGTATGAAAAACTGAATGTACACCTGATTTGCAGTTGCAATTAGGGTCGGCTAAAATACGATCGGAGGGAAATGTGACTGTTCTTCAGCCGAATCCGAATATTTTGTCCCCACAATATTATTATTAGCGTGGATTTGATTACGATTATGGTTTATACTTGTGTGACATTCTATATGCAGAGTTCTCTGGAGCACCGCCCGGACAACAACGTGCACGTGCGGCATCCTGACAAGCTGATTGGAGGAATGGTGGGACTGGGCATGCATATTCGGAAGAACGCGAAGGGTCATCTTGTCCACAGCGTAATTCCTGATGGTTTGGCGGCCAATTCTAAACTCCAGTAAGTTTTTTTCCCAATTCAGAAAACTCATATAATTAAAAACTATCACAATTAAACAGAGTCAGCCTTAACCCTAACCCCCTAGGCTCTTGCACTAGAAAGGATACCAAACCTAACAAATTTCAGCAGCTGCATACAGGTCTGTAAGCACTGGTACCAAAACTGCCTAACTCCAACAGGCCTTGTACGGGGAACAGTACTAAACCTGCCAAACTCCAACTGTTGGAGTTTGATTGACTTGGTATGGATGGGCCTATGCATTGTCGAGTGATTGGATAGGGATGGTACCCAACCTAACAAAATAAAGCAATATGTACATGCACATTTGACCACAAGCTGTGCTGAGGACCGTGGGTGAGCATACCCACGAAGAAATGCCAGTGAACTCCAACGTGTTCACAAATCTCATGCCCTTCTGCCCCGAACCTCACAAAATTCAACAGGGTCTCCCTGGGCCTTTGGTACCCAGTCAATCAAAGTCCAACACCAGCTGGCCAGTGTTCGGTACCAACCCTGCCAAAATCAAGCAAAACCCGCTGTTGGAGCTTGATGGGCTCAGGGTTGTTAGGGTTAAGCTTGTTTTGACATTATCAATTCCATCTTATTCTGCTTGAAGTTAGTAGTTCATTCTGATGAGCATATGAATCTATCAATCGATCGATCAACTGAATGATGCATCAATTAATCTATCCACGGATAAAATCTATAAACAAAATAAATGAATTAATTGCTCTGTCATTGGAATCTATCAACAAGCTAATTAATCAATGAATGATCCATCAATTAATTTATCTATCATTCGATCAGTTAAAATAACGATCAATCAGTCGGTTGGATATTTATCTTTTGATCAGTTGATATTATAAGTGAATCAGTTGACAATAACTTTCATCAGCGAACTATAATCGATCAGATTAATTCATTGATTGGCTGACAGATTGATCAAGTAATTAACTGATCATTCTATCGGACAGCCTGTCGTTAGGCTATTAAATTCAATGATTGATTGAGTGAATTGATCACTTAATTAATAATAAACCATCTCAAAACTGATATTCAAGTGGTGTAAATGGTCCATGGTTAAATGAAACCAACAAGTTTATCCCATCAAACAAAAGTGGAACAATTTAATGTTTCTGTGAAAAACTATCAGTGTTCCCAATTGCCAAATGGCAAAACATAACAAGGAAATGATATACATGTAGGCCTACTTGGAAATTCATTTACAGAAAAAAAAAATAAATAACTGGATAAAAAGAGGAATAAGGATATCCTGCGTCATTAGTGTACAAAAGTAGCTTTAGACTATTCTATTATCACCATGAAGTATTGGGCCTTCAAAACGTTTTTTGTTTGTTTTTGAACAGGGAAAACGATATCATTGTCAGCGTCAATGAAAATGATGTCACGAGTTGGGAATTCAAGGAGCTCCAGCAGTTTTTTGGCTCTTTGGATGAAGTGGACTTCAAAATTGTAAGTACATGGAGCAGACAAACGGTTCTAAATTAGTTTTTCATCTTTAACTTTGTTAAGTTAGACCTGACTAGAAACATCTCAGACCAACCCAGCCCAGCCCAATTCAACCCAACCCAATTCAACCCACACAAGTGTGTATTTGCCTGGGACCCCTATTGTCCCTCTTTTGTATTTGTACTCAAACTTTTTAGGAAGACCTCCCATATGTTTTGTACATGATCGTAAATTGGGGACCTTCAGGAAATTGGGGACCCTATTGCCCTCTATTGTTCAACGTCCCCTATTGAATGCAGAAACAAACTCAACCAAACCCAACCCATGAGCCCAACCCATGAGCCCAGCCCAGACATCGTCTGACGGAGTGCGCAAATGAAACCAACGCACCACTAGTCCAACAGCAGATGGCCTCAAGGTGTAAGTCCGCTTCCACTTTGGGAAACGAAGGTGGCCGCCAGTAGCGGGACAACCTGCGGCCAAGAGTATACCGAGTCCCATAAGGCGAGAAGTATCCAAGAAGACAACCCTCTCCCTCAGCATGAGCAGTAGCCCCCTCCAAGGGCTACCAAAGAAACTGGTGGGCAACCCGGCCATACTTACTGCTGAGATAGAGGGTACTCAAGTCCCATGCCTTATGGATACTGGGTCCCAGGTAACGTGCATCGCTGAGTCCTTTTACAGGACTCATCTTCGTCATCATCCACTACAGCCCATCACCAATCTTCTTGTGGTGGGAGCAAGTGGACGATCGGTGCCTTACCTGGGGTACATAGAGGTGAGAGTGCGATTTACAAAAGAGACGGCTGGAGTTGACATGGAAACCACCACGTTGGCACTGGTCACCCCCAGCCGAGATGGCAGCAACCGAGCACCTCTCCTTCTAGGCACGAACACCAACATTGTTGGGAGGCTGTTGGAAAGCTGCAAACAAGAGGCTGGCCCAAACTTCCTACAGAAGTTACAGGTAACCAGCGCTTGGGTGGCAGCCTACCTCCAGATTGAAGCTTCTGCCATGTCGACTAGGCCAGACGGCAAAGCATCAGATGTTCAGCTTCTCAGCGGTCCTGTGTCAATAAAGAGGGGCAACCATGTAGAACTGCAAGGCTCAATTCACAATTCATTCCCGGCTGAGGCAGTGATTATGGTTGAGTCCGATGAAGACTGTTTTTCCCCTGGTGGTCTGGTCGTCCAACGGACAGTAGACGTCATTTCCCCAAATTCCGGAAGCAAGGTGGCAGTGATGGTGAGGAATGAGTCCGAGCATGCTATCATTCTCCCGGAAGGTATCACCATCGCTCATGCATATGCTGTGGAGGTGCTTCAGTCCCTACACCCAGATAGATTAGATGGAAAAGTCACATCCCCTAGACATCAGGCCAGTTGTGCGAATATTGAGGTCCCAGAGAAGCAACCACTTGAATTTGACTTCAAGGGTTCCCCAATTCCAGAAGAGACAAAAGAACGGGTCACCCGGCTCTTACGGGATAGGTCGCAGGTGTTCTCCAGAGGGGATTTGGATATTGGCTGCACTTCAGCAGTCAAACACCAAATCCACCTTTCTGACGACTCGCCCTTCCGTGTGAGGTCACAGAACATCGCCCCCGCAGATTACTTAGACGTGAGAAGACATCTGAGGGAGCTGATGGATCGTGACATCATCCGCCCTTCCGAGAGTCAGTTCGCTTCACCCATTGTGGTCGTCCGGAAGGAGAATGGTAATGTGAGGTTATGCATTGATTATAGCAAGTTGAACTCGAGGACCATCAGGGACCAATACACCATTCCTAGGATTGAGGAGACCCTCCACGCTCTAAATGGTGCCCGGTGGTTCACATGCCTGGACTTCAAGTCTGGGTATTAGGCCAAAAAAAAAAAATAGTTCTGCTTCCGATTACATGCCTTTCAAAAATAGGGTCGGTCGGTCGGAATTTTTTTTTTTTTTGCCAATTTTTTTTATGCAGATTGAATGGGGTATTAATATATATGCGAAGTTTTAGCCTGAACTATTTCCATTGCACTACAAAAGCTGTACACAAAATGGCCACAAAAAGTGAGTAAAACCTACCTTAATTATTGTCAATATATTTACGTTCGATAATTCGCAAAAAAAATTGTGGACAATTCAGGTCGTTCGCACCATAGGCACAACGCTAGTCAATACATACACAGACAAGCTAGATCAAATCTGTGAATTAACTTGCAAAAATGTTCTTTCTCCATCGGTGTTTTCTTGGCATTTTTACGATGTCTTTCTCAGCATTTTTACGATGTCGAGTCCGACCAGTTGACAGAGCACGTGCCTGCGCCTGCTGCATAGCCATGCTACTGCTAGCGATATCGATCGCATAGCCGTGCACAGACTAGTTACCGCATTTTCATAATTGGCCCCTGCGCGGCGCGGCGGGAACCAGTCGTCGCCGCATTGCGCTTATTACGCACGTGATTATAGACATCGAATTGCGAAGTAGTTGAATCGCGCAGCGAATTTGTAAAATAACGGAGGTTTCTTTTGAAAAAATAGCGAATGTAAGTAAGAAAACAATAAATACAAGCTTTTTTTTATGCAAAAGGGTTGTTGAGAGGTATTTTGTGAAGACAGAAAAGACATAAGGTTTTTATTTTTATTTATTCAATCTTTTTTTTTTTTTTTCTTTGGAATTGCCGATAAAATTTTTAGGGTCGCAGCCTAAAAATAGGGTCGGTCGGGTAACCGGAAGCAGAACTATTCTTTTTTTTGGCCTTACCAGATAGAGCTTGAGGAGGTCGACAAACCCAAGACAGCCTTCTGGTGTCCCCTGGGGTTCTTCGAGTTTAACCGGATGTCACAGGGCATCACCAATGCCCCAGCGACCTTCCAGAGGCTTATGGAGAAGTGTGTGGGAGATCTGAACCCGATGGATGTAATGGTTTACCTGGATGATCTCCTCATCTTCTCCAAAACTCTGGAAGAGCATGAGCAGAGGTTGATGGAAGTTCTGGTCCGTTTGCAGGAGTTTGGTCTTAAACTCAACCACGCAAAATGCCAGTTTTTCCAGACCTCTGTCAAATGCTTAGGCCACGTGGTGTCGAGGGATGGAGTCAGCACCGATCCAGACAAAATCAACGCGGTTAAGTCGTGGCCCACCCCAACAAATGCCCGAGAGTTGAAGTCCTTTTTAGGATTCACGGGCTACTACAGGAGGTTTGTGGCGAACTACTCCTCCATTGCCCGACCCCTAAACCAACTGACCGCAGGATGTGACCTCACCAAGAAGAAGTTCAAAAAGGGGAGAATGCAGGCCAACTACAGAAGTGCCACCGAACCCTTTGGGGCCCTATGGACACCACACTGCCAGGATGCCTTTGATGCCCTGATTGGGAAGCTTACAACCGCTCCGGTCCTGGGGTTTGTGGACTACAACTCCCCCTTTCTGATTCACACAGATGCCAGCATCACCGGCCTTGGGGCAGCGCTCTATCAGGAGCAGGAAGGAAGAATGAAGGTCATCGCCTATGCCAGCCGAGGTCTGTCAAGAAGCAAGGCCAACTACCCTGCCCACAAGCTTGAGTTCTTGGCGCTAAAGTGGTCGGTGACTGAGAAGTTCCATGATTATCTGTATGGCGGTAACTTCAAAGTTCTAACGGATAATAATCCGCTGACCTACATCCTGACGTCTGCCAAACTCGATGCGACTGGGCAGCGGTGGTTGGCTGCCCTTGCCAACTACAACTTCAGCATTCAGTACCGGCCAGGTTCGAAGAACGCAGATGCCGATGGCCTGTCTAGACGTCCGCAAGATGTTCAGCCCCGGATCTTCCCTTCGTTCCCTGTGATTCTGCCACTTCTCGCTCCGTGAACTTTGTTCTTTTCGTGAACTTTTGTACTCGCGCATTCGTGGACGTGATTTGATTCGAATCGTCGGTCATCACTGGATCTGGACAAGACCGCGGGAGACGCAACTGCGAACAGCTTATCCTTTTCTTGCGTTGTGTAAATTGTTGTAATCTGTGCATTTTCATTTGTGTTTACATATCCACTTTCTTTGTTTATATTTTGTTTTGACTTCAACTTGAACAGTGTATGATTGAATTGAATTAAAAGTCCTTTTTAATTCGAGCTGTAAATATACCTATTTCCGAACATTTTTATTTCTTTGATTATTTTGTCGAACTGAACCGGTTGAATTTATATCATTGGGGTTTTCCTAACTGGAATAGACCCCGCGACACATATGTGTAAAAAAATCTTTCACATGCAAATGATCCAATACCAGGGTGAGAGAGCAGGTAGTGGTGGGCGCGTTCTGCTCGACACCCTGGGAAAGAGGTTGGACCCAACCCAACCCACGCAACCCAACCCAAGACACACTGCCAAGGCAAATTCATTGTAATTAATCATATCTGTTCCACTTGCGTTAACAGGTCGTCGAACGCGAACAAGAGGACGAAGGTGGTGCTTTTGTTTGTCATAAAGTCACAATAGCCATCAAGATTTTACTCGAAGGTACGCAATATTTTCCATTGCACAACAATGTCACAATCTCTCAACGCAGTCCCGCATTGGGGTCCTGCGTATCACCTTTGACCCCTGACGCAAAGGAAGGGGTACAATACCAAAACAAATCTTGTTTAGGCCAGCATGTTTACCTAAGAAAAACTGATCTGATTTGGTCACCAAAGCAAATGGATACAACCATGGTACTACCATGGGCGTCGCGAGGGGGGGGGGCAAGGGGGGGCACTTGCCCCCCCCTGGAAAAGTAAAAAAAAAAAAAAAAAAAAAAGGAAGAAAAAAAAAGAAAGAAAAAAAAAGGAAAAGAGGGGCGAAGACAAAGTGGTGTAAATTTAATGAGTTGGGGGGGGGGGCAAAATGTCCCTGCCCCCCTCTAAAACTGATAAATCGAGAATGTGTTGAGAAATACCAGCATTTTTTGGCCAAAAATTTGTTTGCCCCCCTCTAGAAAAAATCCTGGCGACGCCCATGGGTACTACTTGCCAGCTGCGAATAATGAAGGAGTTAAAACAATTAAAAAGGGGCGGGGGGCGGGGATGCACTACACCATGCATGCGAAATCCAACATTCCGGACCGTACAAAGGTTGTTTTTTAATTCTCAAAACAGATAGAGAGGTTTTGATCAATATGTTTTCAAAGTTAACGTGAGTTGAGTAGAGTTGGACAGAAACAGAAATTCAGGAGGACTTGCCAAGACTGGCAGACTCAGATTGTTCTCTCTCGAGGTCATTCATTCTACTCTTTTCTTGTTTTCTATCCGAAGGAGACCAGGTGATGGTGGATATAGACGTCAAGGTACACGTCAGCCAGTTGCCATTTAATGGCGAATCGGAACCGTACTACATCTTCCAGAACCAAAGTGGCCAGAGCCCCAAGTACCTGATTTTCAAGAACAATTGTTTCTGCATGTCAACGGCGAACGACTTGACACCTTGTAAGATCACGCTTGGGCCAGATTCTAATCTTTCCTTTATGGTTAATATTTCCATAAAAAAAGGGGGGAAAACTGTTACATGAATTTTTATCAAGGGATATTTTTTTAATGCTCCCTGTCCAATTCCATCATGGGTTTTCCAGGGATTTCTGTCCGTGTTTTTTTCCCCACCAATAAATTAAACATTATTCCTTCACTTGTCATTTGTTCATGCTTTCGAGCTACAAGTGCCCGTCCACTTGTGAGGAACCCTTAAAAATTACTTTTGTTTTCCCAGAATATTAAAGTTTATTTGCTTGTTTTCCTTCTCTTTTTCTTTGGCATAGGTCGCTTTAAGCGTTTCTATTACCCATATGGAGCAATGGCTTTCATCAACGTAAATAACAACTCACCGTTGGATCATGGGGAGCCCTCAAGAATTGTAAGTCAGCCGCAGCAAAATTTATTTTAATCTAAATGACGCTTACATCGTGAAAACAAATCAGTCAACTATATTGAGTGCATGGTTTATGCGACAAAAAGAAGACTAAACAAGACCAAGTACATGTATATGTCTGGTATACGAAAGCGTCAAAACTGGAACATTATTTGCACTCAGTGACTCGTCTGTCAGTGACTCAGTTAGCCAGAGATATAGGCTGGCCGTTTGGGTCCAGCAAAATGATTAGTTGGATCAGTCAGGGTTTACGAAATCCTGGTTACGTGACTGGTTTTGGTTTCATACACCAGTTTTTAAATGATTTTAGTCCCCAGACTTGACTGACCCCAGCACAATGTTGTCCATTGTCTGCTGGCAGAAGTAGATACACTAAATCATGCCACACAATGTGTATTCAATTTGGGCAAATTGGGATTATTAGATTCTTATAAATCTTGGGTTGGGGACGAAGCCAAAGCTGAGAAGGGAACACAGGTTTCGGAAACACCCAAGCTAGTTCGGCTGTGCATATTCTGCAGTACTGACAAGAAAGTCGAAACACTTTTTTTGTTAGGGTGTGAACAGCAGCGAGTTGACAGACAAGATCAGCGATGTTTGGACAGATGACAGGATCTTTTTCATTGCGATGCAAGACGGCAAGTATACATTCCAGCTGGCATCTCGAACAGGTGAGTTCAGCAAACAAAAAATCACCAAATTTTGGTTTGGTAGTTACTCAACTCCGTCTCAAATCAATATGCCTTATCAGGCCAGTGGATCGCATTATCTCCAGTTTCCTTGGCAATGAAAAAACTCAATCTACTCATTTCTTCATATGTCTACTACAATACGTACTCCTGGGTGGAGACAGTTAACCCTAACCCACCTCACTCCTCCAAAATCCTCCTGGCGGTTTTGGAGGATTCTAGAGGATTGAGGATGAATGGTGATTGAATCAAATGAGGATTCTGGAGGATTGAGGATGAATGGTGATTGAAGCACATGAGGATTTTGGAGGATTGAGGATGAATGGTGATTGAAGCACAAGAGGATTTTGGAGGATTGAGGATGAATGCATTTTGAGGCAGGACTGTCTGATGATTTTGAAGGATTTGGCATTGGTTATCCTTCATTTAAACACGAGTGCAAAGTTTTGGGATGAGGAGGATTTTGGAGGATTGAGGATGAATGCATTTTGAGGCAGGACTGTCTGACAATTTTGAAAACTTTAGGCGGAGTTGCAAAATTTTGGAAAATTTTGGAGGATTTTGGAGGATTGAGGATGGTTGTAAGCAACAAGGGCCTAGGGGGTTAGGGTTAAGTAGGGGTAAAATGGGTTGCATGAGGACACAACATATAGCCAGCAGCTGGAGTCGAACCCCGACCCTCTGATAATGAGTCAGTTTGTATTCCCAACTGCTCCGCCTAGTATAGCATTTATAGTGTAAAGGCCCCCTACCCACTTCCAAAAGATTCGGGGTATAATATAAAGTGGGACTACATGTATATAGTATAAAAAGGTATGGAAGGTGGACATTATCTCTCATATTTCAAAGGAAAAAAGACTGTATTTCTTTGATACTTTCGTTTGAAAAAAAAAATGGGGTAAATAATACCTTCTGTACACTGTGTATGCTTTCTACATAGATGGCAATAGTTAAAAAGTGTCTTTTAAATTGTTCTTTTGATAGACTTTTATCTCACTACTGATGCAATGGGAAATTTGACAACAACGTTCTTCTCAGACAAGGAAGCCGTGGACGCAAGTGGTCAGTTCTGCATGGAGCCCAGTGATGTAGTGCCTTGATGCTGGGCCTTGGCCTTAAGGCTGCCTCAGTATCTGTTGCTGTTACCATTTTAATCGTGTTACCATGGAGGAGGGAAACACCCTAAAGATTTGTGTGTTGGGCACACTTCCACTTTTATAGCATCATATTTTGTTACCATTGTAGTAGATTTGCTGCAACAATAATCTGTACACTTGTGGGGCAAATGAGATGATCACTTAAATTGTATACAATTATGGAATGGATCTGATTGGTTGTATGTCTCCCTGATAAGTGCTAAAAATTTGCATGTATCCGTTGTAGATAATGCTAATTATTAAGGTACAAAGGTATGAGGTTTAGTTTAGGTCAGAAGTTTGGTAGAGTGGTGGAGAAAATTTATAGTAGTATGGTAATAAAATAATAGAAAAATTACAACTAAGGATATAGCAACATTTTACAGTATTTTATTTTAGGGCATTTGTAGTTTTGTATCTGTATTTTCACAAATTGTGCGCAAGACTGCTGTTTAAGTGTTTATCATGTTTATTAATTAAGCTTGTGTAAAATACTTTCATTTTGGGCATTTGTAGTTTCTTTATTTCTGTATTTTCTCACTGTATGCAAGACTGCTGTTTATCATGTTTATTAATTGAGCTTGTGTAAAATACTTTCGTTTTGGGCATTTGTAGTTTCTTTATTTCTGTATTTTCTCACTATATGCAAGAATGCTTTTTACTGTTTACCAAAGTGTAAAGTGCTGTAACAAAGATAATAACTATCGGTATTTAGATGTAAAGTAGATGAAGGACAAAACATAATAAAAATAGATCATAATGTGCAACTTTTGTATCAAGCTATCTTTTTAAAGAATAACTTATGAATATGGCATTTTGATAAAAATGATTTTACTGTGAATTTTCTTGCTAAACACGGAACAGAAGCGTCTTGCTACAAGTATTATAACATTTACCTATACGCATGAGTAATTAAGTGTCAGAAAATAATAAGACACGTTTTCTGTTTGAGGCAATAAAGTATGAACTTGTAATTTTATGTGGGTTTCCAAAGCTACGGCTACGTCTATATTACCGCGTCCCATATTTGTAATTATAAACGATGAGATCATAGCTCTAAAAGATGAGAACATGGCTAGGGTCGGCTCAGTTAAATTTTTGCACACGCATGCACACCCAATATCCTACACTTAAGAGGACCTCCTATTGTCCCCCCCCCTCCCCCCTCCTGAAAAAAAGGGTTTGTACACGAATACCTCTTTCTAATAGGGGGTGCCCTTCAAAGAATTCCTTTCAAAGATCCTGAATTTAGTTTAGTTTGGTTAGTTAATTAATCCCTATAACGTCAATTTAGTGTGAGTTCCCCCCATAGTGTGTCATTTTTTTTCCAGGTTACACTTAGGAAGTTGAATGCATTCCAGATAAGTGACCTACTACGGCAACATGAGGAATGTCCCCCGGACCCTAAAATACAATTTCATCAAATTTGCTGAAAAGTTCTTACAAGTTGCCTAGAGGCCAGAATTGAATTCCCTGAAGAGTTCAACTCATTACATTCAGTATCCAGTGAGAAAAGAACAATTTTAGATTTTTTAAAAAATGCCACCAAAACTTCAACGTTTTGAAAAAGTCAGTTTTTGACCCCAAAAATACAATTTCATCAAATTTGCTCAAAAGTTCACGAGAGGTGCCTAGAGGCCAGAATTGAATTCCCTGAAGAGTTCAACTCATTACATTCAGTATCCAGTGAGAAAAGAACAATTTTAGATTTTTTTAAAAATGCCACCAAAACTTCAACGTTTTGAAAAAGTCAGTTTTTGACCCCAAAAATACAATTTCATCAAATTTGCTCAAAAGTTCACAAGAGGTGCCTATAGGCCAGAATTGAATTCCCTGAAGAGTTCAACTCATTCCATTCAGTATCCAGTGTGAAAAGAACAATTTTAAATTTTTTACCAAATGCCCCCAAATCTTCAACGTTTTCCATAGCCGGCATCATCAAAAAAGTCAGTTTTTCACCCAAAAATCCAACTTCATCAAATTTGCTCAAAAGTTCACACGAGGTGCCTAGAGGCCAGAATTGAATTCCCTGAAGAGTTCAACTCATTACATTCAGTATCCAGTGAGAAAAGATCAATTTTAGATTTTCTACAACATGCCACCAAAACGTCAACGTTTTCCATAGCCGGCATCATAAAAAAAGTCAGTTTTTCACCCAAAAATCCAACTTCATCAAATTTGCTCAAAAGTTCACACGAGGTGCCTAGAGGCCAAAATTGTATTCCCTGAAGATTTCAACTCATTTCAGTCAGTATCCAGTGAGAAAAGAAAATTTTTTGGATTTTTTTACAAAATGCCCCCCAAACTTCAACGTTTTCCATAGCCGGCATCAAAAAAAAGTCAGTTTTTGACCCGAAAATTCAACTTCATCAAATTTGCTAAAAAGTTCACATCAGGTGCCTAGAGGCTAGAATTGAATTACCTGAAGAGTTCAACTCATTACATTCAGTATCCAGTGAGAAAAGATCAATTTTAGATTTTTAACAAAATGCCCCCAAAACGGACAGACGGACGGAAATTACTTTTAAAATATGACTGTTATAGTGTTTTTTTGTTGGGGGGGGGGGATAATTGTAACTAGAAGCCCCTAAAAGCCTGAAGAGACGGACAGACGGACGGAAATTACTTTTAAAATATGACTGTTATAGTGTTTTTTGTTGGGGGGGGGGGGGATAATTGTAACTAGAAGCCCCTAAAAGCCTTAAGAGAGAACCAATGAAGGAATGTTTAGACATGGGAGAATAACCATACAATGATATTCAAGAAGAACCAATGCAATCAGGCGGGGACTGAAAATCCAATCCACATGTCCGCCTGGGTGGGATTTGAACCTGGGACACAGAGGCCAAAGTACCGGAAAGTACCATTGGCTTCTTGCACAAGTACCCCCTCAATGGTAAGAAAGGGAGAGTTGGGGGAGACCAGTGGAACAGACATTCGGAGGCATTGCCTACGACGCCTGACACTCACGCGAAGATGCTATGCTTTGTGCACATTCAGACTAAAGTAAGCCGTGCGCGCATTGCCCTATAGGCTCGCTAACCAGCACGCTATCGCGGTGTGCCCCATCTGCTGGGCTATCCAAAGAGGTAAAAAAGCGCCCTCTCTTGTTCACACATGAGCCCATTGCATCAACCTGAGTCCCCAGCACCCTTTTTAAGTATAGCTTAAGAAAAGTGCGCCTCTCAGCTAGTAGCAATTCATACCATTTGCAAGAGCAGGCGACATGCCACTACTGTCTTCCTCCGCCATCTCGCTGCAAGTACTCGCAGAGCTAGGTAGCCTTCGATGACTCGGGGTGAAGTTGCCTGACACGCAGCCCGACTGGCCCTCCATGAACAGGATAGTGTTGTGGGATATGCAGTCCACTGTGAGAAAAAAAACCCTGAATAGAGTTAGCAAAATGATCTGTGACCACATTTGTGGCTCTGCTTAGGGGTCATCCATAATGATAAACATTTTCAAAAGCATACATACCCCCCCCCCCAAGAGTACTTTAAAAAAAAATGATTTTCAAAGTCATCCTTGAGAAGAAACAGTTCATTCACAGCGCTGCCTTTAGTTATGGAATATTAGAGTCTTGAAGAAAGGCCAGCTAGGCACACGTGGATTTTGGAGGATTGAGGATGAATGGCAAAAAAAGTGTTGGCTGATTTTGGAGGATGCACTGTGTCGAGTTCGTAGGCTGTACCCTGCAATGTTTATATTCAGCCATGCATAATCAAGCCCTGCATTATGCTCGATATCATCCGCACTGCTTCTGAATGTCATCCGCACTGCCTCAACCCATTAAAAGTGATTGTTGGAGGATTTTGAAGGATTGAGGCATTGGTCACCTCTCCACTGAACAAAATCAAGAAATATCGGATGATTTTGGAGGATTGAGGCTGAATACAATTTTTTGCATGGTGGCAATTGGATGATTTTGCAGGATTGAGGATAGTTCCTAGCCAAAAGAGCCTAGGGGGTTAGGTATCTTTAAGGAATGTCTATAGCAAAAAAAACCTAGGGGTTGGTTTTAAGGGCTTAATTATTTTGACGTCACTGACCTAAACTGATAGAGTGCCCGTCACCCAGCGGGTACTTCTGGTATCTGGCCACTGCCGTGGGGGGTAAGAGTGAGAACTTGTGATTGAGTAGGGGCTCTATCCGGGAGGCCGATGGGTCTGTACGGTGAAACAGATTGAAGACCTGACGACAGGCTGGTCTGGGTGGGGCAACTGGGTGTAAAGAGGAGGAAAAAGGCAGAAAATGATAATAAAAGATATAATTCTGAATTTTGTTGTCAATTTTAGGTGATATGTACTACGGTACTCATATCCGCCCATTTTTTTCCTTTGAGTGAAGACATTTTTGAGAGAGATTTAAAGATTAAGAGAGTTGAAATAAGTTTGAAAACAAGTTTAAAAATTTAATGAAAATTTCTTTAAAAAAACTTAACCCTTTCCTTACCATACATGTAGGTGACTTTAGTCGACCAGGAAAATACACACAGAACAGCCTGATCAACACAGATTTATTCACTGCTTATCAGCAAGCTGGCATGTTTGTTATATTTGGCTGCCCATTATATTTTGTATATTTGGACACACAATTTGAGGTATGGAGTGCCATTTGGTCATGTGGTAAAATGGCTTGCAGTTTGATATTACTGGGACGAGATCAACAAACAGGCATAACTTTCTTATTTTTGCACACATGGCCTTGATTCTTACATCACATACATGTAAAAGAGTAAAGTTCAAGGAACAAACTTTTCACACAACACATTTGATTTTAATCACACCTTGGCAGTGAAAATCTGGGTTGAAAAAAAAAGAGTTTTTAACGCTCTCATGATTTCCGCATGACTGAGCAAAAACTATTTGGTTCTGGGGAGAGCCAAGTCAATAAACAATGTGGTTAGGAAAGGGTTAACCTCAAATTTTCAGTAATGAGCACCTAATTGTAACAACTTAAGTTATTTTAAAAAAAACTCTTTGCAATAACACATTAAAATATACTGCTATTTGGAAGGATTTGCCAGCTGCTTTTGAAGATGATCAGAGTACACTAGTTACCATTTAGGTAATAACTAAGCCTTTCCCAGGGCTTTCAGGTTTCCAATTTGAAAAAAAAACCCACATAAATTGTAAGTAACTTCTCTATGGTCCAAAGCCTAAAACTCATTCTAGCTAACCATAAAAGTTAACTGAACAAAACACGAAGAGTATTTTTTAACCTGCTTTGCTGTCTAGTAAGAGCCTCCGGTGAGCCAACACGATCCCAAGCGGCGACCCGAACATGAAAAACAGCTGCACCTCAAACTCCAGCTTGCCGGACCCTGACTGGACCATATAGTCCGACAGGAAACAGCTGGTCTGGCTGCAGGCGCTGGTCCGCCGCCAGTCGTAGCCGGCCGCGCTGCCGGCCGTGGGCGGCGGATCGTTGGCCATGGGGACTTCCTTGTTGAAGAAGACGTGACTGGAGAAGTGGCGGATGCGTTCCGATTGGCTCGGGGTGGTCTCGCTGCGGCCGCGGACCGACACCACGTCGTCCTGCATGGCCTGCAGGTTGCTACTGCTGAGGCTGAGCCGCTTGCTGGCCGGATCGGCCATGCCGTCCGAGCCCAGCCGCTCCATGCAACGGGAGCTGGAGGCACATCTGTGGGGCGGGGGCGTGGCCACTGGGGTCTGGTCGTGGCTGGCCGGGGAGGAGAGGGTGTCGGACATGTTGGCTGGGCTGCTGGTGTTACTGCCCTGGACGGCGCTGCGGCACAAGGCGTCGTAACCCAGAACGGCACCCATGCAGTCGGCAATGACACTCACCTGGAATGTTCAACCACAAGAATGTGCCATTTTGTTAATACATTTAACGGACTTTCGTACCTGCAAATGTCCATTTAAATACTTGCGTCATGACTGGGAACAGCACCAACACCATCCGCAATGACACACGTGTGGGATACATTCAATCACATGAACATGTCAAAAACAAAAATGGAAATGTTGCGTCCTGGAGTTTTCAAGTTTAACACAGTGAAGATTGCTACACTGAACATCTCTACACTGGACATCTAGTTATCCCAAATTGTTTGCACAATTATACCAAGTATTAGTGCCCAAATACTGCTATAAAAATGACCACTCTATGACCGAGCATGTTTGACCCTCTGTGTTCGTAATAGCTACATTCTACTCTTCTGGTGTTCAAACTGAGAACAGTATCCATGCAGTCCGCTACAATATTCAAACACAAGAGTGTAAAAAATAAAGATTGTTTAAGGAATTTAGTTTCAGAGAGACGTCAATATAAAGCAAAGGAATTTTAGGGCTGAACATCTCCGCTTTAAATTTTATCTAATTCAGAATAAAAAAAATCCCTCCTGGAAACTAGCACATGAACCCTGCCAATCTAGTAAGCCATGAACATGAGCCTGATTTGTGACCTGTTCTGTCAAAAGCAGACGCTTCTGGGCAGAGGTTGAAATTGAGATAGGGCCAAAAAACACTGTAGGCGTGTCTAAAATACACGATAAAAGTTTGAAAGCCTAATTTGAACTTTAAATATAGTATTTTTGATGATTTGTTAAGGTATATCAGTTAAAGAAATGTCACTTGAAACAGGTCTTAAAACAGACCCCAAACTTTAACTGCCATTTTCTCTGTTTTCTACTTTTCGATACGAGGAACTTCAAAATAGCATTTGCCCAGGAATGACCGGCTTCAAAAATTAAACCACCTATTAAAAGGAAAATGTAAATATTTTAACAATATGAAAACAATCTCGTTTTTTACCTTATGCCCAGACAAATCTGATTTTGACAGAACAGGCCACATTTATCAAACTCTTTCTAATGGGGCTCTCTTCACAGTTGGTTTGAAAGAGAGACTTCACTTGCAGTTTGAATGGGTTCTGAAATAATACAGGGTGAGTCAGAATGATCTGGACCCAAATTAAAGAAAATATTAAAAATATGTAGCAATTATCAAAACAAGTGCAAATGAGATATGTTATAGGCTGGTATTTTGGACATATTTGGTGAAAGTTTCATGTGTATCCATTGTAACATTTTGAAGAAAAGCGCTCGCGAAGAACGCACGCTAAAAAACTCTCTGACCACGGTTCCATGGTTCAACAAATTTACTGAAATCGTGTACTGATGTGAAGCAGTGTAATAACAACTAAAAACCTAGTCATGGTGACTGACTCACTTGAAGTTATTGACACATTTAAAAAAGGCAAAACCAATTCCGTGTGCAGACTGGAAAAAAAGCCACTTTAATGAAAATGGCATAACTCCTCACCACAGCCACTAATTTGAAAAATTCAAAATTCCTATGGAAGACAAGGTAATAGCCATTCATATGAAACACTCAGTTTTTTTCTCTCAATATACTCTATTTGCCACCAAAAAAAAGGTGACTCGCCCTGTAGCTTGGCATACTACATTTCAACAATTTAAAAAAAATCTTTGTTTTGCAAGAGGAGCTTCGCAATTTTTTTTCTCCATATATTGAATCTGTCAAACAGCAAATAGGCAACTAAATGAGCTTGAGTATCAAGCCTTTCATTAGCATACACCTTTATTATAACAACCACAAATAGGACCTTTGGGAGACACTTTAGCATCATGAGTTATACCTATGGGGGACATGTGGAATTAGGGAGACATTTCAATGTCTCCCGAATGCCTCAGCCCCTCTTTAGAGGCAACATTTTACCGTCGCAAATGGGCTAGTTCGATTGCTCGTGGTCCAATTAGTAAAATTACCAAAATTCACGGGGGTAGGATAGGATACAGTAAAATTATGGTTAGAGGTAATTAAAGTTGGAAAACTTTTTGAGCACAAGTCTATGGGAATGTCTCCCTAGCGACCTAGATTATTAATCATGTCTTGCAAGCCTGAAGAAACCGGTAGAGAGAAGACAGTGAGAAGAATTTACAGTTTTAGAGCTGGGGAGAATACCCTGAAAGGATTTTCTAGGGAAACCCACGGAATCAGGCAGGGACTGAAAACCCAATCCACATATTGGCCCAGGCGGGATTTGAACCTGGGTCACAAGTGTAGCCGGGGCGGGGTTTACCCCAATATTTTGTAAAGACTGCCTATTTCTATTTGAATGCCCTTTTTTAAGAAGAGCCCTTTTTTTCGGAGCAAGTGCCCTTTTAGAAATAGAGGTGGTGCCCTTTTGTGTGGCATCTGCCGTTTTGGGTGCCTTTTACTGAATTTCGTACCTGAAAAGTACCATATATTGGCCGTTTGTGTGCATAATAATCGGTTCTGAACAGCGCCCCTCTCGACACAGATGGTTCCCCCCCCCCCCACCTTTTTGATTTTATGGAGGCCAAGTGTCCGGCGAAAAAAGCCTGTCTACATTTCACCACGGATGTGCAAGTGCCCTTTTCAAATTTTTTTACCACCCCCCCCCAATAAAAATGACCGTGCTACGCCACTGGCGGTGGAAGGTGAGAAAAGTACCGCTACGCCAACCTGACTCCCCTGTAGTATACGCCAACCTGACTCCCCTAAAATGATGAACCAGTGTTCAGTTTCAATTTCAAAGCTGCCTACCTGCCCTTCGAAGCCACGCCCCACCTCTGAGTGCAAGAAGTCCAAGTAGACCTTGTTCATGTTGTTGATGGTGGCCAAGACCAGCTCTGGGTACTCGGGCGAAGACGTGGCAAGAATCGGCAGAGCCCCGAGAGGAATGAATTCACCGTTGGTGGACGGGACTTTGTTATCCGTTGAAAGGTCGTTAATGTAGGGACTAAGGCTGTGGGGGAAAAAAACCCAGAGCGCATACAAGATAGAGAGACTGACGTATGACTTCTTTATGTCTACATAAATGAACAAAAGATTTTGAAATAATTGATGGTATTGCCGTCATTGATTTTGATGTTATGGTATTGTGTGTTCAGTGCTTAACATAGGTTTTCTCGGCTAATTTAAAACGTTTTATCATTCGAATTCACCGTTTCTAATATTCAAATTTGTCTATCAACATCTATTTAGTGCACTTCCAATGTTTAATTTCGTCTTTTGTCAGACAATTTTAAATTCAGTTCAAGCAAATTCAAACAATGAGCACACGTTTTCGTACCATGGCAATCGATTTCGTCTCATCTATGCCAAACCTTGTTATTCAGAAATCAAATTCTTCTAATTGATTTATATAAGACGAATTCGATCTCTGAATGCTGAATGACTAAAGAGGGTGACCAAACTTTTAAAATGAATGGTAAATGACCAAATTGGGTTGTTAAAAGCTTGTGAAATGTTTCTCGGACAAAACTGGATGTTACAGTTGGTGAGTTTGAATGAAAAATGTTTTAAAATAGCCGGGAAAACCTATACAACAAACTTGTGAGAAAGGATTTAAGTTGTACTATGGGTTTGAAGTTTTTCCTGCAATCATTCCATCCCCAATCATAGCATGCAAAATTTCAAATGAAAAATAATTGTAATTAGCTCTTAATATCTCAAAATTTGTTTCCAGAACCACTCATAACTAAAAGGTTCTGTGCGCCAACAAGAGAGGGCGCTTCATTTACCACCTTCGAGAGCCCCGTGGACGGGACATACCGCATGCGCGTACTGGTTCGCGCGCGTATAGCGCAAAGAATGCACAACTAATTTTATTCTGAATGTGCACAAAGCCATAGTGTCTTCGCGTGAGCGTTAGGCGTCGTTGGCAATGCGTTCAAATGTCTCTCCCAGTGGTCTCCCCCAACTCTCCCTTTCCTACCGTTGAGGGGGTACTTGTGCACGGAGCCCACACAGATTTATTGCACAGTTCTACTGCTATCCTTTCTACTTATCCGCTCGGTTCCCCCTCACCGGCAAAGAAAGTACAGTTTGGGGTGACCGACCGACGCCATCTTGCCTGAATGCAATTCATTTGCCACGAAGCGCGGCCTCTATGTGTAGGCCTACATAGTACAAATCCCCTGGTGTACGTGCGTCACACACAAGGAACGGTGAGCGTCAACTAGCGAAATGCCCTGCCCATAAGACGTCGTTGCTAGGTAAAAGGGCGCCCTCTTTCGTTGGCGCACGAAGCCCATAGTCGAGGAAAGATTGTATATTTGATGATGCCAAACACAGTAACCAATTTCTCACATGCATTTATTACCATAACAATACTTGATTATGAATTTTACAAGTAGATTTTTTTCAACAAATTAAATGAAAGAACAGAGATTCCTCCTTGCCAAGCAAAATCATGTTGCCGTACAGTCTGGAAGCCCATCTCACCTTGTCATGAGTGCCATTGCCTCGTAGCACGTGGAGGGGCAAGGCACCAGTCTGATGGTTGTCCTCCCCAGGGCGATGGGGAAGTGCGCCCTCACAACGGCATCAAAGGCAATCTTGAAAGTGTTGACGTCGCTGGCCTTGGCCCCCGACTCCTGCATGCCGTCCAGTATGTTGCCGCCGTGCAGCACCAGGATGAGAACGCTGATGTCACAGAGCGGGGCACCGGTGGCTGGGGCTGAGTGGGGCGGGGGTGGGATGGAGTCACCTGGAGGGACAGACCAACAAACAGTCTTGAACACTGCACTGTACATAGGGACAGACCAACAAACAGTCTTGAACACTGTACTGTACTAAAAAAGTACAGCACTCAGTTAAAAACGTGTTCTTTCAGCAAAATGAAAACAATTCACATGCATCCCTATGAGAATTGTTTTTGCTTCGCTGAAAGAACAAGTAGGAGGTCATGGGTTCGAGTCCCACCCGAGTGATTTTTTCCAACTTTCACTCGGGAGGTGACACACTGAGTATACAGTGTTTATTCGTCGGTGAAGGGCAAAAACCTAATTTGATTTACATCACATGACGTAAAATTCCATCTTATGAATCGCTGAAAGAACACTTACTTTTTTGTGATCTGTGGACAGAACTTTAAAACAGTTTTGTGTTCAAAATTCCGTAACTTGAAAAGTACATGAGTGATTTGAATGATTCTTGAACTAAAAAAAAAGCTTAATGACTGGGCTTTCATATCCTAGATTTTGAAAGTTCTACAGGCAAAACTTCATTCAAAATTTGGTCCTGCCATTTGGGATGGGTTTTTTTTTTAAAGGGAAAATACATCATTTGCTTTTGCTGTAATTTTCAGAAATGGATGGAATTGGGGGGTTGGAAATATATAGCAAATATAGTTACACTGACTTTTTTTAGGTTTTGGGTTCGAAAATGCCATAAAAACCAAGAAAAACAATCATTTTCCTGTAGTCTGGTTCCCTGATTCCATATTAGAATGAACAGAGCAGTTTACATACATTGGGGAATTGTAAGGTCAGGGAACCAGTCTAGCTGGCTTGTAACCGTTCATAGGTGTGTAATCGATTGCAAACAAGTGCGATGGTCAATTGGGGCCAGTATTTGAAAAAAAGCCAGTTTTTTCCAACGCTGGTCGGCCGACCAGCGTTGGAAATTGATACAAAAATACCACTTTTCTTGAAAATGACAGTATACCAGGTGCCATGATTTTACAGGATGCTTTACACTGTCATTCACTAACAGTCCAGCAAGGTATTTCAAAATGATTTGGTAGTTTTATTTTTTGATGTTTGCAAATGTTGTATTTTCCCTTTAACTCACCCTGTACTTTCCAAAAATGTTGAGTTTCCCCTGGCTCTTTTCAGATCCTCACAAACTCCCAAAAGAGATTTATCACACGGTGCTACCCTAAATCTTGATCTTAATATGAATATTATCATTTCTTTGTACCTTCAGCGAGTACTGCATGGTTGAGGGCTTCCAAGGAGCTCCATTGGGACATGGTTTGTGGCTCCTCATCTACATCCGCTATTTGGAAGGACAACAAAACATCTGATTTATTCATAAGGCCACTTATGAAATATCAGTTTACAGTTAGTGTATACACCAATCCGACTTTGAAATAACGGCGATGGTTCTGGTAGCTGTTATTTTTTTTTTTTTATTATTATTTCTTTCTGTTAATGAAACCAAGGATTCCTCAAAAGTGTAGCCCGAAAGCCTGACGAAACCTGTAGAGAGTAGACTGTGAGAAGATATTACAGTTTTAGAGGTGGGAGGAAAAGCCCAGAAGAATATTTTGGGAAAAACCCACGGAATCAGGTAGGGACTGAAAACCCAATCCACATATTGGCCCAGGCGGGATTCGAACCCGGGTCACAGCGGTGGAAGGCGGGGAAAGTACCGCTACGCCAACCTGACTCCCCTGTTTGGATGCTTCCATGCCTGAGCACCCATCATACATGTACATGCGTTTTGTATAGCTTTGAACATGTCCCCAAAGGGGAATGCATTGTGTGAAAAACTGTAGAGCGAGCTATTAAGGAGCTTCCTTACCAGTAATGGTTGAAAGGCTAATCACTAACAGTGGAAAACTCGGAACGGCCTACAGAGCAAGCTATATTTAGAGGCCCCCTTCGATGGCGAAAGCATTGTGCTAGCTATTGTTCAGATAATCCATCTTGGGCCAGTTGCTTTGCACAATGCTTTCGCCATTGCAGGGGGCCTCCATGAATGTACCAGTGATAGCGTGTACGGATTGGCTTGAATTTATGTACATGTATTCTGTTATGAAAATGCCACGATACGGCATCATCACACAAATCTTTTTATCACAATACATGTTCTTGGCTGTGAAAAATGCTTCACAAAAAAATATGACAACCTACATTTTATTTTGGGTATCCTCCAGAGTCTGAATTAGTAAACACAACATTAATTTTTAATTTTTTTTTTAAAGTGCCTCAAACATGAAAGAACATTGACAATTAAGGCCACAAAAAAAAAGGTTCCGGTTTCTGGTCTGCGCGCGCATCATCGTAGCCATGGCTACGACGATGCGCGTCAGCAAAATTTAAAAAAAAATTTTTTGATGTAAGATGATGTCTCAAAACCGCCAAACTCACTGGTTTGACTGGAATCCTGCTGCTGCACAATTTTAACGCGTTTTTAGATGGGGTTACGATCGAGTATAAGCTTTATGTGGCTTCTCTTGGCTCCCATATATTTTGCAATAAATTTAGTCGAGCACCATTTGCAGCCATTAGGCGAAATTCGAAGGAAAAAAAAGTATAAAAAAAAAGCTGCGTCGTCGCACCACTTTTGGGGCAACCTCCATACCAGAAACCGGAGACAAAAAAGCTTACAGAATAAACAGAAATCAAACAAAAAGCCAAATTACATGTATTTCATGGTCGAGATTTGAGACAGTAATTGGGATTTTTCAAGCAAATGACAACCAGCTCCTTACACGAACGCAGTATTGTACTTATGCTGTACTTTTCAATTTACATAACCCGTGCACTTCACAAAGCCCGGGGTATTCCGTTACAAGACCCAAGGACGCACGCTATCAAATACTCCGCTGCTGACAATTTTTTTTAAATATAATAATATCACAATACTCGACGGGAAATGGGAAGCAAATGGACGAGGACATTGTGGGATACACTCTTGAGACTTCTCCCTCATCTTGTCGGACCGTGGATCGCGGTTTCGTCTTACAATCCAACGTCAGCAAATACAATTAGCGGGTCCATTTCTCGCGCGCAATTGACAAGGACGAAAGTGAATCCCTGAGGACGAGAGTGTGCCTCGGAGGATATCATTGAACAACAACCGAAAAAAAAGTGCATCACCAGTGAGTGGAGAGACGTGAATATCTTACATTGTCTGCATTAATGAGCAGCTGGTTTGTTTTTAAGTCAGATTCTGTGACTTTTGCCAAGTCTGAGAAGAGTTTTTCAAGCCACTTGAAAAGAAGTTTGAATGTTTTTGAGTATGACCAGTGGTTAAATCCAACTTACTCCATCTAAACCAACAAAATTCAACATATATACAAACACACACGAATCCTGCTCAGCCAGGACGAGGGTTCATACTGGATGAGAGAGCCAATGCCAATGTGAATTTGTGATGTCACTACATTTTAATTGTAGTTACATGTAATTATGCTGCAAAAGTTTCATGACATCAGATCTGCTTTGCGTTCCCAATTGTGCAAGTATAAATTGACCGGAAATCCGGAATCCAAGTCAAACTGCCCCAATCCCATTCTAACAAACCCCTCCATACTCTAATCCAACCTCACCCACCCAAACCCTACCCATCCCACCCACACTTACCCCAATCAAACCCATCCCAACCCCAATCAAACCCATCCAAACCCAACCCATTCCTTCCCACCCTTCACCTAACCGTTCACCCAACCCAACCAAACCAAACCCATCCCGACCCAACTAAACACAACCCTTCCCTTCCGACCCTTCACCAAGCCAAACCCATCCCAACCCACCACAAACCAACTTACCCTTCACCCAACCCAACCCATCATAGCCCACCTCACCCTCAACCCAACCCAACCCAACCCTACCCAACCAAACCCAATCCATACCATCCAACCCTTCCCCCAGCAAAACCCATCCCAATCCACCCACCCTTCACCCATTGCAACCTACCGTACCTCGCCATTCATCCAACCAAACCCATCCCAACCCAACTCAACTCAACCTAACCCACTCCACCACGCCCTTCCCCCACCCCAACCCACAACAACCAACCCACTTCACCTACCCAATCCAAACCAATCCCAACCCAACCCAACCTACTCACGCACACCCAACCTGTACCAACCAACCACCCCTCTGACCATACCACCCATCCCACCCAACCCTTTCTCCACCCGAACCCAACCAAACCCATCCCAACCTGCTCAATCCCAACCATCATACCCACCCAATCCCTTCTAATCCAAATGAAGTCCTTACCCTGTGCATCAAAGAACTCATCTTCGGAGCTGTCCGAGTCCTGCTGAATACTGTTCATTCTCCATTGTGCCAGCATGTCACTGTTGTTATTGGACCCTAAATCATATCAAGAAAAAAGAAATATTGAATGATCTAAAAAATCTTGCAATTTGGCAAGTAAACAACTAGCAGTTATAATGCATATGACACATTCGAGTTTGGAGCCTGATTGGGAGAAAAAAAATCTCGATGTCTCACTTGGAAATTATACAAACCATTAAACAGAAACTGTAAAATAAACATACAGTAATGGTAACAGATACAAATCACTGGGAAACTAAGGTTTAAAATAAATTTTGAGGACATTGTGAAAAGAATGGAGATTGAAAAAAGCTCCCAATTTTTTTAAATCATCCTCGGCCCTCGATAGATCAATTGCATTCAGCGACCAACTTTAATTTAGATGTGGTTTGTTATGTTAATTTATTAACAAATGAATGCCCAACAGGTCTACTCATGCCTCATGCGTATTGCTGGACTGTTTTATTTTTTTACACGAAATGGTATTGTTCAAAAGACAACAATCACTGAAGGCTATTTACACTGTAAAAAAGGGACTAGCAACCAACACATTTTCAGAAGCTTTAAGGGATTTGCCCATCCCAAATGTATAGGCAGGGTTTGACCTTAACTTTTTTTATCACAAGCCAACCGGGCTACTCAAACAGACTCTTAACTAGCCCGCAGGCATTTTCACTAGCCCGCATGTTGTTGTCGAGTTTTTTTCTTAGCTCAAATACAAAATGGCGTACTTTCAGGCTCAATTCTGTCACAATTTTGTCAGGTTTTTTTAATAAACAGATCTAATAATTTAACCCTTTAAAACAGTTGATAAAATTAGACACAAATTGATACAGGTTTGCTTTCTGAATTTAATGATATATTTCTTCCTGTCCTTTCATCTTTGCCGTATCCCAATATTTTTTGACTCGCCAGCCGGGCTACTTAAGGAATAGTTTGACTTTGACTAGCCTGTCGCTGTTTTGACTAGCATGTGGCTAGCGGGCTACCGCTAATTTCGAACCCTGGTATAGGACAGGTAGGTCTAGATGATAACATGCCAATAAACATGAAACACTCTGTAGATGTTGTAATATTCATTCTTTTTTAGACAACACATTATCATACACGTACATAAAACCTCCATGCATCATAGTCTACAGGTACACGCATTTTTTTTGTATTCTTACTATAAACTGCATGTAACGGTACCAAAAAATTTTAAGTGCACAGCGCATTAAATTTTATGAGAAGTGCACAACAGATGGAAAATGCCAGAAATGAATAATAACCATATTGCCCACTCCATAATAAAGTGGACACGATGAGGGGTCTGAATGATTATGGTGCTGATATTGTGAGCATTAAGTATGGGAGAACCACTTCAATAAATTGTATAAAAAAATCATATGCCTCAGTACAGGTACATGTAAGTACACATACACATGAAGAGAATCTGTCAATTTTTTAATGATTTATGTTTACACTAAAGCCTCTCAAAAAAAAATGGTACAATCGAAAACAATTTCTTTTCAATATTAAATCTCAACCTAAGTAAGTCGTTTTGAGCATCACATTAAAGAAAAAAGACCAGGCTTTCCAATACTTTTCGTTTCATCTCATTTGCTTTTGTCAATCCAGAGATAACTCCAGTTTATTGCGGAACACAAAAGTCGAGTTTGTCTCTTTTGCCAAGTTGCAATCTTTTGTGAGCTTCAAGACAGCATGGCACAGTACTCGAAACAACTCTGCCCATGCATAAAAGTGGCACAAAATCGATTTTGGTGTATCGCACTAAATTGATTATATCTCTGAATTGACAAAAGCAAATACGTAAGATCAAACAAACACTATTGGAAAGCCCAGTCTTTGTTCTTTAATATTATGCTAAGTAAGAATGACTTATTTTGAAATTTCATATTTAACCAATTTTTTTTCTGATTGTAACATTTTTTTTGAGACAGGCTATACACTGAAAAAGAGGGAAACAACAGCGTCCCCCAGCCTCTCAATTAGGAAGGACCTGAAGTGACCAGGGCCAAATGTCTTGGCTCTGCTTACAGTTAGCGAAAATTCCCTGCTTACTATAGCAGAAAATTCTGTGCTTACGGTAAGCGTATTTCACGTGTTAGCGAGGAATTGTGGCTTCTACGCATGCGTACATGTACATCCCGTAACTAAGGATTCTGTGTTTACTCGGTTAGCACAGAGTTTTTCTGCTAGCGCGGTTAGCACAAAATTCGTGATCGTAAGCGCGGAATTCTGTGGTTAGAAGAGCTATGACATTGGGACCAGAGGATTTTTATTATGAGCTGGAACAATTTACATTGTACTGTGACAAATTTAATGTTCCCTTACCCTTGCTCTTTAAAAGACTCCAATATTTTTAAAAGGTAACAAATTAAAATTAGTTTGCTTTTAGGCCAAAAAAAACCCTACACTACTCTTTTCTATATCTAGAGCATTTTAAACACTTTAAAAATAAGATTTTATTTTGGCTGGAGTCTGCATCCGTAACGCACCAAACGATATGCCAGAATTACTGTCCAGCAGCAAATTATTCATATTTGTAAAATAATTATTCTCTTTTTTTTGGCTCAATGTCTTACTCAAAAGAGAATAAATATGTAATAGCGATTTAAAAACAAATTCTATTTGTTGTGAAACTCAAACTTTAAAGAACAGAAATTTTGGATTTCTTCTAGTTACATGTACAAAACATTTCATATTCATCAATAAATAACTGGCAGTTTCCAAGAATTACTGATCAATAGCAAATTTTCCCGAATAAAAGGTATCAGAACCCTTTTTTTTAAGTTTTAAATATAAACCATGACAAACTGCGTTTTAAAAACTCTAGGAAAAATGTGTTCATGTTCATGTTTTTTATGTTGTTGGCATATCAAAATGCCTTTTTTTTGTTTTGGTCTGTACAGTTCTGTTCAATTTTCAGCAGATTGAGAAATTCTAAAATCCTGATCAGGATTTTCCTTGATGGAAGTTGATTGCTCAAAAACCTGTCAAGGACCTCCGTGTGAACCAAACACACAAAAACAAGAAGAGAATCAGTGTGAATGTGACTAAGCAAACTCACCGGTGATTTTCTACGTTTTAATTTGATTAGGTCCTTGGAGCTGGATGCATTTTCTCGGAAAAAACACAAAGCCTAGAGCACGGAGACCTGACATCCGACCGACTGGCTTTCTCCGAGGTTATTGAATTAACCGGTGCCCTGCATAACTAACCGGTCGTACTTGTGTAACTTCCTACACAACACACATGCAAGGCAAATGGACAGTGTCCGTTCGTTTATATATCATTTATTTTTAGGGCAAGTTCGGTTCAACAAAGTCTCTTTGAAAATTAGGGCACGCAATTGTGAATAGTCTTGCTGGCCCATTCCACTGTAACTCGCGTTACGTTTAATAAAGTGGTGTCTTCGGTCTGTTATTAAGTTAAAAAAAAGGTAAAGTAAAAAAAAAGGAAAGTCTGTCACGAGCCAATATGGCCTATCAGGCCGGCGTTTATCTCTGGTTCCAGTAGCATAAAACGACTGAGAATATTTCTATTCCCCCTGGATGGGATGCTAGTCCATCGCAGGTTACTCCCCAGCTAATGCCGGTACCCATTTATACTCCTGAGTGGAGAGAGGCAAGTGGGGATGAAGTGGCTTGCCCAAGGACACAACATATGGCCAGCAGCTGGATTCGAACCCCTGACCCTCTGATCATGAGTCACGAAACCTAACCACTAGGTCACATTCCCCCTGTTATTCTATAAAGTAAAAGCGTTGAGGGTCGGTTTTTTTCCACAGAAACTCACTAGAAATTAAGTGATTAAACTACAACAAAAAGGGGCAAACACAATAACATTCTGTTGGTCTGGAAATTAAAAAATTCTGGGTACCTCGCATTACAGAGCACATGGAAAAAACTGTAATACTCTGCATTTGAAAATTCCTTCATACTGTGCACTGTTGGACAGATTTCTTCAGTCTCCATTGCGTTTAGATCATATGCTACCGTAACAATTGTTAACAAATAATAATCAATCATGAAATTTCTAGAGAGATGTATTTCGGTATTCAACTCGCGTTACACTTTGTCCGCCCAACTTTGGTACAAGTTAACCAGTTTGCACCGGATGCTACATATGGGCAATTCCACGGTTTCTCATGTTACATTTTCGTAACGTGAGTAACCGATTTTGTGCGTCTTGTTTATCATACATAACACATTTTTCTGGATGTCATCTTTGGTGCTTAGGCAGGTCTAGGTCTACTCTATCTACCATGGGGATAACAGTTATTAAACCTTTTCAGTAAGGTAATTACAGCCCAAGGAAACTCAAAACTACATCAAAAATGTAACGTGAGTAACCGTGGAATTGCTCATATCCACAAAAGTTTTGCGGTATTCAGAATGGATGACAGATAAACACGCAGGGAGCGAGGCCGAAAATATCTGTCAGCGACCCGCTCACAGCGAGCGAGGCTGGAAATATGATGGCTTCAACCCGCCTGGCTTGAGTCGAGTGAAAATTAATCCTGTGCCTCGTTCCGTTCTTGTCAAAATAATCCCGGCGCGAAGTGGTTAAAACATTTAAGAAACTTTCACTTTATATAATCAAACCAAATAAGCTCAGTTGGCTTAGACTATGAAACTTTATCTCTTTCCTAAAAAAAAAACCTAACAATTGCACTTGCATTTTACTGTAAACCAAATATTCTTAGTCCTCTGACTTTTTCTTTGGTCACCATCTTTTTTAACAATAAAACCGAAATGAATGAATGAATGAATTTTGCGTGAAAAAAACAAGGTGCCATAATGACTACCTAAAAACCATACTTTAGGCAAAATACCAATTTTTTTTTACCAAAAAAATACGCTTTCATTGGAACCATATTCCATCTCCTCAGCGCATCTTGCAAATGAAATGTCTTGTTGTCCCCTTTAATTTGATACCACATTTGAGGTTATGGTGCATGAAGCATAAAGCCAACAGCATTCATTTCTGCTGAGATTCGTGGAAATCCACTTAGCCAGAAAATGGAACGGGTGATTTACAGTGATATCATCATCCGTTAATTAAATTGATCTTATCTTTAATTAGATTGATCTTATCTTCGTCAATGTCACAACCAGTATAGTTCGAAACGGCATCAGAGCATGGTTCCTTGAACACTAGACCGTTCAGACTACAGGGAAGGTACAGTAGAAGCGTTGGGGAGCATTGTCTGTGACCCATGGGTGCCAGGGAGGGGGCAGGGGGAGGGGTGCTTTCTACTCCAATGAAAGTATAACAAATGCATTAAATTGTCTCAGAAATGCTTTTATTGGCTTTCATTATGGCTTCGACCTCGTCTTTGGCTTCAGAATCGTTAACCCTCCTTTTGTTTGATCAGTCACAGATAGTCAAAGAAGTCTATGCTGTTCCCCTGCCATGCCTTTTACACAGGCTAGTCACCAACAGTCAGATGAAATTTCAATAGGCACCCGTGACAGTCAAATTCCATCAACAGACAAAAGCAGGCAACTGGTCGGCACAGCCGGCTTATCAATCTCCGACAGTCAAGGCATAGCTATGTCAGTTTTCATAACAATCACAGCCAGTCAATCCTGCGTTATGAAGGCAGGGAGCACTCCACTGTTAAAAACAGTCACTTGATTTATTTTGACTGCTGGACTGGCCTGGTTGGTAGCCAGAGAGGGAGGGGTGAGAAAGCCTCTGATGTCCAAATACAGTGGAAATACTCCAATTTTTTGCCTCATATTATATTATTTGCTAATCATAAAGCAGAGCATGAACTAATTTTGGGCTGGGGATCTCAAAGTCGGAAGTCTTAAAGCTAAGAAGTCGATGATGAAGAGAACATTGAAGAGAAACTACTGTATCTTACCTCTGCTCTCCGTGGAAAGTTTCTTGGACAACCTCCGCTTTCCGAGTTGCATGGAGCCCATGGCCATCTCCGTGTCTTCTAGACTGCTAGGTGTGTCGTCCGTTATGAAGTCGCTGCAGATCGAGTCCATCTGGGCCTCTCGCAGGCGGTTCCCGGCCCCCGCACTGGCCGCGGACCGGCCGAGGCTGGGCGTGTCCTGGTACTCCAGCTTCTGCAGCTCGTTGTTCTTGTTGTTGGTGGTCGCAAAGTCGTTGCGGTCGTTGTCGCCGTCTGCGTCGTTCACATGGGCTTCGGCCATTTTCTCCATCAGCTCCTTGGCCGCCTCCTGCTCCAGTTGCCGGATGTCTTCGATGGTGAGCCCCACCCACTCATCTTGCCAGCACCACGCCTGCCGGTGGGCGTGTAACATTGTTTTGTTCAAGGCTAGAAAGAGTACAGATAGACTGGGTTAGCTCCGAGTATACATTTTTGCAATTCAGTTGGATCATACAGCAAGGTTCAAGGGGAAGGAGAGCGTAATTATAGACTGGTCGGGCGAAAGCCATTTGCTGAGGTGGCACTGGGCTCACGCAAGTTGCGCTCGGGTAGTACGCACGCACTCCGGGCTCCTTCGACCAATCTCTAAGAACACATGAGAACGCGCCTTGTCTTTAAAAACGCATGCAGGCGGATGTGGTTCCACCTCCAAAATGGCTTTTAATTTTGTTCGTCGGATTAGTCTATACCTTAACATCCTGATGTGTTGGCTGATTATTTTGACATTGAAATCAGCAAACACTAAGCGACTATTAAATTTGCATTATTCCTATAAATCATCCATGTTGAACTTGTTTTATAACTCGCACACATTAACCTCTGTTACAACAAAAGTCAGACTCAGAAATTACTACCTTTCATTTCAAGTTTCACAAAAGACAAGTACAATACACTTTTTGAATCTTTCACGAAAGTATGGGTACCGGGTACCCTATTGAAGTAAAACACGGGTACCCGGTACCCATAAACGAAACCCATCCCCAAAATTCAAATCCCGGAAGTTGTCTCAAGAGATTTATGGCTTTACGGTGTAAAACTGCAACTTTCGTGAGTGTCATCTGCCGTGCGTAAAAATGCACATTAACGTGAAATCTGTTTTGGTTTTTCACATATCCTGGTTTTCATGTTGAAAATTTCCCCCAGACGGCATTCATAAACTTTCTTTCTCAGTGTCTAAGAAGTTACTAAGTAACTTGTAAAGTTGGTAATGGGTACCGATCCCATAATCTGGAACCGGTTCCTGACGAGCAGTTTGGTACCAGGCATGCCAGGGTACCCGGTTCCGATGCACACTACAAAATATCAACTAAACCCAAATGTCAGAAAAACAATTGTTCTTCTGGACTCACCTACATCGTGGATAAACTTTTCTATTCTATTCTGCATCCCCCAATATCTAAACTCCACCCGGCACAGTTTGTAAGCGCACATGATGTCCGTGCAGCCCCCGATGGGCACCAGTTTGCCGTCGGCGTCCAGCGTAATCCAATCGTTGGTCAGTGGGCCACGGCCCGTCTTCTTGGAAACGAATGTCTTTGGGTCCTCGTCTTTCTTGTAGTCGCTACTGGAAATTGGGTCTTTAACCATATCAATGAATTCTGGACGAGTGAAGGGGGGTTGGAAAGCAACAAAAAGAATTAAAAGCAATATGGTGGTAAAGTTTTAAAACTGCTGCATTGGAACAAAAGTGAAACTACACTCCAGGCAATTGCATACTTTAAATACAATACAATGCAATAGTATACTTTAAAGGTAGGGTAGATCATTTGTCATTTGTGCATTGTTTTCTTTTGAAGCAACAAAAGGGCTAACAATCTAAAGGCGGGTGCTTAACAACTAACCTGATGAAGTTTTAGCTTTGTGGGTACTGCATATTCCAAGAAAACAACATTCTAGGATCTCAGTTTCAATTCAAAAGTTACTGAGTTATGTTTTGAATTAGTCCCGAAATCGGCATCCGCGATGTCTAACACTGAACTGACGAATAATAGCAACCGCATGTGCATGTGCGTTGTGTCAACGCTTGTGCGCACCAATTTCACAGATTCGCAGAATTACAAACCAATTACCAACGGAAATTTCCAAAAGTGTGCCACTTGACACATCTTTGGAAATGGCATTTTTTTTTTCCCCTTCAAAATGACAGCATGTCAGAATGTTTGACATTTTGCCCGATGGTTGACATCTTTTCTGTCCCCATTACCTCTGAATGTTGTATACCGGTACATTGTAAATACCATTCAAGTTTAACTAAAAATGACATAAGATGGTGTCCTATTTGTAAGGTAGGTAGTTTGCTATTCGTAATCACTCTTGGAGGATGACTGCATCCAGATTACAAACTCATAGATGTCACATGTAACGGACAGGAAAAAGAGTGGGCCCCAAATTTATAGAACAACCTATTTGCAAAAAAAATAAACCAGCTGTTTTAATCAATCAAAATTGTGACTGAATATCAGTATGAAAAAAAAAACCTACACTTGCAGGTCTACTTCTTACCTACTAATCTACTTTTCCACTCAGCAGTGGGTAAATTGAAGACGTTGTCCTGATGTCCAGCATCAGGATAGTATTTGGTCTCAACCTCCACGGAGAACTTCTCCACAAAGGGGCAGGTGTAGCGGGTCTTGGTGTAAGGGTAGGCATTCCAGGATTCCTCCTCCACTCGCAGGGCAGTCTTGGGGAGTATTGCACGAAACCAGCCTTGATGAGGTGAAAGGAAATCAATATGAGGCCGCGTCAAAATTACTTAGCCACGGCCGGGAATAACACACTAGTCTATGGATGATAGCCTCAGCCACTTTCATGTATAGGGAGACTTTTTAGACATTGGTGGCAGAAAACACATTGGTCCTTTTTCCATTGTTTGCATCATATTAAAGATATAGTCCATCATTTGTAATTTGTGCATTTTGTTCGTTTAAAGCAACAAAAGTGTTCAAAATCTAATGAAGGATACTGAACACCTAACCTGATGAAGTTTCAGCTCAGCTTCAGCTGTATATTCCGAGAAAAACAGCATTCTAGGATCTCAATTTCAAATCAAAAGGTGCTGAATCATGTTTTGAATTGTAGCTATACGCGATGTCGCGCACTGATCCGAGGAATTATAGCAACCGCTTGCGCCTGTGCGTCGTGCCAATGCTTGCGCGCGCTGCGCCAAATGACAAAACGAACTACTAATTTTATTTTTCCTACGGTGCGTCTTAAAGCCTTCTTTCGTTGATTACTTCAAAATGAGAGCTTGCCAGGAAATTTTATCTCACAGGGAGTTTAGTCCACTTACTATCTTTCAACCAAGTATGTTTTTTAACAATAATACACCAGTTACTTTTTCGGATGGCTGCAAATGATGGACTACATGTATAGCTTTAAGCACGTGCTCACACATACTGAAATTTGTATCCTTGTGGAGACATTTCTTTGTTCTCGTGTACTAAAGTTTTCGAGTTTGAAAGTACAGTTTCAAAATGCGCTTATATTAACCAGAATTAATTTCCTTGGCTGAAATTCGAACTTAATATCCCTTTTCTAAAACTGTACCATTTGCAACAAATTAACATACCTAGGAAATTCCTAATTTTTGAGTAAAATCCATATACAAATATTTATTTCGTGAAAACCTTGTGGAGACGTATTCATCTAAAGAAATTCCCCTGTGGAGACGTATACCATCTTTTGTTCCCTACTGTGTGCATGTCTCCAGAGGGTACGGTGTATCAGATCTTTAGCTTAAACATGACGTAAACAATTGGAAAGGACCGGTGTGTTTGCTGCCACCAACGTCTCAAAAGTCTCCCATTGCTGGTCGTAGCCAAGTGATTGAGACGCGGCCTTAATGATGAGTTAACAGAGAGTGAGTTTCAATGTGTCTTAGTTAGGTCATTAGACTCATGTTGGTCTCAGTGCCCTGTGATCTTGATCTAAGTCTCAGTCTCAGTATTAGATCTCCAGGTCTAAGACTCAATCTCATCTCCGATATCCAGGCCTTCCTTTCAGTTTCAGTCCAGGAGGTCTCGGTCTTAGTCTAAGGTCTCAGATCTAGATCTGTAGCCTCTACGCATTCAACCTCAAGGTTTGGGGTTTTATTTATAATGTGATGCCCAGACTCAGTCTTGACCTAAGCCCAGAATGTGTCATTCCTAGCCTCAGACCAGGAGGTCTCAGTCTCAGCCATCCAGGTCTCAGTCTCACACCTGGAGGTCTAGGTCTCTTTCTCAGCCTGAGGGCTCAGGTGTCTGAAATCCAGGTTTTCTGTCTTTGTTTTGATTCTCCAGGTCTCGGTATTGAGGTCTACATGTAGTCTCTGTCTTAAGCTCGGACTCTGTACAAGGACTTGGTCTTGGTCTCAGGCCCTCCGGTTTTCGGTCTCAGAAATCCAGGTCTCTCTCAAAGACCCCTTCCTCTTGATGTTGGTCCTCCACTTTTCAGTTTCAGTTTCAGATCTCCAGTCTCAGTCTTTGTCACGGTCACAGACCTCCAGGACTTTGTCTCAGATCCCAAAGGTCATGGACTCAGACCTCATGGTCTAACATTTGGTCCTCTAGGTGTCAGTTTCGGTCTCAGATCTGCATGTTTCGGTCTCAGTCTACGCAGAAACACTGGCACTGTGTGACGACTCGAGGTTATATGGAAACATGTACCAGGTAAGTGGCTGCCTATGTGGTAGACTTTGTGTGTGTATTGGCCTTTTCCGCCCGGCCCATCCTCGTAGGGTCGATTGATGAGAATCTCCACGCCACTTCCAGCCCCACTACTCTCTTGACGACTCTTTTTCTGTAAAAACAAAAGTTCAAACATGTCCGAACATTAAAAAAACTAAAAAAAGAAAATAACAAACCAATTAAAAAACACAAATTCTTTAAAGGTAGAATGGACCATTTGTCATTTTTTTTCGTTTGAAGCAACACAAGTGCTCAAAATCTAAAGATGGGTGTTTAACAACTAACCCAATGGAGTTTTACCTCTGTGAATGCTGTATATTTCGAGAAAACAAAGTATTCTGGATCTCGATTTCAGTTCAAAAGTTGCCGAGTCATATTTTGAAACCCGCCCTCTCGTGACACAATCCCGAAATCAGCATTTGGGACATGATTCTCATTCAGCCCAATGTAACTACTTGATGTCACTCACTGCACGAATAATAGCAACCGGGCGCCCGTGGGCATCGAGTCAACACTTGCACTCATTCATGGATTACAATTACAAACCAACCACAAATGGAAGTTTCCAAAAATGTGTCACTTGACACATCTTTGTAAATGACCTTCTCTCATTGTTTTCTTCAAAATGACAGCTTGCCAGAAGGAATAATTTCACAGGGAGTTTAGTGTCATTACTATCTTTAAACCAAGTAAGATTTTTAACAATAATTTGGTCGGTGACTTTTTGGATAGCTGCGAATGGTTCACTCTGCCTTTAAACATGTTTATGTACATATCGGTACTTCATGTGCATGTAAGGCTTAAGCCAGTGAAGTGGCCTGAATGAAAATGCCCATCTTGCAGCAACAAATAGCCAAAATTTCATACCTTCATTTTTTGGTTCCTTTTTACACAAGTAATAGCCAGGAATTGTCTACCCCTTTTTTTAAACAAATACAGATTATAGAAAGAGTCAGATTCATGTTGCTTTGTCAAAATTTAACGATTAAATTTTTTTTTTTTAATAAAAAAAAAAAACCACAGGGGAAAAATGTGCTCTGTGCATACATGTGCAGCATTTGTACTCTGACAAAAATAGGATCACTGAGGGGTAAACAATTCCTGGCTATGTACATGTACAATTCAAAAATGAATTGAAATTTCGTAAACAACAATTTCTTGTTGAAATTAAATTTCTCCAAATGCTTAATCATATCTTGTCTTGGATTTAACTATACAACAATGCTTGCCTCTAGCCTTCCCCAACCCCCTTTTCAGTCGTGGTTAAAAAAATGATTGATTGCGTCAAACGGGTAAACAATACAGGTGAGTGAATTGGTGTCACACGCTGCGCGCTGGGCACTCGATCATGCCAGTTATTGTCATAATGGGGAGAGAGTTCAGCAAAAAAGTCTGAGAGGAAAAATAAATGCGTAGAAATTAGAAACGTCTGTTGGATATGGTTCAAATACATGAGCATATTGGGGCTTAATTAAGCAACTAAACTGCAGCACTTACACATATGGGTGTCCAAATTTGTCTTAAATTGCAATAGAGGGGCATGTGTATTAATAAAGGCTTGTGCACTAAGGCCGATCAGTATATGAACATAGGAAAATACGTAGGAAAATATGTTTAATTTTGTAACATTTTATGTGTGCCTGTTGATCTTGTATCCTTACTTTGTTTACTTTATATATTATATTATCATTATTACTTTATGTACCTTTTAAGGTGATCTGTTTTATTAACCAATAACACACACACAGTCGCGTGGGGAAGACTTGTTCATTTTCAAATTTTTCTTTATATTACATTTTTGGCCAAATGTGGTGACAAAAATATTGAGGTCGGCAAACTGTAGCCACAAAAAAATCCAAGTACCTGTTCAGGCCAAACAAAAAAAATGGTGTGTTTACGGTAACCCGACCGACCTGGAATTTTTTCGGCCAAATTGCCGACCTCAAACTTTTTATTGCCATTTTGAAGGTTGATAATTGACAAATTTCAAACATTTCAAGTACTTTTAATTATTTGCCATGAACAAAAACCATTTTCCACACTTGAATCTGACCATGATTTGACACAAACATACCTGTGTTAAACGTGCGAAAATCGCGACGATCTCAAAACTTGAATTCTCAAACTACGAAGTACGATTATTTTTGCACAAACGCATCGGGGTATGCCTGGCTGCCCGACGGACAGCATGGTTCTCCCCACGTACGAACGTGCGTATCGGCCTGATACGCTGGAATTGCGGCCGGCCCGATACGCCGACAAAAAAAAAGATCACATTTTTTAGCCCCTGATACGCACAATATAATTATCATACACGCCATTAAAATGCACAATTTGATCGTTACATACGCCATTATTTCATCTTGACATGCAAAATCTTGACCAAAATCCTGTTTTTCCGATGCATGTGTGATCAAAATGCACACGATGACGTGTTCTGTCGACCACCAGCTGCACCAAGCTAACATACAACATGGTACACTGGTTCCCTTCGCCAGCTTACGGAATCAATGCTATGATGAAGGACCGGAACCAGTTACTACTGCCTCTCTCACCGGTCCATACTACTTCGTATCATACAGCATGATGATGTAGTGGGCCGAAGTTGGATCGTAAAAATATTACCAAACAAACATCGCTGGAGAAAGAGAATTTCTGCGAATTAATTCACAGAAAGTGATCTTTATTTTCTGTGTATGTGTTTTCCATTAAAATGACGAGATTGCAAAGCTCGAACTTGTGGCGAAACATCGTAGCGTGTTTCTGCAGTAGTGCAAGATTTTCGGCCACGGGGCCGTGAGCACGGCGCGATGTTCGGCCAGCCAGGCGGAATGTTGGCGGTGCCAGCGGCTGTGATGTATGTTAAGCAAAAAGTGGAACCACCGACCTCAAATATATTTTTAATTAGGTGAGGCAAGTTTTAATTACTTTTAATAACCAGTCTTGATAATTTTCGTGGCGCAAATGAAAATAATCCGGGCACAAAATAAACATGATTCCTTGCTCTATGATTAGTACGAGTGATGCTCCATTTAATCAGCGCCCCCCAAAAATTGGCGAAATAATTTTTCGACCTACTGACGCTTTATTGAAAGGCATGTAATCGGAAGCAAAAGTTGTTTTTTTCTCCACCTTAATTTCTTAATTTGAAATTTACATGTAAATGTAATTCATACTTTTCTAGTTAGGAAGCAATGAAATACAGGTTGTGAAATGTTAATTTTTTATAAGTTAACAATTTTGATTTTTTTTCTTTAATTACAAAAATATTAGTGACCTACAAGATCTCCCCTGAATTTCAAGGACAAATCTTAAGATAAAGACCCCCAGATTTGCTCTAAAATGCACCAGAGAGCTTCTAAAGTTCAAACATTTTCGGGTTGTTGAATCAGAGCAAATCTTGCCCCACATGTTTGAAAAAATCCTGGGGAGAACCCTGGCCGACGATACAAATTAATTTGGATTGAAATGTAGCGATTGAATATCTTCAATGCTTGAATAGTGGTTTTATACAATTATTTTGCGAAAGAACACGCATGGGCATGCAGAACTGAAATGAAAAAAAAAAATTACAAAACAAAATTATTTCCCTACCTACCTACCTGGATTTTTTTCAGGCCATTACCGTAAACACACAATTTTTTTTGTTTGGCCTCATGATGTTCATACTATGTACACATGTACTTGTACATGTACATGTACATGAACATACATTAACATTACCATTTTAACTACATGTACATGTATTTTGAGGACAACTTCACATGCTACCGTACGTAATGTACCGTTCATGCACATGTATGCAGGGTTTATATGTATGTATGTACACGCCTTTTTGTCAAGGTTGTTTTGGTTTAAATGCATATTTGAAGTTAAGCATAATGAGCACATATTCATGTAATAAACAACAGCAGTATACTCAATTCATTGCTCTGTATATTCTTAACGGGCCATGCAATGTCATTTTTGTAATGCAATCCTTGAAAATGCACCTTTGCGTCCCATTTAACCTTATTTTCAATTTTTTTTGCCATTTTCGAGGGTACTTTGGCACCTTTTTGGTTTTTATGCTTATTTTGCAAATTTCCATATTCATGAGCAAAAGTGTGATGTCATTTCAGGCAGAAACCTCTGTGTTACAGCTATTTCAGCACTAAAAGTTGCCGGAATTTCGGATATTGTGCTGTCGTAAATTTGCTTTTCTGTGGCAATTCGTTGTTGTGTCAGTACATGGCAATAAGCCAATGAGTAACCCTTTCTCACAAATGTTTTCAATGACCAAAATTTGGGGTTCACAATTTGAACAGAAAATCCCTAAACTGAACAGTGCCTTCCTGAAATGACATCACAGCAACAGCGCCCTCAGTTTTCCAGAATAGCATGGAAATTTAAAATGTTTAAAGAAGTCAACTTTACAATAAAATTAACCAAAAAGGGATGTCAAATAGTTTTTATACATTTAAGAGGAGTAGGAAGTTGAATAAAATATGTTCCGAAGAAAATTTCATTTCATGAACCCTTTAAAGCTTTATTCTGCTGAATCCATTAAAATCCACTCAAAGGATTTTGCCGGAAAGCAGCATCAACAGAGCGATTAATCATATGAGGCCATTGTTCATTTGGTGACAGTTGTTTCCTGAAAGGACCGTGATTAACCACTTCGCGCCGGGTTTATTTTTGCCGAAAATTTCAACATTTTCAAAAGGCAAAATTTCCCAACCAACTTCTGATATACAGCCAAAACACCACAAATACTGATTCGCAAGCGTGATTTCAACAGTATTTGTACGATATTTCCTGCCGAAACCTCATGTTTCAATACTCCAGGGTGCACTGGAGCGTGAATTGTACAATGATAGGCATTGTACATGTACAACAATGTCTTTTCTTAAGAACAGTGCGACATTAGGTTAGTTTCCTTTCGAGCAAACCTTTGAAACAGAATAAGTAAACAATCTTATTTTAACATAAAATTTTTGGCAATTTCAGGACGATGTGCCCCTTTAATAAAAGTTAGGTGGAGAGTTTCTGGAAACCAGATACAAGCAATGTACAACATTTGTACATGTACGTTGTAAAGCCTGTGACACTTTTCCTATTAGGCCAAAAAAAAAAGTGTCCGGTTTCTGGTATGGAACTTCCCCAAAAGTGGTGAGGTGACGTGGTTTTTTTTTCCCCCAACATATTTCTTCAAATGTCGGCTGATATTGCAAATGATGCTTCGATCCCCTTAAAACTCTCAAAAATATCCTTCAGGCAAGGTTGGAGCTTGAGGTGACCTCAGTATATATAAGGCCATAAGGCTTGAGGATTCTGCACCCACTTACGATCTTGACCGACACGAACATTCTTCGGGAATTTTGGATAGTCAAGAGAAAAATCAGAGAAAATGGTAACGTCCGACCATACAGCGTTATCGACACCGTGCATGCATATGTGCAGCAAGGCTGGTCATTAGTCTGCTCCCTTACATATTGTGCTAATTAAAAGGCATTTACCCATTCCTGATACACGACCATCGCTCCCTCAGTTTGCAGCTTCCAGACAAAATTACAACATCATTTGCAAATGGTGCCCGAATAAATTTAGTGTAAAATATATGGCAGCCCAGAGAGGCCGCATAAAGGTTATACATGTACTCAATCGTAACCCCATCTAAAAACATGTAAAATTGTGCAGCAGCAGGATTCCAGTCAAACCAGTGAGTTTGGCGGTTTGGAGACATCATCTACATTGAATTTTTTTGTTTAAATTTTGCTGATGCACATGGCTACGGCAATGCGCACGCAGATCAGAAACTGGAGACTTTTTTTTTGCCTTAAAGTGTTTGTTTTTTTGCCATCAGTCAATGCATTCTTTTGTGACAAAGCTTCAAGAAATTCCTCCCAAAAAAATCCATTAAAAAGCAAATTTAATGATTTCAAAATTTGTAACTTGCGCAATCAGGACAAAGCGCCCACACATCTGCGACACATGTAAAGATTACGGCGGATAGAATGAGACTTTACCCCGATATGCCAAATCACTGACAATTTATGAGGCCACTTGACGTGCCCGTGCAGGCCAGAAATAACCGAGATTGTTCAGAGTTCATTTACTGCAATCAATCAAATCTCGTAAGGGTGATTCTTAGGAGGCACGACCCTAGGACGAAGTATGTGTGCACAATGTGGGCTCATATCTTAATCAACCTACATGTAGACATGACGCGCCTGTGCGTTCACATTGTGTGTTTTGGGGCCTCAACCCATGCGTCCTATAGCCGCCATGTTACACAAAATGTGTCATGCGACCTCCTTGCGCGTTTGATGTGCCCACAATCAAGTTCTTTGTGTGTTCAAAATTTGGGGTCAGACAATTCAGACATGCGTTTGGTCTAGGTTTATTAGGATGTGTTTGTGGGATCTATAAATTTCAGCTCAAATTCAAGTTCAATATATACCTGAGACCTAATGACGTAATTGTTTACGTATGCGCTTTCATATGGGAGCGTAGTCGGAACGCCAGACAAAGTAGGGACCGTCTACTACATAGGAAAGGGCACATGTAAACAAAGCGTGACGTCATTAGGTCTCAGGCCTGTTTGTGTATTGCACAGATTTTTATACAATTTATGTTTGATACCTACACATTCATGTACTACAGACAAACCTACATGTATATGCATAAATGCCATTATGTACCAAAAAACTTGTCTACATGTATGAAATGGTGGGAGAAGTCAGAGATTTCATTATCCCAATTTTTTCCAAACCAAATAACTGTATTATCTGATTACACTGGAAGTTCCCATCCAGCTCACAGTTATGCCGCCGAAAAGTGACGAGTGAGGTGCCGCATGCAATGCCCTTCCAATGACTGGGTATAGTTTGCAGGATTCAATGACCACTGGGCCTTTTACAAAAACACACCAGAGCTGTAATGTTGAAAAAGATGGATGTGAACTCTCTGATAAGTCAAATGGACAGGCTATTCATATACCAAGAAAGCAAGTGAATGCAGTTACAATCAGAGACCATGGAGCAAATTAACCTATCGTGGTAGAATTGCGTCAACGTAGCTTGTGAAATATTGCCCAATTTCATATACAAATGAACGCGGATCGCGCAATATCTGAGAAAAACAAACTTAGGCCTAACGCACACAATTCCATAGAGTTGTCTAAGGGGCGTGGTTATCTCACACACGGCGATACTGTAGGTCAATTACGGGATGTTCCAGTTGTTTCTTTAGCCTGTGTCACAAAAATGGCTTCTTCTTTATTTAGGTTGGTTTTGAATATCCGATTTCCAAAATCGAAACAGAATAGTGGAATTTCAAACTGAATTTTATAAAATCTGAAATTAAATCCCACTACTACATGAATGGTATGCAAGGTACATGTACATGTATGACAATCAAAACAATTTTTGTTTCTTTGCAGTCATACAGCATGTTTAAATTCACCAGCTGGGGGAAAAACGAGATTTGTGTTTGTCTAGCTCAATGGAACACAGGTGTTTTTGCAGACTTTCTTCTTTTTAATTTACAAATAAGGTACGCGGTACAATCATGTACATGTCTGAATAACACAAAAGGACTTTCTATTTTGCAATTAAATACATATGAAATTTATACATCTCCAAAAAAACCTCCCTTTTTTATCATGTATTTGGTAGAGTGCGTTTTCTTATATTCCAGTGTGCAAATCTTAAATTATTTTTTTTACGTACTGTATTCTAACATGTACAGATGGTAAATGTTTAAATAAATTTGTATTTCTGATTTTGTGTTTGTAATTTGTTCACATTGTGACAATTTTGCCTCTGGCTATAATAATAATAATGTACATATGGAAAATCTATCATTAAAAATTCAAAACTGTTTAAGCTCTGCGCGGATCTGTTTGCAATTACCAAAGCTACAAGAATTTTTTTATTTTGCAAATCATTCTCTACATAATGTCTTTTCAAGGATGTTCGGAAATTAAAGAAAACATAAAAAGAAACCCCAGTTATACATACATGTGTACATGTATCCCGAAAATAACACTGCTGTACAACTACTCAAGGAGCTACATGTATGCTACCGAGAACAGTGTCTGATTGCGCATAAAGCACGGTCTACGAGTTTTCCCGGTCCCAAAATAACGCCAATCTACAATTTGGCTGGGAGCACCAGATTGACGAAGCACCCAGACTTTGACATTGCAAGTTGAGGCAATAACGCTTTGGCAGATCGCCTCGCTGTACGTTTGTAATTTATTCAACCTTTTTTCTTATCCATTGGGGGCGGTTCTGTGCTGCTGATACATAATGGGGTGCTTTGTGGAAAGCCGATTGCTTTTTTTGGTTGTAAATTTTAGGATTTATGAATGTACATGCACCATGATGGAAACATATTTGTATATTCTACGTACATGTATATATTCATGATTCTGCTTTAGAATATAAAAAAATGAAAAAAAAAAAGGAAAAAAATTGTGAAAGCATGAGTACAGCTCAGCAGTTGTGCTGTTTCGATGAAATCCAAAAAAAATAACTGAAAATTTTTTTTGCAGCTGTGTTTTGAAAGCCAAGTGCTGACTTTATTTTGACAGAAAATAAATTTGGGTCTATAATCTTTTTGTTAAAATGAAATCTGATGAAAAGGTTAACTAATTCCACATCAAAGAAAAATGCCAGATGCCGTCTAAATCTCCCCAACTGGACCAACGTCTACAGATAGCAAAATTGTTGAGTTCAGCGAAAGCAAGCTGAGATTTTCCTAATAGCATTTTACATACATGTCCATGTATGTTTGTACTGTAAACTGGTAAAATCTTTTTGGCTTTTTGTTTTCTTACTCTGAAATGGTTCGTGATTTTCAACTTAATTCACTTTCATTTTGCCAGTCAAAAAAGGCATTACATGTATAAACACTAATGCACAAAACAATATTTTAAAAAAAAAATCACAAAATTTAGTACAAGTATTTTTGCAACATCTTAACAAGTTTGTAAGGACGTGTTTGTGAGAAATCAAGGAAGTAGTCAATTTCTGATGAAAGAAAGTGTCTGAAATTAGCAACGATAATTCAAGCTCTGGAGAGGAAGAATCTTGCCGGGTCAAGTCATGTATTAAATATAAAGCACACATTCTATAAAATGTACATCTAGGTCATTCAATAAAAAAAAAGGGTCAAAAATGTGCCTTTTTTCCTAATTTCCTGTTATCTCTTAAAAGAAATAATTATACAACATTTGGTTTCGCTGTTATTTTCAGAAATGTTGAATTTGGGAGGTTATTTTTTATTTATAGCAAATATTGTTACATTGACATGCTTGAAGTTTTGGGTTCGTATCAGATGCTCGGAAAAACAAAAACAAGAAAAACAATCAGGTTCTTGCAGTCTGATTCCCTGACCCCACTTCAGATTAAACAGAGCAATTTATAGACATTGAGGACGTTGTAAAATCAGGGAATCTGTCTGGCTCGCTTGTACTCGTTCAGGTGTGTAGTGACTGTAGTCGATTGCAAACAAACTTAGGGACTACATGTAACTAAATATGACAAATTGGGAGCAGTGTTTGAAAAAAAATGCCGGTATTTTCAAAAGGCTGGTTGGCCGACCAGCGTTGGAAATTGATACAAAAATATCACTTTTCTTGAAAATGTCAGCACACCAGGTGCCATGATTTTACAGGATGAACAGACTGTCATTCACTAATGTGTTTCCTGATTATTTGGTAGTATTTGTATTTGATGTTTGCAAATTGTATATTCCCTTTAACTTAAAGGGAAGGTACAACATTTGTTTTTGCTGCAATTTTCAGAAATAAATGGATTTGGAGGATTGGTACATGTATGTTATAGTAAATATTGTTAAACTGACATGTTTCACATTTTGGGCTTGTTTATGCTGGGAAAACCAAGAAAACCAATCATTTTCTTGTAGTCTGGTTCCCCGACCCCACTTAAGATGAAACGGAGAAACGTAAAGACTTTGGGGAATTGTAAGGTCAAAGAATCACTCAAGCAGGTTTGTACCCCTTCACAGGTGTGTAATCTATTGCGAAGAAAATGCGGAATAACTAAATATGAAAAAGTAGGAGCTGTTTTTGAAAAAAGCCAGTTTTTTCCAACGCTGGTCAGCCGACCAGCGTTGGAAAAATACAGTTTTTCTTGAAAATTTCAGCACACCAGGAGCCATGATTTTACAGGATGCTTTAGACTGTCATTCCGAAGGTATTTCGTGATAATTTGATCATTTCGTTTTTTGATGTTTGCAAATGTTGTATCTTACCTTAAACAATGAGTTCACAAACTACATGTACATGTATGCTCACTTGCTGGGTAGGTATAGTTAGCTTTACATAATTCATTTAGGGGCAAAAGGTATTAAGGGGTGCATCCAGAAATCTTACATGTCAGATGACACAGGGTCTAGGGACCCGTAAAATGTGGACTCCAAATTTATATGTATGACCCATGTATATTAGCATTGTGCATACAATGTACATGTACAAAATTCACTTGCACTTGCAGTCCATACTACATTGTACTAGTAAAGAACATGGACTCTTATGAGCACGTACACTTCTATTGAAGTCAAAAATTGCGGCAAAATGGGCGCCACACAAGGCTCCATATGGCTCTACCTAAATGCACAATAGCCACGGTTTAGGATCACTTCGAGATGGCTTAGGGGGCCGGAGCACACAATGTAATAGCGTTCAGTGTGTGCGGTACGGTGGGGCGCGTGTAATGGCAAACCCAATTGCCAATGTCCGCACACGGGCCGGCGAAACCTGAAACTGTCAGCGGTCTTGCCGCAATCACATTATGTTCCTATTAATAATACATGCAGGTGTTTTGTACACGTAAATGCACAGAAATTTCCCTACTTTTTAGCAGTGTGAATTTGGGACGTCAGATCTGCAAAACGATATACAGGGTGGATCAAAAAACCCAAAACCGAGATATTATTGCTAATTGGAACAGGAGTAGGGCACATGTGAATCAAAGGGAGATATCCTCTGTTAGGGTTGAATCTCCTCTTTAAAATGACACCCTGATCAAGTCCTTACATTCATGGTTGACTGAGCAGTGACCAATTTTATGAAAGGGTCTATTTAGAGACTTGCACTACTTTTCAAGGTGAAATCTATTTTCTTCCCCACCTGGCTTGAGTTGGCAACCATAGCCTTTCACTCTGTGACAATTGACACAACTAAAACCACAATTGAAAAGTGGCGCAATTAAGTATTTACATGTAAATAGACCCTTTCATAAAATTGGTCACTGCTCAGTCAATCGTGAATGTAATGACATGATCAGGGTGTCATTTCAAAGAGGAGATTCAACCCTAACAGAGGATATCTCCCTTTGATTCACATGTGCCCTACTTCTGTTCCAATTTGCAATAATATCTCGGTTTCGGTTTTTTTGATCCACCCTGTATACACAAAAGTTGTTTTGCTTTAATGCTTCTTGTAAATTCTTCAAGGGTATTACATGTAATTGGGTGATTCTGTAAATGTGGGGGCCACTGAATATTGGTGTCCCTCTTTACATTGTGATATTTGTTGCCCCTAGTATTGAACCAACAGTGAAATATAAACATATGATTGCTCAATTTTGCTCAATATGTGGCAAAGCATGAAACATCTAACTAATATCCTGACAGCCAAATAGTGCACTGTTTGTAGCTAAATACAGTATCTGGCGGCAAAGCATGAAACATCTAACTATAAATTTTCTGACAGCCAAATAGTTCACGGTTTTACGTGTTGTTTGGTTCTTATATGTAATCAAATACTAAGATGTGCACATGTGTGTATAAAAAAAATGCTCTTCATTATGTTAAAGGGAAGATACAACATTTGCAAACATCAAAAAACGAAATGATCAAATTATCACGAAAAATCTTACTGGATTGTTAGGAAATGACAGTCTAAAGCATCCAGTAAAGTTGTGGCTCTTGGTGTGCTGACATTTTCAAGAAAAAATGTATTTTTTCAACGCTGGTCGGCTGACCAGCGTTGGAGAAAACTGGCTTTTTTCGAAAAGTGCTACTACTTAGTTTCGTCTGCATTTTCTTTGCAATTGATTACACACCTGTGAAGACTACAAGCCTGCTAGACTGATTCTCTTATCTTACATTTCCCCAAAGTCTATGCTCCATTTCATCTGAAGTGGGGTCAGGGAACAACACTACAACACTACAAGAACATGATAGGTTTTCTTGGCTTTTCCAGCATCTACGAAACCAAAACGTGAAACAAGTCAGTGAAACAATATTTGCTATAACATACTAATCCTCCAAATCAATTTATTTCTGAAAATTGCAGCAAAAGCAAATGTTGTACATTCCCTTTAAGCAAGTTAATACTGCCTAAGAATGGCACTATATGATTTAATATCTACATGTAATTGTGTGAGATTCACAGTGCGTTAGGCCAAACTCTTCAATCAGGCCCCCCCCCCCCTTTGTGTCACTTTAATGGGTCTCCACTGACCGTAAAAGGTCATAATGGGGTCACTAGGGTTAAAAACCTGATTTTTGTACTCAAAACACTACTCCTTCCATAAAGTACACGGCACAATCACGTCACTCATGCATGAACACAAATTCACTGGCCTGCAGCTTCCACGATAATTTCGAGCTTGTTTTTTTTAAGAATATTTGAACCGGCAAAAAGCTATGAATATTCGGCTGATGATCAAATATTCAGAAATATTGGGTACATGTAGTCGGGACAGCCCTATACACCATTCTCCTGCTTCTGTGGGTGTAACAGGCTTCACACTTTGCTGTAGTTTGAGTTTGTGAGATTCAGAAAGCTCTCTACTTGATGTCAGCTTTGCTGGATTCGTAAGGCCAAAAAAAAAAAAATATTAGTTCTGCTTCCGGTTTCCCTACCTACTCTATTCTGACAGCCCCTACCCTAATTTTTCTTAATGGGAAAAATGAGTGGAAAAAAACACCCAAAACCATCAATTTTTACCTTTTACCCTTGATTACACGCAGACGCCTCCATGATCGCACACACAAACAATTTGCAAAAAAAACCAACATTTTCCTACCTACCTACCCTATTTTCAAATACCATGTAGTCGGAAGCAGAACTAATTTTTTTAGGCCTTACTAAAAAGTAAAGTTACTACAAGATAGACTTTGTACTATTGGTTAAAAAAGTGCTAGGATCTTTAACGCCACGTAAGATCATTTGCAACTACACTGTGGAATAGTACCTGCAGATTTAACAACAGAACCCTTGAGCAAAGTTAAGATAACACTGGTATCAAATACCGGTGCCTTGTGAAATAATTCCACCTGAAGTGGTTTTGTTCACAGGTAAACAATCACTGAAGATGGATTTTATAAGGGTGCCAGCAACCAAGCTCATTTATACCGCCTTCGTTAGTCAATTTAGTCACACAATGAGCAAGTTCCATCAAGGAGCAGTGGTTACCTAGTGGTTGGTTTGTGACGCACCTACATGTAGCACATGCGCACTGAGTTGAAGTGCGAACGACTCCAGTCAAACTATTGTCATGTCAACGAACGTCAGAAAATAGCGGTCACACATCTGCTGAAGCATTTTTCAACACTTGATGTTTCAGTTTATTTACATAAATAATAGTGACTGTGTAGTTTAGGACACCTTACATGATCGCCATTACATTTGTACAATGTTGACAAAAGTGAAAGCAGTGTAGATTGTCATGGAATAACATTGCAAGTAAAATAAAATTTAGCACATTTTTGTTGATAGTTGTGATGCATGGTCCCCTCTGCATGCTATAAAAATTGCTATTGATAACCAGCTATAAATCGTTGCAACCAAGCGTGGTAGGCTGGTCCTGAATAGTCGACTAGACTACTCTAACAATCGGCAACAAGCGTGCGTTCATTCAGAGTTAGTCCAACTATGGTTTACAATGGTCCTTGATCGAACTTGCACAATGATGTTGGTTCATACATGTAGCTATAGCTGGTCAAATACGTGGGCCCGAGTTTACCCCACAGTTAAAGCGAGTGTCAACAAGGGAATTTCCGCCTGAATGAGAATCACATCCCAATTGCTGATTTAGGGATGTATCCCACTGTTTTCTCAAAATGCATAGTATCTACTGAGCTGAAAGTTGAGCAGGTTAGTCGTTATTCAACCCTCCTCAGATTTGGAGCAATTTTGAGATTTGAGCAATTTGGAAGGCAACTGGAAATCTTCTGACTAACCTGTATCATGTAGAGCTGTGCTATTCGATACTCCTCCACACTCAGTGGTAGGGGGATGCGGTATTCTTTGGTCAACATGGCCGGTGGCTGATATGTTGCCTCCCCCTAGGTATATCAGGCGTGGCTAGTGCTACATCTATGGTGCTGTCAGGATAATCTGCCCTGAACAATACAGACACAACAAATTAATGATGCATACTTAAAGGGACACTAGGTCCTGGAACAGCCCAATTGGGCTACAAAATGCGCTTTGAACGAGATGATGATAATCGTAAATAACATTTAAAAGTAGGATAAACATCCACACAACTATCCTTTCAAAACTGGGCATTTTTGTGTTATTCCTGTATTATGCGTGTGAGAACAAATTTCGGGGTCCACTTTTGCGACCCCATAAATTCGAGCCGTTTGGATGCTAGTTGTGATTTCATTTGTACGCGTAAAGTGTTCGCCTTTTGCGGACGTTCAAGAAACCACAATTTTTTGCATTGGTGATTGGTCACCGCGCGCTGTTCCCGAGACACACAACGCGTATAGCGTACACTGAGAACGACACGAAAAATGTATTCGTACTCCGTCATGTCCGATGTAAACAAGCGGGTTTTTTCGTCTTTTCTCGAGAACGGTAAGACATTAGCTTGGTTTCCTTTCAACCAGATGTTTGAAATAGGTTAAGTAAACAATCCAAAACATAACATTTTCGGGGATTTCAGGATTTAGTGCCCCTTTAAAAGTAGCACTGCAGAGAGACTGTGCCCTTGTTGGCTCGACCACACGCTTAGCACGAAATGATGTAATAAGTTGGAAAGATTGTTAGAAAGTAGAAAATGAAAAATCACACAACTATAAACCTTATTATTTTATATCTTTGGACAATAATTAAAAATCTATTACAGAAATAAAAATTGTCCTGGTCTAGACAAAAGTTTGTAAAAACTGTCATTAATGATGTGTCAGACAAAATCACAAGGAAGCCATTTTCGATCTTGTTCCCTGAATCTATTTTTATAAATTGAAAAGTGTTGACTTGGATGGTGCCAGACTATTTTATGATTGGTGTGCGTTCACAAGCCTCAACATTTCATTGTTTTTTTAAATGTGGCTTAGTCCATCATTTGCAGCCATCCGAAAAAGTAACTGGCGTATTATTGTTGAAAAACATACTTGGTTGAAAGATAGTAAGTGGACTAAACTCCCTGTGAAATTAATCTCTCTGGCAAGCTATCATTTTGAAGTAATCAACGAAAGAAGGCCTTTCCAAGGGTGCGTCTTAAGACGCACCGTAGAAATATTTAAATAAGTAGTTCGTTTTGTTATTCGGCGCAGCACACGCAAGCATTGGCACGACGCACAGGCGCCCTCGGTTGCAATAATTCGTCGGATCAGTGCGCGATATCGCGTATAGCTGCAATTCGAAACAATTCAAAACATGATTCAGCAACTTTTGATTTGAAATTGAGATCCTAGAATGCTGTTTTTCTCGGAATATACAGCTGAAGCTGAGCTGAAACTTCATCAGGTTAGTTGTTCAGTATCCTTCATTAGATTTTGAACACTTTTGTTGCTTCAAACGAACAAAATGCACAAATTACAAATGATGGACTTTATCTTTAAAACATTGTTAAAACGTCATTCAAGGTAATCGAACGCTCATCAAAGGTGCATGAGCAGCAAGGAGACGGTTTCAGTACGCTCAGGTGTTAATTACGAGCAGATTGGGCATTCGCGGTTACAAGACGCTTGAGTCGAGTCCGCCATTTTATCCTGAATGACCTTTGACCTGGACTACTTCGTCAAGATATCGAACTGCAGGTTTATTCACAAGCGACAGTCTGTCAGTGAGATAGATTTAGAGTCTAATCAACAAGTGACAGCTAAGCAAGAGAGACTAACGCAAGTCTAATTCACAAGTGACAGTCAGTCAGTCAGAGGTTTGCATGAGTCTAATTAACAAGTGACAGCTAAGCAAGAGAGACTAACGCAAGTCTAATTCACAAGTGACAGTCAGTCAGTCAGAGGTTTGCATGAGTCTAATTAACAAGTGACAGCTAAGCAAGAGAGACTAACGCAAGTCTAATTCACAAGTGACAGTCAGTCAGTCAGAGGTTTGCATGAGTCTAATTAACAAGTGACAGCTAAGCAAGAGAGACTAACTAACGCACGTCTAATTTACAAGTGACAGTCAGTCAGTCAGAGGTTTGCATGAGTCTAATTAACAAGTGACAGCTAAGCAAGAGAGACTAACGCACGTCTAATTTACAAGTGACAGTCAGTCAGTCAGAGGTTTGCATGAGTCCAATTAACAAGTGACAGCTAAGCAAGAGAGACTAACGCAAGTCTAATTTACAAGTGACAGTCAGTCAGTCAGAGGTTTGCATAAGTCTAATTAACAAGTGACAGCTAAGCAAGAGAGACTAACGCAAGTCTAATTCACAAGTGACGGGGAGTCAGTCAGTCAGAGGTTTGCATGGCAAATGGGAAAGTGCACGTGTTCTATTGTAAGGTAACTAAAGGCCAATTTACACATATGCGACATTTATTGTCGCGCGACAATGTTGCGCATCTGTTACAGGTACACATGAATCAATGAGCATGTTTACATGTACGACGCGACAAAGTCATGAATCTCAACAATCATTTATTTGTGCGTATTTGTAAAAGCGCGCAACGTTTTTCGAGCGCAAAAGTCGCATATGTGTACATTGGCCTTAAGGATTGCTCACAAGGTAAGCGTAGAATTTCTGAAGTTGGGCCCAGGTACATTTATGTTCAGCATATGTGATGAATTGGCTACATGCCAATGAAATGTGACCTTCCAGGTAAACAAAAAACCAGCTAGCTATTTAAATAGAAATCAATATTCATTGTACATACCAGCCTCTCAAAGTCTAACAGCATAGTGATCCTAAGCGCACTCGGCAGAATCAAAGATAAAAACAAGTCAGGTCCTGCAAGCGTCGCTACACATCCGCTTCTAACATGACGAGCTGTCGTGGATCTCCCATTTATCTATCCTTCGATCCTCGGCCAAAAAAAAATTAAAAATTGTCCGAACATAAAAAAAAAATCCTTTTTTCGATAAAAAGATGTCTTTCATCTGTGAGGCGCTTTCCTTATAAGGCTACATCCTCTTCCTGCGAATTCCAAATTTGGTAGCCTGCCACAGATGATCACAAACTACCTTGGGAGTTATCGCCCCGGAGGTTGGGTTGCTATGGCGATGACACACGTTGGAAACGGCTCGATCACCTTGGAGACGAGAGGAGAGTAAGTTGTTGCAACGCTGGTACTCCCTACTCGGGCTAAGAAAATGAGGGCAGAGCGGACAACGAGGACTGGAGAAAAAAAAGAGAAGGGGGGGGGAGAGAAAGAAGAAATTATCATTCATGGGACCGTTTGACATTTGGATTTTCTGGGAACCTTTAGTTTTTTGCTTTGTTTTAACCGAGACTTGGCATGAATATTCCTTGTTTTGTTTTTTTAATGTGGAGTAGATTGAGATCACAGTACGGGTTGTATACAAGTTCAAACAGGTCACATGTAATCAACTTTTGATTTGGACACACAATAACAAAAAGAAAGAAATTGAGTTTACTGTATATGCAGTCATTAAAAACTGAATCAAATTATGTATCCAATTTAAACACACACTGGCTTAAAACAGTTTGTTGTATCATGTGCTTGGATACTGTAATTTCATTGGTCTAGAACAGTCACATGTCCAGTCTATAAAAAAAAGCATATCACACTGCGTTCATTGCGCGCGTTGCCACGCGTGTGGAACCTGCCCGCGCCCTCACGACTGTGAAACCGCGCAGTCTCATGTCGGGCAGGAAAGCCTTCAATTATCAAAGGTTGGATCGCAGTGATTTCATTTATTTCTTGCATAGTACATAACAGGTTAAAACAATTGATCTTTTTGACTTGTTGACATGATAAACAATTGTTGACTGCTGTGATGTGGGATAACGGTATTTCGCTTTATGGCATGGGCCCCTTGAGTGTTTAAAACGGCATATCCCACATCACAGCAGTCAACAAAATATAAGGTAATTAGCAGACAAACATAATCAGCAAATGCCATCCATCAAAATTATGTACACTGTACATTGAATATTTTGAATTCATAAGTTTACATATTCTAGTGCTTTCAGGGAATTGTAAAGAACTTTATAAACTGTTGATTTGAACACTCACTGGTACAGGTATAAAAGAGATTTTGCATGTTGTAAATTAAAAGCCATAGTATCAAAGTACAAGTATGCTCAATTGAAAATTTTTGAAAACAAATTTGTGTTTTCATGGAATACTGTATTCAATTTAATCAACTTGTTTAAACATGTGTACCCGCACTGGTAAAAAGGGATGTTCTACATGTATATTACATGTAGATGTTGTTAATAAATAACAAGAAGCAATTAAAGGGAATGTACAACATTTTCTTTTGCTGCAATTTTCAGAAATAAATGGATTTGGAGGATTAGTATGTTATAGCAAATATTGTTAAAATGACTTGTTTCACGATTTGGGCTTGTAGATGCTGGAAAAACCAAGAAAACCAATCATGTTCTTGTAGTCTGGTTTCCTGACCCCACTTAAGATGAAACAGAGCAATTTATAAACTTTGCGGAATTGAAAGGTCAGAAAATCTGTCTAGCAGGCTTGAACCCCTTTACAGGTGTGTAATCAATTGCAAAGAAAATGCGGAATAACTAATTATGAAAAATTAGGAGCACTTTTTGAAAAAAGCCAGTTTTCTCCAACGCTGGTCGGCTGACCAGCGTTGGAAAAATCCCATTTTTCTTGAAAATGGCAGCACACCAGGAGCCACGATTTTACAGAATATTTTAGACTGTCATTCCCTAACAATCCAGTAAGGTATTTCGTGATAATTCGATCATTTCGTTTTGTGATGTTTGCAAATGTTGTATCTTCCCTTTAAAATTTGAAAATTAAATATATGTCACACACGAAAAAAAATGTATTTTAACAAATTTAGGTTTCCATGGCCTTTAAATTTGAAAATTTTTAATTTAAAACAAAATCCCCACCAGTGTTCACAGTCATTTTAACATATTGAAGAAAAGCTATCAATTTATATATATTTTTGGTAACCAAAGGAATTTGTTTTTACTCCAAGTTTTTGAAAACATTTTGGGTGTAAAAATAAAATTTTACCTCAAAAAAGCAAAAGAATTGATTGTGTTTGTCTCTGTAATGACTCCTGCAAACACTGGAAAATTAGACTTCACCCTAATGCTAACCCATCCTCAATCCTCCAAAAACAACCACGTGCTTTTGGAAGATTTTGTAGGGATGAGGCTGTACGCAATGACATGTACATTGTACATGCCCATTGATTTTGGAGGATGTATTGTGTCAAGGTCTTAATCTGTACCTTGTGTTATTTATAAACGCTTAGCCATGCATAAATTATGCATAGATTATGATATCATCCGCACTGCTTCTGGATATCATAGACTCTGCCGCAACAGTGATTGTTGGAGGATTTTGAAGGATTTTTTTTATATGTAGCGGCAATTGGACGATTTTGAAATACTGATGATGCTGCAAAAATGCCTTGGAGGTTAGGGTTAATCCTGGGTACATTGTACACGTAATTTCCTCAAGACCATAAATTGCCTTGAAGTTCTTCCGTCAGTATGTAATGTCCCAGACAGAGCTTTTAAAGCTAGAATATATCATTTGTACGGTAGCTATCCAAAAAGTAACTGACAAAATTATTGTTGAAAAGCATACTTGGTTTAAAGATAGTAGTGGCACTATTACTCCCTGTTAAATTATTCTTTCTGGCATGCTGTCATTTTAAGAAAGTCATTTCCAAAGATGCGTCTAAAGATGCATTTTTGGAAATTATAGTTAGTTCGTTTTTAATTCGGCGCAGCTGTGAATGGATACACCGTACGCACAAGCGTCGACACAACACACACGCGAGCGCGGTTTTTAAAACTCGTCGGTTCAGTGCGGGACATCACATCGCTGCAATCGACTGAATGAGAACGTGTCACAGACGCTGATTTCGGGCGCAATTCAAAACATGACTCTGCAACTTTCGAATTGAATCGAGATCCTTGAATATTGTTTTCTCAGAATATATGCATTCACTAAACTAAAATTTCATCAGGCTACGTTGGTATAAGCACCCTTCTTTATATTTTGAGCACTTTTTGCTTGTACACATGTAGCTTCCAACAACAAAAATGTACAAATGAAAAATGAAACATTCTATGTCCTCTACCTTTAAGAGTTCATCGAGCGAATAAACCTGAAAAAGTATTTCTTTCAAATCTGATCTATCACCTAATTGTACATGTAGTAGTAAGGCCAAAAAAAAAAATGTCAGTCTTTGGTCAGACTTAAGTTCCGGAATTAACGCGGCCACGCGTTTTTTTGTTGTTGTTTTTTTTTCTTCAAGCTTGGATTGTACAGACAAGGTGGGTACTATTTTGCTTTTTTGGTGTCCTCATGTACATTGGTGTCCTCCATAATTTGCCTTGGTGCTTTCGATCATTTCCCATTTCTTGGTGCTCTTTGGTAAAAAAAATTGAGGTGCGGAAATAGAGGGCGCTGTTGGAGCTACCGCGGAACATTTTGGGGGAAAAAAAAGATCGACGCGCATGATTAAAATCGACACGCGCGCTGACCAGAGACCGACTTATTTTTTTTTTTTGCCTAATTGTCAAGGAGATTACAGACTAGGAGTTTTGTTATCGTTTCTCTGAATCGTTAATTAGATATCATGGTTAATTGGCTAGCTGTCACAGACATTACCACTTCCTTTCATAACGCTGGAATTGCCCAATTACTGTTAGCGAGAAGTCTGCATATGAACACAGAGTTGTTTATTTAATTCTCATTTTCTTAATTGACGGACGTAAGACAGCTGTGTGTGTCCTGTTAATGAATGACCGTCACATTCTGACGTTTCACGCTTTCACCAGCGACTGCTATTTACCAAGTCAGTTTTCCGTGTAATATATTTGGTCTTGCCTATTTTGAATTAAAGGGAATGTACAACATTTGCTTTTGCTGCACTTTTCAGAAATAAATGGATTTGGAGGATTAGTATGTTATAGCAGATATGGTTAAACTGACTTGTTTCACGTTTTGGGCTTGTAGATGCTGGAAAAACCAAGAAAACCAATCATGTTCTTGTAGTCTGGTTCCCTGACCCCACTTAAGATGAAACGGAGCAATTAATACACTTTGGGGAATTGTAAGGTCAGAGAATCAGTCTAGCAGGCTTGTGCTCCTTCACAGGTGTGTAATCAATTGCAAAGAAAATGCGGAATAACTAAATTTGAAAAATTAGGAGCTGTTTTTGAAAATAGCCAGTTTTCTCCAACGCTGGTCGGCCGACCAGCGTTGGAAAAATACAATTTTTCTTGCAAAAGTCAGCACACCAGGGGCCACGACTTTACAGGATGCTTTAGACTGTCATTCCCTGACCATCCAGTAAGGCATTTCGTGATAATTTGATCATTTTGTTTTTGGATGTTTGCAAATGTTGTATCTTCCCTTTAAACTGTTCAAGTGCTGAACTACAGAATAGCTGATAATCTGCTCTGTAATTCTATGTATTTTGTAACTAAATTTTAATTGCAATACTATATGGCATTTGGCCTTCTGGCCATGAGAAATGAAATAATATTCACTTTACATGTAATTAAATTCAATTCAATGATGTTCGTAATTACATGTACATGTACACATACACACGTGAACGTCATTGTACGTGTACCAAATATTAACCCCGGCAAAGTACAGTTTACATCAAGACCTACAATATTAATGATAATTACACGAAATGTACACGTGTACATGTATGTGCAATGTAATTCCACATTAATGGGCCAAAAAGTGTGACACTTGATCTGGAGAAGACCTTTTGAGCTTTGATAATAAAACTAGGATCTTGGTCTCTCAATTTTTGCTGTAAATATTGCAAGCTTTGAACAAATATCCTCACCTGCAAAAATAACTGGTTTTGTATTTTAGAAAAGTTGGATATTGTTTTTAAAAGTGTAACGTACATGTACATTGTAGGCCTACATTTCAAAGGACAGACATTTTAGATACGTACATGTAAAGTCACATGTAAGCATAACATTTAATGATCCCCTAATGTTGTCTGATTTACATTTTTTGTAAGAAGACGTACCCTGGAGGAATGCCATCAGTCAAAACCTAGAAAACTCCGAGTCAATGTGAAGAACTATTTGATATTTTATAATCAGGATTTATACCTACAAACAGACTGGACATTTGTCACAAAATGTCTGTCCCTCTTCGTACGTAACCCCAATCACCTAATAAATTTGAAGCCAGTGCAAAAACTGTTATATTTTTGCTCGATACATTTTGTAGCAATGTAAATGGGTTGATAATGTCAAATGAAAGTGCCTATTAGAAACTAAATTTGTCCTAAGCACCCTTTTCCTTGCAGTGTGTCTGTCCATGTCGTGTACGTGTATGTACCGGTACGTACCGGTACATGTACATGTATAACACAGAAAAAAGACCCAATATTTTCTCAAATAAAGAAGATCGTTTCTTGTAGTTTCTTGTCCTAGTCACTTTCAACTTAGCAAGGTAAAGGAAAAAAATAAAAGAAACATTAGCTCATCTTTTGCCCTTACATGTATGCAACGTCTTAATTTTAAATGATTATTTTGACTAAAACCTATTTGCTATTGAGTGTGCCCAATACTGAAATTACACGTACCGGTATACACATGTACATATGTTAATCACAATAGTGAAAACTAATTGATTAACTTCAATTTCCATCTTCTGTACAATAGCTTTCAGTCTGATGACGTCATCAATTTCAAACTCACACATTTGGGTAAATTCTAAACTTCTGCTTTTTAATAAACAATTTCATTATTTATTTAATCCTAAATATGAAAATATATATTTGACTGGCTATTTTTAAAGATAATATACAACGTTTGCTTTTGCTGTAATTTTCAGAAATGGATGGATTAGGGGGTTAGCTAATATACATGTTATACACTGACCTGTATAAAAAAAAAATTCCAGCCGACCATCGTTGGAAATTGATACAAAAATTCAACTTTTCTTGAAAATGACAGCACACCAGGTGCCATGATTTCACAAGATGCTTGAGACTATCTTTCTGTGTACAGAAGTACACTTAATGCTCAATAAATTTTCTAATAATTCTTAGTGTTACTTCAAAAAATTTAAAGAAAATGAAGTCAGTTGATGAATTTTTGTTCAGGGGGTTATCTACACACGTACTTAAAAGAACCGGTGTATAAACATGTATGTACACGTACATGTGCCAAGAAATCATAACTGTATCAATCACACTCAAGCAAATGAATATTAAAATATGACAATAAAAAATTGACAATAACGACTGTTCATTTGTACATACAATATGTACAGTGCATGTAACTTCTGAGATAGACAACGTAACCTTATTGTTCATTAATCAAAAAAAAATCACTAGCATCCCTACCGTAACCCGACAACACCCGGCACTTGCAATACTCACAATTAAATTGCACACATCTGCAACGGATGATTTGCCACGAAGGAATCCCAGTAACAATAATAAATACGACCAAATCCAGGTCCGTGATATTCTAATAATATCCACTTAATATAATCCGCATGATGGGCAAAACATCGCACATAAATAACGAGGTATGAAATAAAAAAAAAACACTGACGGTAATACAGTATGGTTTAACACCCAAACGATCCTCGATCGTCGCAATGCTGGTCGTTATAACAAATGTTCATCCCGGTTACACACTGATTAGAACGCCGGACCGAACACTGCGGTAGCACACACATGTGTATAACTTCCTCAAGCATCCTCAATGATAACAACAAGCACAATGCCCACGCGTTTTTTTTTTCTTCTTCTCTCTTTTACTAGATCTAATGCAATTCGCTGGCAATACGGCAGTTAGGATGTACCGGTATTATTATACGCAGTCGCTATGCAAGGTTGACCCCAGCGTGCGACCCCTGGCATTTAAGACAGGAGCTGTGGACGGATTGAGCGCGGACGGTGCGAGTGAGATAAATGAAGGCAAAGGGGGGGGGGGGGGTTTGAGGGGAGGTTCATCATGCATCAGTCACTGCCTGCCGTCGTTGGTAGACTTGTATTCAAGTGGTCTGTTTATTCACATGGCGGGCTGGGAGCTCGTCTCGATATGTATTGCAATTATCAGAAAGAGTCCGAGCATAAAATATGTGGAGAAATGTATTTTTTTTCAGGAGCTGAATATAATTTGCTCATATTTTTTTCCCTCATTAATTTTCTTGCTTCTGGTAATTCTATTTGCAGATTACTCAAGTACATACCGGTACTTCAAAAACATTTCATGATTGTAGTTCAGTTGTTAAATTTCTATAAATACTTCTAGAGTGTGCATAAATGTACTGTATAATGTTTTTTTGAATTTTTTTTGTTTGAATTTTTTGTTTGATTTTTCTTTTTGATTTTTGATATTTTTTTTGTTTATTTTTAATTTTTTTTTTGCATTACGTATATTAACTGTGAATCCATTCAATATTATCAGCGTTTTTGTGTGTGGAAACGAATGGCACCCCACCAAGAGTTGCAATAATAAGATGGATACATGTACATTGTTACTACCGGTATTAAGGGGATTTTTCGTATGGCAAACACATTGGAGTGTCCTGGACTGGATTTTCAACAGAAATGAGTAAGGTACATGGACCCAGTTACTGCTACTATGAATGCCCAAGAAATGTGTCATTGGGTTCCTGTATTATGGTGGGTTTTGAAAGATGGATGGAGGAAAGTTTCTAGCATGAAAGTTCCTCTAACATTACTTTGGGCATTTATTAAGAGAATAAATAATGCTGGCCAGTTTTAAACAGGTATGTTTAAAACGACTAGGGGCCTAGATACAGATAATACATGTATTCCCAAGCCGAACGTGAGGGCCATTATCCGCAACGAGGCCCCCAACCAGTTTTAAACGTACTTGTTTTATACTGAGCCAACCAAATACATTTAATTTATTCCCATTCATAATTTTACCTTTCAGTCAGAAAGTCAAAACAGGTCAAAAATTGATAATTTGCCAACGATTTTGTTCATCAGTTTTGCCTCGTTTTTTTAAACAAACAAACCTCTGGCCATGTCTATGTGCCTCGCGCACGTAGTGCAAAAAATCTCCGTTTATGAAGATTGGCGTGCGCGCGGCACGTACTGCGCGATGTGGCACAGAACGCAGCGGTGCAGGAATAAAGTGTTTAAAACCAGCCGGTGTTTTCAAACCCCCCACGTGACGGGCTCTCAACCAACAGGAATGGGTAAACTGAATCGACCAAGGATTCAAGTTTGCTTGAAGATAATATTGTCTAGGTCTTTGACAATTACATTTTGTACAACTACATGAACGTGTGGGAACGAGCTTACATGTACAATGTAGATAACTGTGGCTCCAGACGCCTGTATCAGACAGGGATGTAAATGTATACATGTGTCTTTGGGGAAAATTAAACCTTTGATATTTCGGTTCAGCTCGGTGACTTTAATGGCCAGTCACACATGACCAAACATAAATCTGGTGCTTCTCCGTGAGAACAAAAAAATATGGATTTTGTTGCCGTCGTTGCCGTGACATCACTCACAGGTCAATGACGTGTTGCCATAGCAACTGGTTCATGGTTGTTTTTTGTCTCAATACAAAGTAAGTTGCCACATTCAAAAGATTTTTAAAAAAGGTTAAATGTAAAAAGATTATGCTGAAAAATTGCTGCAAAGTTGCCTGGAGTTTGAAATAATATATATCTGACGGTTTTCTACTGTTAAACTTGTGGTGGGATTTAAATTCGGATTTCTAAAAATTCAGTTTCAATTCCACCATTCGGTTTCGATTTTGGAATCTGAATATATACAAAACCAACCTTAAAAAAACATAACCCTAACAGTCCTGAATCCTCCAATTGTAATATGATTTTGCACACCCCCTAGGGAGTTAGGGGTTCATCCTTTTTTGGTGACACTGAATTTGCTCCATGGTCTCTGATTGTAACTGCATTCACTTGCTAGTGGTGTTCTTAGTTTATGAATAGCCTGCCCATTTGACGTATTGAGGGTTCAGATCCATTTTGTCATCTGTTTGTGTTTTTGTGAATGTCCATTGGTCATTGACTCCTGCAAACTACTGGAACGGTACACCCAAACATTGGGAGGGCATTTCGTGCGGCACCTCACTCGTCACTTTTTGGCGGCATGACTGTGAGCTGGATGTACCCAGTCAAATTTTGTACTGAATGTGTATTCCTACATGTATGTGCTGGGCAGTTGTTCATTATACCCCAGCATAGAGCTGTGCCAATATACAGTATTCAAATGTTTTATTATCCACCAAATAGCATTTTTGACAATTTGAATATTCGAAGAAAAAAACATTATCTTAGTGGTTTTATTGTTGGTCATAATTGTGATGCGATCAAGCTAAATGAGTCGGTTGTCGGGAATTTTCATTTGGAGATTCAGGCCAAAATACGGCCACTTCATCACATCACTTCATCATATCTCTTGGTGTTCCAACTTTCATAAATTTTGAACTAAAGATGGCACCAGCATGCGGTTTTCACAGCAGTAATGCTGAGATTGTGCTCTTTTCAAATCTGTAAAAAAAAATGACTAGGGTCGACAAACGACTCATTTAGCTTGATCACATAGGCCTACATGTATGCTACATTTTAGTTGACAGTTGTTTGACTTCAAAACTTCTGTGAGGAATATTAACTCTAACCCTCAATCCTCCGAAGTCCTCTCTCTGGGCAGTTTTGCTGCATTTTGGAGGATTGAGGATGAATGCACATTCAGTATACTGGTTGATTTTGGAGGATAGAGGACGAATGGTGTTTGAAGAAGAGGAGGATTTTGGAGGATTGAAGCTGCGTGCATTTTGAGAGGCAGGGATGTTGGAGGATTTCAAGGATTGAGGCAGTGGGAATCCTTCAGGTGAACACTTGTGCACAATTTTGGAGAATTTTGGAGGATCGAGGATGGTTCCTAGCAAAAAGGGCCTAGGGGGTTAAGGTTAACTGTAACTTCCTCTTTAAAATCTTTCAAATATCACCTAGTAAGCTACAGGTACCTCAAAAAAAAAAAATTATATCAATACATAGCTTATTATAGAATGCCTGAATAAATTCCCGTCATTATATTATATCATTAATAATATCATTAAATTATCCATCCCAACCCGGGGCCTGGCCGCACCACAAAAATAGTATTTCTATTCCACGGTAAATAGAAAGTTCCATATTGCACGTTCACACTGTTGGTGGCTCCGACCAATCAGATTACGAGGATCCAGGTGTTGTATAAAACAAATAATAAATGTTTCATATCCGCGCAATGGAAGGAATAATTCATTCGGTGACAGGCTCGGCTTCGCCTTGTGGAATGGAACAATTCCATCTGTCATTGTGTCAATTCAGGAAATTATTCTTATCCCTGCACTCATTAATATTGATATTTTAATTTAAGCTCATTGTCAATTTTTGAATTAATTTCTGACTAACGCCATCAATTAAGGCTGACGCATGTCACATGAAAAAAATTGGATCAGCACTTTGCGAATATCGGAATATTTTATCAAACCAAGTTACCATAATCAAATACTAAATTACTTGACAGTACTTGAAAAAGCACGGCCCTATCCCAGCAGATTTGGTGGAAATAAAATTTAACTTCTGCTGTTACAACGTCCTTTTTGGGGCCGTTACCTGTAGGTACCGGTATTTAAAAAGTGAAATGTTGTCATCAAACGTTGACTATTTTGAGCATGTACAGTACATTAGTGTATACGGTGTGAAATTAGTGAAGATTTGAGTAGCCATACATTGATACACTACAAGTGGCAATGACAGCAAATTATCTGAGAATGGACTAGGTCAAGTCTAGCGTGCTGGAGGACGCACGAAGGAAAATGAATTGCGCTGAGGATAACCATGTCATCTTGTCCATGTACACGTAGTACACATAAACATGTACAATATGTACAGGGATACTAAAAAATTGACTGTGCACATAACATTGGGTTTATTACTTATATTGGTGCAATTTTTATGCACAAAATGCGTATGAAGTAAGGTATTTTAAATTTTTTGAGTGCATTTGGAAACACATTTATTATAAAATTGCAATTATTAATGTTGACAATCAACTAGCTACTGATACTATAATATTTCACTGACAGATGTCGATATATAAGGGGAAAAAAAAACCTGTATATTACTATTATTAGTAGCCGAGCTTCATAATTCAAGATGCCACATTTTTGAAGCCATTTAACATTGAAACCTTAGCCTAGATGAAATTTTGCTAACAGTTGTTGAATTTCAGATAAATTTTTCACCATGTACATGAACTGTACAACATTGTACATGTGATACGTAATAGACTACAAGCCTTGTACAAGGTAGCTCTCCAAATGTTTACAGGGACTAGAGACATTTTTACAAGACTGAAGCGGGATGCAGTTTGATTTGAAAGAAGTTGTTCAACCCTCCCTCGTTGGCTGTCAAAGTTTTAAATTCTTTGCGAGAACAATCATCATCAATGGGGTGGAAAAGAGGACAAACAATTTGATGTTATTATATCAAATGCATGTCTGCATACATTAATATAAAGTACAAACTAAACACATCTACTTCTGTTACAAAAATGTGACTTTGAAATATTTAAATACATACTGTGTACATGTGTTAAATTTGATTGAACCTTCATAATGACAGCTGTACTATCTTTTTTTACTGAAATATTCACTGACCTTTTTATTTTCAAAAAATTCTTGAATTCCCCCCCCCCCAATTTTTTTTCTTCCGATGATACATGATTTACGAAAATTGTTTTAAATGTCATAAATGTGTGTGCCAGTATAAAAACAAGCCCCTCAAAACCACACATTAGGTAATTCTGTATTGATCGTCATCAGTGGAAAATTTAAGGTTTCACATACATGTGAATTAATGTACACACATTGTGGGCACATCATGCACTGTATTTAAATGGATATTGCAAAATCTGCATGAATTGTTCCAGCATGAATTGTTGGTTTTAATGTTTCTAGAATAATAATTAAAGTCCACAACGTTGCTGCCATTTGCCCATGCTCAGAAGAATTTTCCTCACACAATGACAGTACTCGTGTATTTGCAATACATAATCAGTTGAAATTTGTTGTCTGCGCTCGTCACCATTCACAGGCAGTCAGGCACAATGCGACATACATGCTTAGTACATGTACATTTGTAGGTCTACATTTAATTTGTACACCCAGACCATGTCATGTTTATTGGAGGACGCGATATTCATAACTTATACAAATTGTACCTGTAAGACAAATACCCATTCACGTGCCATTCACGTGGCTGATCTTAAACGGTTGGTAAAACACCAGCTGGCTGATCTTAAACACCTTTACAATATCACATGAAATTTGGGCTCCAAATCCAATGAAATCTGGTCCCTTTTCCTTTTTATTGGTTAAACGTTAACAATCTTCACTTAGCAATACTACCAATGAGTCAGTATTTCATAGTCCTAAATTCACACTACACTGGCACAGCTGCGTAGTACGCGCCACGCACGCAAATGTCCATATAAGGAGTTGTTTACGACTACTCATGAGAGGCACATACCATAACACAGTACAGTAAAATTGTTAAACAAAATCGTTGGAAAGATTTTGACTTGTTTTGACTCTTTGACCGAAAAGGTAATGAATGGGAATAAATGTGCTTGGCAAACAAGTCCGGTCTTAAACGGACTTGTTTAAAACCTGCTAAGCACACATAAATTCTCTTTTTTACATAGAGTGCGTAATTACGGAAAGATTTCCATATAAGAAGTTCACTCAACACCCTGTGTACAAACCCTATGAGAGTGGACTGAACAATTCTTGTGTTTTCTAAAAAAAATGCTTGTATTTTCTCACTGCTCAAATTGACTTTGATGACATGAAATTGCTATCTGGGGGCTTGTTAGTCAATACAGAGGAAAATTAGTGAACTTCTTATATGGAAATCTTTCCGTAATTACTTGCACATAAATTGTTTACCACACCTTGACCATCAATTTATGTGTTAAAATCTGTCCTTGCCACACACTGTTGAATGTGTCCTGTTGACTTTAAAACAGTACATGTACCAGTAAGTTTCCCGAGGTTAACCACAAGGCCAATTGGGTTGAAACTTTCTTTGTACATGGGACAGGGATGCCTTGGGGGAGACCGTACAATTGGAGGAAACTATGATACTATTAGTGATATTTGCAAAGTGTGTAATTACTTCCACATAGTGTTTACCACATCCTGAGCGTCATTTATGTGTGTTAAAAATTTGTCCTTGCCACACATTGCCCACGGTGTCCTGTTGACCTTAAAGATGCACATTCGACCAGATTGCACCATAAAAAAAACCACATTTACGTAGAAAATGGTGGAAACCTAGTACTGTTTACAACTAGCATGGCAGTATTTTTTGGCCTTTTCTATCCATACATTTGTCCAAATTCATCCGATTTTGATCCATTTTAACAAACAATTGGCACTGCATTAATTAAATGTACATGTACCGATATTCTATTCACTGTGCGGTAATTACAAACAAAACAGTCAGTTTCCAAGGTATAATTTTGTGAACATTAATATTGTACTTTTTAATGCTCATTCCAACTATGGAATGCGAACATGAAGCCAATTTGACATCACAAAACGTTTGCTGCAAAAAACTCCTGGAGTTGTGTTAAAACTTTTGTGAATACGCACCGCAAAAACATGCCATGACGTCACAAATGTAATTTTTTTTAAAGCAATCCTTGAAAATACACCTTTGTGTCTCATTTAACCTTATTTTCAATTTTTGTTTTGTCATTTTAGAGGATTTTGGTGCCTTTTTGGTTTTATATTAATGCGAATTTCCATAAACATATTCATGAGCAAAATGTGTTATGTCATTTCAGGCAGATATGTTACGGCTTTTTCAGCTCAAAAAGTTTCGGATATTTTGCTGTCGTAAATGTTCTTTTCTTTGGTGATTCATTGTTGTGTCAGTACATGGCAGTAAGCCAGTGAGCAAACTTTTCTAACAAATGTTTTCAATGAGCAGATTTTTGGGTTCACATTTGAACAGAAAAACCCTAGCTGAACAATATCTTCCTGAAATGACATCACAGCAACAGCGCCCTCAGTTGCCCAGAAAAGCATGGACAATTTTTACATGTTTAAAGAAGGGCACTTTTGAATAAAATTAACCAAAAAAGGATGTCAAATAGTTTTCATACTTTTAAGAGGAGTAGAAAGTTGCACAAAATGTGTTTGTAAGAAAAAGTCATTTCATGGACACTTTAAAGTATAGCCGAAACAAGACTGGTAAATCTGCAGGTACGACTAGTGCGACTAGTCGACGTAGTCGCCAATTCTATCATGCGTGCACGAGGCACGCTGTAGTCTGGTTCCCAGACCAAAAGATTCTGACTATTCCTGATGATCAATATAAACGTGAGCGTCGGGAATAATTGTCAGGTCTGTGAACCAAACTATCACAGGGCCTGTGTGCGGCGCGCGTGCCTCGTGCATGCACGCATGATTGACAGGTGAGTGATCCTTGCATATTGTTTCTTATCCTGTCAGGTATTGCGCAAGGTCATTGTTCAGTTGGACCAAAAAGTTGCCAAGAAGCCTCCAGAAAGTATCGTAAATTTCGCAGCAGCTGGGCAACTGACACTGGAAGCAGGTTCTGACTTTGTTGTTAAGAGGGTGAGTGTATTTTCAAAGCATAAATGAACTGGGTCTGAAGTCGGAATGTGGAAATAACTTTGCAAACATGTCCGAGTTGTTTCAGTGCATGGTGGATGTGTGGCCTATGTTTACGGAGGTAGTCCAGTAAATTGGCCACATTTATGGGGCTAGGCTTAACAATGACTATCAAATTAATAATGTTCGCTCAACGAGAAGGTACATGTAATTAAATATGGTGCAGGCCTACTCGTATACACATGCATGAGGGCGCTACACGATCTGCCAGCTTACGAATGGAAAACAATGCCAGACATGTCAGACCAGTTCACGGCTAAATAAACACTTTTTATTTAGGTTAAATTTAGTACAACGGGCCTACTCCTAGAACTATGAGGCTCTACGTAGTGGAGCCTCATAGGTTCAGAATCTCGCAAAATTGCTGTCAGCACAAAACACTAACAAAAACGTCCATCCCAACCAAGCTTTTTCCCACAGAACCGCTGCACAGTTTGCCCCTAAACTCCATACAATACCTCATGACATACTCACGTTATGTGCACCCAACAAACATCGGTGGATTATGTTGGTTTTTCGGCAAAAATGATGAAAAATATGCCCTTTCCGCACTGAGCCAACCTGACACTTGAAACGTGCACGCGCGCAGAATGAACGCAGTCATTTTCGGGTTCGATCGCTCGGAGCGCGCCGTGGGGGGGTACGTACTTGCACTTGTACGCATGCACATACTATGGTTCCGCCCCTACACCATACCCCCCGCGGCGCGCTCCGAGCGATCGAACCGAAAATGACTGCGATCATTCTGCGCGCGTGCACGTTTCAAGTGTCAGGTTGGCTCAGTGCGGAAAGGGCATATTTTTCATCATTTTTGCCGAAAAACAGACAGAATCCACCGATGTTTGTTGGGTGCACATAACGTGAGTATGTCATGAGGTATTGTACGGAGTTTAGGGGCAAACTGTGCAGCAGTTCTGTGGGAAAAAGCTTGGTTGGGATGGACGTTTTTGTACTTAATTAGTGTTTTGTGTTGACAACAATTTTGTGGGGTTCTGAACCTATGAGGCTTCACTACGTGGAGCCTCATAGTTCTAGGAGTACAACGGGCCCTGCACTAGTTTGTATAATTTTGATCAGTACGGCCCTAAAAAACGCTTTTTTTCTTACCTGTTTTAGCACTTAGAGATGATGTGAGCGTCACAGCAGTTCACACGCTGTCGTCGTTTAAATTTACCCCATATTTCCCCTATAATTATAAATGTAAATCAAAACCCTGCCCTCTTTCTGCTCATGTGCTGTATTGGAATGGCTATGGCAGTATGGGAATGGCTATGGCCGGGGATGCGAATGAAAATCGGCATGATCGAATATTTGCCAAGTGTCTGTTCGTTGTCTGGAACGGGGTCCTAAATTACACTTTTAACCAAACAGTTATATCATAGGCATTATATGAACGAATGCAATCAATGAAAATCAACTTACCATTGGTTTATTTCCACAGATTTTTGCAATCATAGTCCGGCCTTGTCGTAAACACAGCTCACACTCACTAGTCACTGACAGCTCCGTAAACCATCCCAACAGAGGGCGCTATTAAAACTTAACGGTGTACAGAAAAACAAAAATATTCCGCACACTCGAGGTTTTTTAATGTCTCATTCATTGTGCTCATTACATAATCAGGATAATGCGATCATCATTATGATTTCCTTCGAGATGGGGGGCGGGGGCAGGTTGGAAAGATGCTCTATCATTAAACACTACTGATATTGTTTAAAATGAAGCTGAATTTTGACAGGAGATTTAATGAAAATGTTGAATAAATGTCATCATTCAATGAGAATAAACTACAGGTAGACTTTTCAGAAATTGTGAATCATTGGAAAATCTTTTGTTTGTAATCTAGACTGTGTGATATAGACATAATTCTCAAGTTTTGTTAATGCTAAGGTCATGACAGTTCTGATGTAGATTTATCAATCTATGATATCGCCCTCCAGTGACAAATGGCAGCAAACTCTAGTCTTTTGTGCGTGCAACATGTAACAGTACACATCAATGTAAAATCCCAAACATGGTGGCCATTGTAATGCCCTAACAAGTTTTGTACACGACACAAAACAGTATACATAAATGACAAAAGCTTACTTTGGATCACACATTCAGTTTTTATTCATGACATATCATACCACTCAGAGCAAAGACAACATTGTAACTTGGGGAATATATTGCCTTCCAAAATCCAACAGTTTTTCAAAACCAGGCATTGCAAACATAAACGGACCAATCAACTTGCAGAATCTCTTTAGACTCAGATGGCCAAAAACCTTGGCACTCAACTCCCCCCCCCCCAAAAAAAGAAAACCCCTCCCAATTTAATGCTCTGGTTAGCACTGTAAAGCCTATTTTTCTTTTCAGTAACAAAAAACAATACAAACTTTTTTAAAATAAATTTGCTGATGTAATCCTCAGCACACAGCAAAAAAGAAAAGAAAAATAATACTTAACAAAATGTAACAAGCACAGTTGTGTTTCCATGAAGACAAATAGTACCTTTTTCAGGCTAAACTTTTTTATAAGAAAAAACAATACTTGCAAATTTCTTACTTATGGATGGAGAATTGTTTACTGCCGTCTGTTAGAACTGATATGTGAAAATTGCTTAAAATGGGTTCCCGGGATAATTTTGCCAACCAAAAAAAATTCGCTTAGTCAGATTTGGTAAGGACTGTGATACACTATGGATTGCCATCAATTTCGTTTACGATAAAGGTGGTTTTTAAACTAAGCGGGACAGACTCACATTTTTTAACATCTATATGTATTCAAAGCTACATGAGAATCAACAAGTCACACGTGACCTCCCGTCCCAAAACCCGACCGTAACTGCAGGAAGAGCTTACGAGTTCTGCGCTTTCACTTGGTGAAATTACAGCATGCAAGGAATACAGGTCATGCCCCAACTACAGCACTGTATCCCAACTTTAGTTGGGACTTTCCAACTACAGTTGGGATGGTCCTGAACTAAAGTTGTGGCCATCGCTATAGTTGTTGCGTAACAGTGCCCAAAACTCCAAAGACCAATATGAAGAGTTCGGCTGTCGGTTTTGTGACGGCGGGTCACAGACATATGCCTTAGCTTGTTGGCTTCGTAAAGCCAAAGAGGGAGCCCTCAGCTTGACCTGCGATTTGCTTGCGCAACGGCATCAAGCAGAAAATTAATGCTCAGGTCACAAAACTGAGAAATCGTGTGATCCTCGTGGAACATGTGGCATCTTGACACTTGCAACCATGCTCACGTCACCAAAGATGCGACGATTCCTCGGCATAGACGTGATCATGTGGGGTCTCCTTCCTTTTTAAAACCCCGGACGAGAAACTATTCTTATGTGTAAGATTTCCAAAGCCAACAAGTTAAGGGAGTTATCATATCCATTGCAGTGATTTCACAAAGAGCATTTTTTAAAGCTTGGTTAACTTTAGACAATGACGTGCTTAGAAAGGCATTGGCTAGGAACTATTGGGGACAATCAGGATCCTTTGAGCGAGGATAGACCAGCCCTCATGATCTCATCGACTAGTAGAAGGTTGCCAGCGATCACGGTACTGTTGAGAAAATGGAAAAAATTTCATCAAATTTAATGCATATTCTAGATGGAGCAGAAAAGTCTGGAGCCAATTTCATGCAACCTTGACTCCATGGGCTGCGTGCGCGTTCCCTCACTAACCCCTGGCCGTGTAGAATATGGAAATGATGCTGATCGACTATTCAGAGCGTACTGCGCGCAAGTGGAGTGTCATGGCCTAGCGGTTAAGAGCGCCGGACTCATGCTCTGGTGTTTCAGAGGCAACAGTGACGAGCCCGGGCGCTGACACTCGTGCCCTTAAGCAAGGCACTTAAACCATTATTGCTTCGTCCTTCGGATGGGACGCAAAGCCGTAGGTCCTGCGTGTTGTACAAGGCCTAACGCACGTAAAAGAACCCAGTAACGCCTATCGCTAAGAGAAGGGGTTCGTCCCGGTGTTTCTGGCGGGAAGGATGTGTATACCCTGCCCGTGTGACCCCTGAGAAGGGGTGTTGGTGCAGTATTCATCAAGACAAGATATCTTGAAGGCTGCACGCACTGTATGCGCTCGTGTTATCTCCTGCATGTCACGTCATGTACAGTCGACTCTCGTTATAAACTTGTTCGGACCTAGCCAAATTGTTTGTTATATCAGAATTTTGTATTAAGGCCCCGTGGATTAATTCCGATTTGCGTGCGCCCCCGTGCGCCCCCGTGCGCCCCCGTGCGCCCCCGTGCGCACGCAGGCAAGCTCGAACAAAGGAGATTTTGAACCCACTGGCCCGCATCGGCACGCATCGGCACGCATCTGCCCGCATTGGCACGGACTTGCTCGCAGTGGCACGCAAACGGGCTCAGTACCAGGCGGTACAACATTACAAACAAACCGCAGAAATGCACAATAGACATCGTCTTCGACTTTAGCCATTGTGTCCCTTAATCCGCTCATTAGTTGGTTGTAAACACATGGCAGGGCCAAGCATGACTCATCTACTCTGGTGGTACCAATAATTACACGCGTTCCAAAAAGACAGGAAATTTTAACGAAATGATAAAAGTGCCCAGGAAAGGACAGGAAATGCCCCAAACATTACCGCGTGAGCCGGTACTTTCATTTAAAACACCGTGTAAAATCTACTTGAAAAATCGAACTGTCTTTATCATAACTTTATAAATAAAAATGGTACGGACTGGTACACTCGTACCCAGAACTAAGTGCAGACTTCATAAACATAAACACACCTGATACATGTATTTACTTTTGAAATTTGGCATCCGCGCGGCCAGGGTACCGGAATGTCGTCAGTGCAAATTTTACTTGGGTCGGTGCAATTCAAAATTGAAAATTTGAGAGCACATAACATTTTTTTTTATGTCAATGAGAAAATGGATACAACAGTTACAATGAAACGAACAAAACATTCAACTTCAATTGTGCATGCATGGGCCTACAGCAAATAAAATACCGATTGCCATTGCAACAAAAAAATCAACTTGACTCTCAATGGGCGCGGCCCCAATTATGAGGCCTATTACTTTATCAACATATCATGACGATACGTACGTGCAGGCCTATGATTGATGTACACCAGTGCCTATCATGACTTTTGATCGGAGGACTATAAAGTTGAATGATGAAAATGAATTTAATGATGTGTATTCTTTCTCTTTCAATAATTGGTGTTTAACTTGAATAATGGAGTGGAACTTTCTTAAAAATGCAGATTAATATAAATTAAGAATAATGACATAAATAAAGCAGTCTTTCAACTGACTGTCATATTTACAGTAAGAACGTTCGGTGTCTTTCAATTAAAACCGAAGCTCTCAACGAAAAATAAAAAGAAATATAATATGTCCGGAGCTCAATCAAACGACGCAAAAAAGCTATGAAAATAGCCTAGCCTTACGTACGTAAAGTGTAGTACCGTAATTTTCGGAATATAAGCCGCGGCTTATACGTTGAATTTGCCCATGAAAATGTTTACTGCGGCTTATACACAGGGCGGCTTATACGCCGAGACTTGAAGAATAAAAATAAGATTCACATGTGTATTTAATGTACTGGTACAAGAAGAGATGTGTTGCTGAAATGAATTATAAATTAAGAAAGTCATTAACAAACCGAAACCACGTCTCACGTAAAGGTACAGAGCGGTAAAAAGTACGGTGATGAAAGCTGTCTTCGACACTTGCGACCAGCCATACGGGGATACGTGATACTGGTACAGTGCAGCAGCGATATGCAGGCATGCTTTCCCCCAGCGGACCACACCATTTTTGGTAATAAAGGGGTGTTCTTTCTTGGGAACAATAATTACCAATATTTTCGCTGTTTAAAAAAAAAGAAAAAAGACGACTAAATTTTTTATGGCGTTCGAAACATTTTTTTATTACATAATCAGTTGTTCAACGTCACAATATATTTTGTTTTCTTGAAATGTATTCAAGAAACGATGTAAAACTCAAAAGAGGGACTAAATCACCCCTTACAAAATTAATGGAATCGTCTATTAAAATGTCCGCTTCGTTTTGACTATTTCCGAAGAAAGTTACGATCGAAACTTGAATTTTTATCGCAACTACTGGTTAGTAATCGCAACAATTTGATAAGTTTTGAGGTAAAAACGGACCTGTTTATTCTTAGGACAAAACAAATCAGCATCTGTTGCCACAAAGCAAGATTTGTAGCGCTCCAGTCAGACAACACACGGTGGGTTTCACGTGCTGTGGGAAAATGTTGTCATTCACCGGCGTGCGTGGCGCAGGCTGCCGGGCTACAACGGGGCAGCCGACAGCAGTTCCCGGTGTTTATTTCTCATCAATTCCCATATTTGTTTGTAAAAGTATCGATTGTAAATGATTTGATATAACTTTTGTGGTCCTTTTAATAGCTTCTGTAGTGTAAATGGAACTGGTTCAGAGCATTTTGACTAGAATTTGGAGGCCTTACAAAATTGAAACCGCAGCGGTCGGTGCGGCTTATACGCCGACTTCAAATCTTAATTTGCAGATTTTTGCGTGCTGCGGCTTATACGCCGCGCGGCTTATATTCCGAAAATTACGGTACATGTAATGTCACGTATCATAAAAGAGTAATCCAGACACCATGCATTGTGGCACTGCCATGCACCAACGTCTTTTATGTCATTGGAACTCCAGCCCTTTCATCGCAAACCTTTCATTATTTATTACAACCTCTTTTTCTGGTGCCGCCTTGGCCGGCTACCCAATTTCTTTTGTCAGCGTTAATCTAGGGATTAGTGTAGCAACTCTTGCCTGTGCTCAATAGCCCGCATAAGCACGCAATGGCACGCAGTTGCCCGCAACGGCACGCAACGGCACGCAATTGCGGGCAGACCAGTGCAGCACGGGGTAGCACGCATGAGCACGCGTGCGCTCGCGTGCGCACGGGGGCGCACGGGGGCGCACGCAAATCGGAATTAATCCACGGGGCCAAAGAGGAACATCAGTCCCATTCATTGTGCACATGAATGCACAGTCGGGACTAAGGCTTTATGTTTGTTATAACCAGAATTTTGTATTAACAGAGTTTGTACTAACAGAGTCGACTGTACAAACATTTTGTTTAAGACTACACGATCGCTCTACGATATGGAAAGTCATCAGGGGCCAATTTCCTGGCCCTGCTAAGCACAAAAATTTGCTTAGCACAAAAAAAGTCTGGCTTATAAAAGCAGGTTACCAGCCAAAACTCCAAGTGATGTATATTGCTCTTGAGTAGTATTAAGCTGTTGTTCTAGCATGAAAATCACATGGAGTTTTGGCTGGTAACCTGCTTTTATAAGCCAGACCTATTTTGTGCTAAGCACATATTTTTGCTTAGCAGCGCCGTGAAATTGGGCCCTGGAAGCCTTTGATTACCTCACAGGAATTGTGTTGGTGCTAAGTCTATGGGCAAAAGTGGTTTCTACAAAACTTGAAGGGATGTGAAGTGCAGAAGACTAGGAGGGTTCAACAAAACTCACCATGAATGAAGAATTGTCTTCTTGACGCAATAGTTATCCCAGATGCCCGCATCAGCTGCCACAATAGCCTCACCTGAAAAATATAGCGAGAAATAAGTTTATTCAAAAATACCATTTTCTTCCATAATTCATTAGCAGGCGCAGCTGAAGACATCGGCTAAATTATTATTTTTGTTCAGAAGGGCACAGTTAAGCAAGTTTTAAGGTTGAGTGCAATTTATAGCCAGCTTTTATTGTTGTGGTTGTATCCATCGCAAGACCGGACACAAGTAAATCACGAATCAATTTACAAGTCTTGTCACAAGTAACAGGCGATTAACAGCAACAAAGGAATAACTTTATTCACAGTCCATTTAAGTAGCTTGTGAGTTGCTTGGGACTGGATGATTGTGATGGACTTGGGAGGAATTGTGGGGACTTGTGATGGACTGGTAATGGACTTGTGGACTTGTGATGGACTGGTAATGGACTTGTGATGGACTTATGATGGACTTGTGATGGACTTGTGATGGACTTGTGATGGACTTGTGATGGACTTGTGATGGACTTGTGATGGACTTGTGATGGACTTGTGATGGACTTGTGATGGACTTGTGATGGACTTGTGATGGACTTGTGATGGACTGGTAATGGACTTGTGGACTTGTGATGGACTGGTGATGGACTTGTGATGGACTGGTGATGGACTTGTGATGGACTGGTGATGGACTTGTGATGGACTTGTGATGGACTTGTGATGGACTTGTGATGGACTTGTGATGGACTTGTGATGGACTTGTGATGGACTTGTGATAGACTTGTGACTGACTTGTGACTGACTTGTGACTGACTTGTGATGGACTTGTGACGGACTTGTGACGGACTTGTGACTGGACTTGTGATGGACTTGTGACGGACTTGTGATGAACTTGTGATGGACTTGTGATGGACTTGTGACGGACTTGTGAGGGACTAGCATACAACTCTGCTAGCTTTTGTGACAACAAATAAATTGAAAAGTTTCTCAACTTGCTGAAACCGAACATCAGCAGAGGTGCGAGATCCCACCGCTTTGCCAACTCTCTCCCAAAACAAAAGAATAACTGTGCCAAATAAACAGGAAAAAAAAAGGCTCATGATTGGACTCACCGGTGGATATATCAACCCCAACCAGCTGCTTGCTCTCTGCGTACTCCTCTTGCAGCTTGACAATGACCTCCTGGGGGTCCAGACCAGAGTTCTGAGCTAGGACCTTGGGGATGATCAAGAGAGCATCAGCGAAGGCCTGGACACCTAGACGGGCACGGCCTTTGACCGTTTCCTTGAATTTGATCAGGCCAGCGTGGATGGCGATTTCCAAGGCACCAGCACCGGGAACAACGGCAGCTAGAAGAAGAGGGCAGGAAATTAAAGTTAATCAAGCAAATTGGACATGAGGCATGGCTTGTGTAAACATTTCTCTCAGTATGATGGACAAGGAGGGGGGGACAAGGGAGGGGCGGACAAGGGAGGGGCGGACAAGGGAGGGGGACAAAGGAGGGGGTGTTTGAGGGATGGGGTAGAGGAGGGGTGTAGGGGTGGGGAAGGGGTTTAGGAGAGATTTGGGAGGGGACGGGCGTTGGAGGATTGGGGTGAGGGTGGCGGCGTTGGAGGGATGGGAGTAGGAGTGGGGGCCAGGGTGGGGGAGAGGCGTTGGAGGGTTGGGAGTGGGGGTGGGGTATTGGAGGGATTGGAGTAGGATCGGGGTTGAGTGTAGGGGAGAGGCGTTGGAAGGATTGAGGTACGGATGGGGGAGGGGGCGTTGGAGGGTTGGAGTGGGGGCGTTGGGGGGTGGGAGTGGGGGTGGGACGTTGGAGGGTTGGGAGTGGGGGTGGGGTATTGGAGGGATAGGAGTAGGATCGGGGTTGAGTGTAGGGGAGAGGCGTTGGAAGGATTGAGGTACGGATGGGGGAGGGGCGTTGGAGGGTTGGGAGTGGGATTGGGGCGTTGGGGAGGGCATTGGGGGTGGTGGTGGGGGGAAGGGATGTACTTACCATCTTCAATGGCATTCTTGACGGCACGTAGACCATCATGTATGGCATCCTTGATCTGGCTGAGAGTGTGTTTGTTGGGTCCTTTGATCAGGATGGTCACAGAGAGAGGGTTAGCACACTCCTCCACAAAGGTGAACTTCTCTTCTCCCTGTAACGAGAATTCAAAACAAGAATTGACAAAGCCATCCGTTTTAATCTACCCACACACCTTACAGAAGGAAGTGCACCTTTCCCTATTCACAGGCAAAATGGGGGTATTGACTTTTGCACTACTACAGACTGTACCACTACAGAGATGCTGCAATTTGTTTTGCTATTTTGGTGGTCAACTATGTCAACTTGTGTGCATTTGTGGAATAAGTTTTCCACAGCGAGCCAATACCCATAACTCTATTGCCAACTTTTAACCACTTTGAGCCAGGTTGATTTTTGGCGAAAATTTCTAAATTTTCACAAGGAAGCATTTTCTAGCAACTTTCTGATATGCAGCCAAACGCCACAAATACTGATTCGCAGTGGTGCACTGGAGTGTAAATTGTACAATAGGCTGTGCACAGTGGCTCACACAACAGTCAGCACTTCGTCTGCCTCCACAGACTACATTGACTTTGTGTGAATGTACAAAAGGCATGAGGGACTGGCTCGTTAGACGTCACCCGGAGGCAAGTCGAGACAATCTTGACGTTTTAACCCATCACTCGTGCTTGTGTATAAAAACAGCCAGTGCGTGTTATCATATCTTCCAATGCAAACTGAATAAGAAATCTTTGCTAAACAACCTTCTACCAGCTAACTGATCCCGTTAGCTCGGTGGTCGAGTGGGAAGACATCTGCACTAGAAAGATCTTATAATAGTTTATGCAGTATCTGCTGCTATGAACATCAGATTCGAACCAGCCAACCGATCCTGTTAGCTCGGTGGTCGAGTGTTAAGACATTTGCACTAGAAAGCAGGAGGTCGTGGGTTCGAGTCCCACCCGAGTGATTTTTTTCCAACTTTCACTCAGGAGGCAACACACTGAGTATACAGTGTTTAAACGTCGGTGAAGGGCAATACCTAATTCGATTTATATCACCCCGACGCAAAATTCCATCTTATAACCTTCAACTTACCAGAACATGTTCAAATACGAGCCCTGCGTGTCCCAGGTTCTCCACGGCTAGATCGTCGACAGAGTTCATGGCAAGTCCTCCGCATGCCAGGCACAGCCTGAAGGCAAAAAGAAAACAGTTCTCACATCAACTCATCAACTATTCACAAGGGCAGGGCAAAACAGATCGGCGCTTGGAATCGAAATCCTGACTTCCATTTTTGAGGAATGAAAATTTTTTTTGGTAGCTGACTCTGGTATCCAAATAGTGGATTCCAGGCAAGCCTTACAATTCTGAGAAGGGGCCAAACTCCAAGTGGAGTTCAAAGATCAGACAACTATGGCTAGTTTTATTGAACTTCAAGCCTAAATGCATAAGCTCTCGTGCCTAGAAGCAGACTGAATCCTGCAATATACTCCGATGGCAAAGAGTTAAAAACTCTAAGCACCTGATTCCTTCAAAATGATCCGCTTTTTGTTGCTGGAGGCCTCTGCCTGGATCCTTCGAAATCCTCCACAGGGTTTGCAGGCATGTTATCACATAATCGGATTTCAGTGAACTTAATGAGTTTGTAAGCTTGTGTAACTTATTAAACTCCTCCACTGTTATCCTGTATTGTGGATTGGGAATTCCAAGGCCCTAAATAGTTGGAGTAAAGAGGCTGTACAATAAACAGTGGTATATGCTGGATGCCAGCCCAAGCATACATGCATAAAGCAAGTAACAGTCTGAATCCTCCAAAATCATTTTGTTGTTGTTGCAAAACCAGCCAGAGCCTCAATCCTCCAATTTCATCCAGCCTCACTTGGGGCCTGCTACCCTGGACCCTCCATTATCCTCCAGAGGCAAAATTCTGTTACACCCTCAACCCTCAATCCATCAAAATCCTGCAGTGCTTTGATTTTCAAAGGCCCTCCATCCTTCAAAATCCTTCATTATGCAAAGAAGATTTTGAAGGAATTGGGAAGGTAAGGGTTAAAATGCGTGAAGCATCATTTAAGAAAGCTTCAACTTTGGAACAAATTTGAGGTAGTAATTTATTAGGTATCAGACAATGACTACACCTCTTTATATTAAAATTAGCATTAGTGATGCACTACGTAAGTTCATTGTTGGAATTCATTTCGGTTATTCTCTTCTTTTTTTTCCCAGGTAAGTTGTGAGTCATGACCATACCTTTCCATGTTTCTTCTTTTGGCTCGGCGAAGCGCTACAATTCCTTCTTTTGCCAACATGTCTAATGACAGGGGATCGATGCCCTGAAAAGCAAAAAAACAGAAGGCCACACATTTCATTTTATAATTTTGCAAATACAGCTCAATAGCATGAAACGGTTGAAAAGCACAGAGCTATATTAAATGACAAGAGCGCTAACTCTTCATTCGTACGCACCAAGATACTTTGAAGCCGTCCTGCACGCAGACATTTTGAAATCATGTGCGTGTTTGTAGAACATAATATTAGATGGAGTGAATTTTGAAAGTGTACTCTAAAAATGCGCAAGTACAACATACACAAACTTAAGCGTGCCATGAGGGTTAAAAAAGTCACGGCAAAAATCAATTACAGACACGTTTGCGCTGTTTGTGCAGAGCAAAATAAAACACTCATTTTCTAATTGCGCGCTTCGGTTTTCACATAAAATAAGTAATGAAAAAAAAAAAAAATACATAAAATAAAGAAACCAGCTACTATGAGAATTCCTGATGTATCAGGTTGTTTCCAGGATGACAAGTCACTGTGATCAGACACAGCCATCCAACGATGCAAAGCACTGACATGATTACTGTAGCATTGACTAACGAACAGACCGAGTCATGTACAAGACAAGACTGCAGATACCATACAATGCACACAGGAGAGGGATCTTGTGTCATTATTCAGCTCATTATGCATTGTAGTTGAACCCTCCCTCTATGGCTGGCTAATTCAACTACGCCATCACAGCGGTCAAAATCAATCCAGTGAGAGTTTTTAACAGTTAAAGGGAATGTACATCATTGGCTTTTGCTGTAATTTTCAGAAATGAACTATTTGAGGGGTTCAATAATTGATCAAATATTGTTACACTGACATTTTTTAAGTTTTGTGTTCGAAAAGGTTGGAAAAACCAAAAAAAACCAAAAAATGTTCATGTAGTCTGGTTCCCTGACTCCACAAAAGATACAATGGATCAATTTATAGATGATGGAAAATTGTAAGGCAAGGGAACCAGTCTAGCTGGCCTGCACCCGTTCATGAACATGTAACCAATAGCAAACAAAATTTGGACTGAAAAAAATTGTAAATTTGGAGCAGTAGTTGAAAAATAGTTAGGTTTTTCCAACGCTGGTCGGCCGACCACCGTTGGAAATGTATACAAAAATACAATTTTCTTGAAAATGACTTCACACCTGGTGCCATAATTTTACAAGATGCTTGAGACTGTCATTTACCAACATCCTACTAAAGTATTTCGTAAAAACTTAGTAGTTTTATTTTTCGATGTTTGCAAATGTTACGCCCTTTAAGAATTGACAGTTACTTTAACACTTCATATCCCTTCACATGAAACTGACCTGCAGTGTTTTAAAGGGTTTGATATATTGCTCTGAACCACTAGGGGGGTTAATCTATGACTAAACTCTTGGTGGCGCCGTTACCTTTTGGTTGATGACGACGAAGCCTTTGTCGTTTCCCTCGCAGACTTTCCTCTTCAGCTCAATGACCTTTTGGACCTTCTCGTCGGTGAACGCTCGCTCAGCCTGGACCATCTTCTCCCGATCCTCGGCCGACTTGTAGAAGAACCCTGCGTTTACCTCACTGCACGGGAAAACAAAGTATAATAGGGTGTATAATGGTAACATATTTACTGCTCCATAAACCCATAAAACTATAGAGTACTGGGGTGGTCTGAGGCTATTATGGGCTCCGTGCACAAGTACTCCTTCAAGGAACAGCAAAGGAGAGTTGGGGGGACCTACAATCCTGGCAAAAATGGTTGGGACACTCGGAAATAACCTATAGCCTCCAACGGCCACCAACTCCCCCGCTCCCCCGGTCAATGTTGTTCTCTCCAGCCGATGGAGCACACACCGCGCAATGAGAGACAACATTGAGCGGGGGCCGGGGGGTTGGGGCCCAACAAGATTTGGCCAGGATTGTAGACTGGGTCCCAGTCCATCCACTGCGTATTTCGAATGATCCAAAGTTATTGGTGACGGGGATTAGTCTGGGAGACCATCCCAAGTCTGACACTCACTCGAAGACGCTGTGGGTAATAGCTTTAGCACAATCAGGAAGTCGCGCGAACCAGTTCAGTAAAGTAAGAACACGCTGAGTGTCCCGTCCATGGGGTTCTCAAAAGTGGTAAAAACACGCCCTTTTTTTTGTTGGCGCACAGAGCCCATAGGGAGAAACAGGCAAGGCGGTTTAGGGTGGTAGGGCTAATGGGTTAACTTGAACAGTGTGCTCTGTTTTGTTTTCTTACCTCTTCTCGTACTCCATGGAGACGTTGCAGGTCAGGATGTAAGCATCAGTGACCCGTTTCTTCATGTCCGGGTGGCGGGCTCCGTGGTCCATGACCAGCCCGCGGACCAGCGTGGTGTCCAGGTCCGTCTTGTGCTGCATCTGCATGATCTCCACCATGTGCAGGTCAATCTGCTCCTTGGGCTGACGGATCGCCAACACGGCATCCACAATAACCTGGAGGGAAGGAACGGTAACCATGTTATTTATTATTCATAAATACCTGGGACCGATGAACCATTCCTGTTGATCGAGAGCCTGTCGCTTGAGTGGTTTACAAGGAAAAACAGTCGGACAACCCTGTGCTCCATGCCACTTCGTATGCACCACCTGTGCCATCTGCAACCCAGCCACAGGAACTGCTAGTTCAGTTTGAAACACTCCGGAGAAAACTGGTCGCGGGTCCTTGCATTCATGCTGCATGCACGCAGTATGCGCTAGGAGCACCAGCTAAACACGTACAGTTACTAGTGCTCGAGTACATCCTGCGCGCTGTGCAGACCATATGGCCAAAACATGGACAGCAATCATAGACTCACATTTTTCACAAAAAAAGATGTTTATGAATGAGGATAAAAGTAAGACTAGGCAGCAAAAAACATGAGGTTTAAAAACCAGTTTAGGGCCTGAAAGAGTTAACTACAAAAACAAATTACTATGCAGTACATAAGCATCTATAGATCGATTTCAAGACTTACTATTGTATACTGGATACGCGATCCCCGCCAAAAGAGGGCAGTATGAAAACAAACTACCACCATGGCCCGATATCACAGCAACAACTTGGAATCTTGTAACTTCCATTTCATTTTTTTTTTAGGGGGGGGGGGGAATTTTACAAGATTCCCAAGACGTTGTGATAGCAGTTCATGGATGATATATTAATTCGTTGGGATAACGCCCTCATGCGAGCAGGTGGTCTGGTATCCAATTTACAATGGCGCCGTTCTGACCCAAGACTAGACTTACCTCAGTCAACAGGTCAGCCATCTCAGCGTGGACCTTGGTGCGGAGGGAGGTACGAGCCACGCTGATCAGCATGTCTCTGTCCATCTCCTGAGCTACCTTGACCTCCTCCAGGATCTGCAAGGCTTTGGCTTTGGCCAGCTCGAAGCCTTCCGTCACTATACGGGGATGCAGGCCCTGGGAAAAGACATTCATTATTGAGAGGGTCACCTATTTTATGGCCAATACAGTGGAACGTCGCTATACCGAACACCACTATACCGAACATTCGTCTATACCGAACATCGTCCTTGGCTCCCATTTTTGTGTACAAAATGTACCGAACATTGTTGTTGAAAATTATCAACATAAGGGTGACAAGCGGCTATTATTTCCCCAAGGAATAGGAGGGAAAATCCCCCATTGCTGTAGGTAGTAAGCTCAAAAACTGTGTAATTACATAATTCAATAGTTGGCACGTGTTCAAAGTCGTCTTTCAGTAACTACCAGGCGTGCAGGGTGAAGTTCTGAAGAGCGCTATTTGTTGAAAGTGAGTACTATTACAAACAATTTCTGTGGATACAAACAATTTCTGTGGATACTGCGATGTTCGTTAAAGCAGCTTTTCACTGTAGACTGATCCAACCCTCCATGTCTGGCTGACAAATTTAGCTATGCCACCACAGCAGTCAAAATCAATCAAGTGACTGTTTTTTAACAATGAAGGATTCCCTTGATTTGGGAGAGTGTAGCCTAGTGGTTAGGGTAGGACTCATGATCAGAGGGTCAGGGGTTTTAATCCAGTTGCTTGCCATATGCTGTGTCCTTGGGCAAGCCACTTCACCCCACTTGCCTCTCTCCACCCAGGAGTGTAAATGGGTACCGGCATTAGCTGGGGAGTAACCTGCGATGGACTAGCATCCCATCCAGGGGGAGTAGAAATATTCGCTATTGTTTGATGCTACTGAAACCGGAGATAAACGCCTGTCTGATGGGCCACATTGGCTTGTGACAGACTTAACTTGTTAATTTGATATAGCCATGCTTTGACTGGAGGTGATTGATATGCAAGCTGTACATATGAGTTTAATGACTCTTTTGCCTGTTGATGGAATACATAAAACAAAGAAAACAACTAATATGAGAATTCCTTATGTATCAGGTTGTTTCCAGGATGGCAAGTCACTGTGATCAGACACAGCCATCCAACGATGCAAAGCACTGACATGATTACTGTAGCATTGACTACACGAACAGACCTAGTCATGTACAGGACAAGGCTGCAGATACCATACAATGCACACAGGAGAGGATATCACATGACCCAGTAACCATGTGTGTACAGAAATTGGCTTCGGTTACTTCCATAGGGACAGGTGTGATTGCAAGTCATAGCCACAAGTAATTCGGATGCGGCTAAGGTTTCCACTGATCAGATGTTAGTACCTCTGATATGTAGAGGTCTGCCTGCTTGAGAAGCTCTCCAATGATGAGGACATTGGATGTAGTCCCATCACCTGTGATGTCATCTTGGGCAGTGGCCACCTTGGCTATCATGGACGCAGTGGGATGTTGAATTTGCTAAGAAAACAACAACAAAAAAGTCAAAAACTTTTAAATTGAGCACAATTCATTTTCTACAATTTTCATTTATTAACCCTAATCCCTTGAGCAGTTTTACTAGAAAGTATCCTGAATCCAATAAAATCTACTGTCATGCAAAAAATGTTGAGTCCATCGTCCTGAGTCCATCAAAATCCACCAGTGAGTCCATCAGAATCCACCAGTATAGTACATATACCTCATACACACCAAACATGTAGCCAAAGAGTTCAACTGTTGAGATCCTGAATCCATCAAAGTCCCCCAACTGCTCGATTTGGAGGTAACCTGAATCCATCAAAATCAAGCAGTACCGCTAGGCTTACTGTCCTGAATCCAGCACAATTCCCAAACTCTTTCAATATGGATGTATCGTGAATCCACCGAAATCCTCCAAAACAGGGGTGTGGATTTTGATGGATTTAGGTATGTTACGGTTAAAAACTAAATTACGGCAATGGAATTTGAAACTGGCCAAAGAGAGTGAAATGTTACTGTACATGTGGTAGAGCTTTGGACTTGGAGCTTTTTGTCTTGTGAAACACTCAAGATGCAGCATTCAATATTGTGGCAAGGACATTCCCAAATAACCTTCCCAAATACATCAAAATCCAGCCCCTCCCAAATACATCAAAATCAAACCATCTGTACCAAGTCCATCAAAATCCACCTATAGTAGTTGTGGTCTTATGGTGGATTTCAGCAGATTTGGTCCTGAAGCATTATGCGATGCAGGGTCAGTGATGGAATTTGGCGGACTTGGTCCAGTACTTAGTAAATGACACCAGGGAATTATAGGGTTAAATAAGGTCAGGACGTTTCAAGCACCAGTCTACTTTCTTAAATTGCATTTGATTTTTTTTAACCCTCCTTTTGTCTGATCAGTCACAGACAGTCAAAAATTCTATCCTGTCCTTTTGTTTGATCAGTCACAAACAGTCAGATCATATTTCTTGTAGGCACCCTGACACTCAAATTCCATCAATAGACAAAAGTATGTGACTGGTTTAAGCACAGCTGGCTAATCAATCTCCTGTCAAAACATAGCTGGGTCATTCCGTGTCAAATCACCCAATGAGTTAACCCACCCCTTCAAATTTGCTCATATTTAGTACATGTATGTGGAGACGGGTAATTTAGGCTGAAAAAACTGAAATTTGTAATATTGGCGCTAAAACATAAAATTTCAGCTTTTTCAGCCTAAATCTTAAATTTTGGTGCTACAACTTAAAAGTTAAGCTTTTTTCAGCCGAAATTACCCCATAAACTAAATATGAACCAATTTGAAGGGGGTGGGGTTTAAACTTTTTTTTTTTTTTTGGTGATTTGACACAGAATTACGCAGCTATATGTAGATCAGGTTTCATAACAATCACAGCTAGCCAATCCTGCTTTATGTAGTCAGGGAGCGCTCAACTGCTAAAAACAGTCACTCGATCAATTTTGACTGCTGGGCTGGCCTTGTTGAAATTGCCAGCCAGAGAGGGAGGGTTGATGTCTTAAGCTTTAGGACACACAATACCCAGTGTTGAAATCCCCCATATAAGCTGGCACATAAGCCTTACCATTTCATGAAGAAGAACGTTGCCATCTTTCGTCAGTTTGATGTCGCCACTCCCAGACACTAGCCTGCAGTTAAGTAAATGATAAACCCAGAATCTGTGTTGTTTATCTTTGGATGTATAAAATGCTCTTAGATGAATAATTGTATGGTTTTAAGTTACAAAATTCACCACAAAAATAATACAGATGGAAAGACCAAGAAATTGGCATTTATTGCACAGTGTGCACAATGGTTATGAATATCATGATCATAACTCAATTTTAATAGTAGTTAAATTTTACAATATTTTCACATAGTGACCAACATATTTGTGCTTGCTGCCGTAAAGGGGAAACCCACAAGAAAATCTATTTTCTCTGACATTTCTGATGAATGAAACAAACAAACAAACCAAAAGTTCATGAAGTGTTTGTATTACCGTGAACTAGTCCCCCATTTTTCACAATTTCCACGTTTTCACATTGCTCACATTTTCCACAAGTTCAAGTGGGCATGCCCATTTATGACAAGTACACTTTAAAACATAATAAATTACCCTCTCGAATCGAGCGAATGTGTGGCTTGAATGGATAAGCAGCCCCATTGTCCCCAGTTGGCGATGCGGCCTTGTGAGGTATTTTTTATTATATTTTTTTGTTTTTCCTAGAGTGCAAGTTTCCTTGTTTTCAATAGAGGGTACGCACAGCTGTTTTCCCACAGTAAACTTATAATGCAAGATTTGATCTCAGTGAAGTCAAATTGTGCATCTCTCTATAGGACTGATGAAGTCATACGCATGGACCTTATTGAATTCTACATTAAATTGCAGAATATTTTGTGTTCTTTTCCTGATTCGTGGCTTTGGCGGATTTTTAAAAAAATTACTTTTGGGCCTAGGTCTGATCCCTGTCTCCTGAATACAAAGTAAAAACAATGCAAGCGAGGAACCAGACAAAGATTTGTTATGGAACAAATTTCTAAGTCCCCCAAAAATCCACTGCGCATGTTCATACAATAGTCAATACAGTGTCAGCACAACGAAAAAAACAATCGGGCACCGGTTCACAGTCAAATATATTGTATTGAGGGCCTAACATTACAGTACATGGCAAAAGTTAAACAAAATCACAATTTTTCCTGTCCCCCCCCCAACAAACAATTTAACAAAACAAAACAAAAAAAAGAAAAAGATTTAGGCCTAACTTTTATTTTAAGAAAGAAAATAAAATCAGGTTATTTATTCTCACCAATCAATAAAACAAATTTGAAAAAGGAAAATAAATCTTGAGTTGTGAACTATTTTTAACTCATTCATGACCTAAGTTAAGCTTAACTTGACTTGCTAAATCATTCATTGCTACCGAGTTGACCTATTCTGACCGAGTTGCCCACAGCACAGCACGAGTGACGAGTTGACTTTCAGTCGTTTACTTTTCATTACTCAGGGTCCTTAACCAACAAACTCCTGCACGCAACTCACATTTTGATAGTACCCTTAGGTCCTAGGTTTGTCCGTAAGACATCTTGCAAACCTTTGGCGGCACTGGTGTTGATGGCCAGGGCTTGGGCCGCTCGGGCGATTTCAGCTTTCGGATTCAGCGACTGTATGGCTGCCATGTTTGTTGAAAATCGTCCGCATGGTTTTGCACTGGTAACCGCCCGATCTACACAACCTCCAACTCGGCAGCGGGTACCAGTACATAGTTAATCTTTCGAGAAACTTCCCTTTATTTTGAACAAAAGAGGGCGCAGTACACGATTGCAAGGTGCACCCAAGCAAATAAATTCCATAGAAACCAGTGATAAATCCCCATTCTTCAAAATTCTTTTAAAAATACTCGAAACTCTCACATGTGTTCAGGCTGCACAGAAAAACGATGATCAATATGTCATCTTTATTTTATTTTAAAATTTTTGGTGGGTTGACGGTTGGAGAAATTCTCATCCAAAGAAGACCACCCCTAAAACGAATTGTAGATTATGCCATCGGATTATGGTTTGAGAATAAATGGCGTCAGAAATTGTTATGTCTGCGCAGATGACGGTTATTTTTATGATTTTGGTTGGCCAAATATGGAATATGGTGTTAGTTGAAGTGATCATTATTGCAGAATGTAGAAGTTTTAGGTTTTGAAATTATAAATTTCAGACGGCTCAAGGTCACTGCGCCAGAGCAAGGCGTTATCTGTCATATGCATGTAGCATGTATTTCTGGGTTTTGTTTTGGGTTTAATTTTGTTAATTATTATTCCGTTTACTTGATTCAAACCCAGTTAAGTGTTATTTGTTTACTTTTCATTTAACATTTTGATTGGTTTTATTTTCTTGCTTATTTGGTTTAATTGTTTATTCAATTCTATCACTAAGTTTTACAGTGTTTTCTTCATTTGTTTGTTAGCGTGACAAACGGCCCGAAATTTTAAGTTTCGTCGCAGCCTTGAATTGCGTGTTACAGTGGAGACGATAACTCCAGCCTGAAAAAAACACATTGCAACAAATTGAAACTTCGTCTGAAGGTTGGTCGTGATATATGGAAATAAACGTTTAACATGACGAGATTTTATTTCATAAGAAACCGTCAAAAAATGAAGCAATATTGGCCGTAACAATACAGTGTTTTAAGCGCGACAAATGCAATCCGAATGAAAATCAATGTGTATTTATCGCGTGTAAAACACTATATTGTAACGATCATATTATTTTTATCGTTGGACTGTTTCTCATGATATTCAATACACCTTTGTTACACATCGTGAAAAATAATTGCTCGAAATTTCAGTTGAATACATATTGTATTTCTTGAGTTATTGATCGGAAACTGAGTTGTTAATTTTTGTTCAATAGTGCATGCAGCATCCGCACCAATATTCTGTAATTTAATAGAGGGCGCGCCACAGAAATAGTGGTCTCGGTGATATATCCACCACAAAACTCGTTTGGGGGGGCAACAACTCCAGAAATACGAGATGTTTTCAATTGAATTTTCGTGCAGCGATTCGTCATGATGTTTAACATGACGAGATTTTATTTCATAAGAAACCGTCAAAAAATGAAGCAATATTGACCGTAACAATACAGTGTGTTAAGTGCGACAAATGCAATCCAAATGAAAATCAATGTGTATTTTTCGCGTGTAAAACACTACATTGTTACGATCATATTATTTTTATCGTTGGACGGTTTCTCATGATAATCAATACACCTCTGTTACACATCGTGGAAAATAATTGCACAAAATTTCAGTTGAATACATCTTGTATTTCTTGAGTTATTGATCGGAAACTGAGTTGTTAATTTTTGTTCAATAGTGCATGCAGCATCCGCACCAATATTCTTTAATTAAATAGAGGGCGCGCCACAGAAATAGTGGTCTCGATAATATATCCACTACCAAACTCGTTTGGAGGCAACAACTCTAGAAGTACAAGATGTTTTAAATTGAATTTTCGTCTAGTGATTTGTCATTACATTTAACATTACGAGATTTTATTTCATAAGAAACCGTCAAACAATGAAGCAATATTGACCGTAACAATACAGTGTTTTGAGCGCGACAAATGCAATCCGAATGAAAATCAATGTGTATTTTTCGCGTGTAAAACACTACATTGTTACGATCATATTATTTTTATCGTTGGACTGTTTCTCATGATATTCAACACACCTCTGTTACACATCGTGGAAAATAATTGCGCAAAATTTCAGTTGAATACATCTTGTATTTCTTGAGTTATTCATCGGAAACTGAGTTGTTAATTTTTGTTCAATAGTGCATGCAGCATCCGCACCAATATTCTGTAATTTAGAGGGCGCGCCACATAAATAGTGGTCTCGATAATATATCCACTACCAAACTCGTTTGGGGGGCAACAACTCCAGGAATACGAGATTTTTTAAATTGAATTTTCGACTAGCGATTTGTCATGATGTTTAACATTACGAGATTTTGTTTCATAAGAAACCGTCAAACAATGAAGTTATTTATTGACCGTAACAATACAGTGTTTTAAGCGCGACAAATGCAATCCGAATGAAAATCAATGTGTATTTTTCGCGTGTAAAACACTACATTGTTACGATCATATTATTTTTATCGTTGGACTGTTTCTCATGATATTCAATACACCTCTGTTACACATCGTGGAAAATAATTGCACGAAATTTCAGTTTAATACATCTTGTATTTCTTGAGTTATTGATCGGAAACTGAGTTGTTAATTTTTGTTCAATAGTGCATGCAGCATCCGCACCAATATTCTGTAATTTAATAGAGGGCGCGCCACATAAATAGTGGTCTCGGAAATATATCCACCACCAAACTCGTTTGGGGGGCAACAACTCCAGAAATACAAGATGTTTTAAATTGAATTTTCGTCTAGTGATTTGTCATTATGTTTAACATTACGAGATTTAATTTCATAAGAAACCGTCAAACAATGAAGCAATATTGACCGTAACAATACAGTGTTTTAAGCGCGACAAATGCAATCCGAATGAAAATCAATGTGTATTTTTCGCGTGTAAAACACTACATTGTTACGATCATATTATTTTTATCGTTGGACTGTTTCTCATGATATTCAATACACCTCTGTTACACATCGTGGAAAATAATTGCACAAAATTTCAGTTGAATACATCTTGTATTTCTTGAGTTATTCATCGGAAACTGAGTTGTTAATTTTTGTTCAATAGTGCATGCAGCATCCGCACCAATATTCTGTAATTTAATAGAGGGCGCGCCACATAAATAGTGGTCCGTCGATAATTATCCACCACCAAACTCGTTTGGGGAGCAACAACTCCAGACATACAAGATGTTTGAATTGATTTTTCGTCTAGTGATTTGTCATCATGTTTAATCATTACGAGATTTAATTTGATAAGAAACTGTCAAACAATGAAGCAATATATTGACCGTAACAATACAGTGTTTAAAAGCGCGACAAATCATTACTAACACATTATCCGTATACTGTAGTTGGTACCTGAAAATTTCTATGCAAAACCCCCTACACCGGGGGTTTGTGTAGAAAATATTAGACGGTTATTTATTACTCCCCATCATGTTCAATTAACTTCGGCAGCAACCGCAAGCCCCATTTGAAAGAAAAAGTTAAGACCGCATGAAGGTGCCAACTTTTACGACAACGTGCTGGTAATTTGAATATTCACGCCTCTAATTTCGGTATTTTTAATTCACCTAAGTTTAACCTAATTCAGTAAAGAGCAAAAAAATTCATCAGTCAAGGCATGCATGGTCTGTCTGACCTGACCAGCAAGTAAATTCTTCTCGTTTGTTCGTGAGATATGATTGAAATAAAACGGTCACTTTTTGAACTAAAATCGCTTGTAATTTACCTAAAGACGTCATCCTGACGTCACTTGTACGCCAGCTGTATCAGGGTTGATGTTCATGCAAATTTTAAACTTCAAGCCGCGGGGACATATTGTCAAGAAGGAAACAAAAAACCACAAGTAGAAGAAGAAAAAACTATTTGTGATGGGCCGGGTTCACCGTGACAACAGCATGCATATGCATGCATGCAAATATTGTTGATGTACCCTAACGTGGCGCGGCCCCCAACGTGGCGCACTTTGATTTTTCGCCTGTAGCACATAGCTTAGAGCAAAAGTTTTAGCTGAAATTTCCGCAGAAAGTGAAATTTCATCAAGTTCTTAACACTCCCGTTCATAAATCGCGAGTTTATCTACCCGTTACATAATTAGAAGAAAAATTCATTTTCTGCGTGATTTTCCGATTTTATTTTGAAGTGCAAAGTGAACCCTTTGAAAATGCCCCGAAAAATAAGGAAAAAAAAAATTCTGACAAACTTCTGGTTTGGTATGTATGTAGAGATAATAATGGTTTATCAGAATCTATCAACTTTACAGGAATGTCAATTTGGAATTTTCTGAGATTAATTCAAGTGCGCCACGTTAGGGAACACTCCGCCAATTTGTGCCCAATTTCCGGACGCCACCGTTTTTTGAATTTCGGATTAAATTTCATGAAACCGAAATTGTTCACAGAGATTAAATAGCGAGCGTTAATAAGGTCAAAGTACCGGTATTTCACAGCATGAATTTAATTGAGGTTTGTCACCAAAGAGGTTTGGGAACACTGCACGAGGAAAGTCGGGTACGTAAGCTTCGATCGATCGAAGTGCGCGACGTTATGGAACACCACCATAAGCAACTATTTCATCGGACAAATATTTTATCAAAGGTTCAGCAATGAGATCACGAGCTAAAATTTCTACCTGACGCGATCCCTGTCAATTCGAGGAAAAATGACACGATGTCTGCCACGCGTATCGTCTAGAGATGATGTAATTTTGAAGGACCCGCAGCTGGCCGGCTGAAGTGACGTAACCCTGGTTCATTTTACTGCAGGTTACCGGTTGCTGGTAACGAGCGGTAAAGCGCCCAATAAGGCTCTTTAGCCAGTTTCACGCAAGGCCGCGTCCGAATCACTTGACTACGCCTTACCATCATGTATGTGCATATGTAAGCGGCTAAAGTCACTTCTTGTGGCTCCCAATACATGTACATGTACGTGACTGCATATATGAGCATTGGGCGCTATTTGGCCTACGTGATTATGAAATAGGAAGTTCACCGATGGTGCTAGGCTTGATGATCGTCGATTTTGCACATGCTTGTGCGATATAAGTACTACTTAGCCCGCTTAGTAACCTACAGATTGGCAGAAATAGGAATCAACGACTGTCGACAGTGCCAGAAGAATAATCGATAGATTGTACAATAAATTAAGGTAATCTTAAAAATGTTTTGAGAGTTGCTGCATGCTGCATGCCCATTCATTGCCATTGCATTGCATTGGAACTTTTGGAAGTGCATGCAAATGATGTGGAGCTAGCTATCTCCATGGAGGTAGAATTCTACCTCCATGCTATCTCCTACTTCTGAAATCAGAAGGCTTCTCTCCGTCAGCTGACGGAGAGAAGCCTTCTGATTTGACGGAGAGAAGCCTTCTGATTTCAGAAGTAGCTATCTCCATGCAATGGTTGTGTTGTAGCGAGATCAGGACAACTCGTACGCGAACCAACTCGTACGCGAGACAACTCATACGCGGATTGGTCAACTCGTACGCGAGACAACTTGTACGTTAACCAACTCGTATGCGAGACAAGTTGTACTCGGGCTAGCCCCACTAGTGTGGCCGCGGTATGCTGCGCTGAACCTCTGGCATGTCTGGCCACACACCGTGGTACGCACACTACTGAGGACGTTTTCATAAAAACTGCGGTCCGTTTCTTACATATGGTTGTATTCTATGATGTCTCATCTATCACTTCTGAGATGCTTAGGTGTAATGATGTTCAATTTTCCGAGATATTCTTGAATCTTTCTGGAGCACATATGCACTCGTGAAACGTCTGGTGATGGCAGCCATTTTGAATGTGTCAAGAGATGACCCCAAGCTGTGACGTCGCGTTTATGCAAATTGCTTGTCGAGCGAGGGCGCGAAATGCGAATGCGATGGCTGTTTCCTTTGCCGTGGATCCTGAATCGAGATCAGTGCACGTGGCCCCCAGACGATAAATGCATGGTACAGGAAACAGCCGTCGCATTTGCAACTCGCGCCCTCGCGCTCGACAAGCAATTTGCATAAACGCGACGTCACAGCTTGAGGTCATCTCTCGTCACATTCAAAATGGCTGCCATCACCAGACGTTTCACGAGTGCATATGGGCTCCAGAAAGATTCAAGAATATCTCGGAAAATTGAACATCATTACACCTAAGCATCTCAGAAGTGATAGATGAGACAGCATAGAATACAACCATATGTAAGAAACGGACCGCAGTTTTTATGAAAACGTCCTCAGTAGTGTGCGTACCACGGTGTGTGGCCAGAGGTTCAGCGCAGCATACCGCGGCCACACTAGTGGGGCTATACTCGGGCCAACTCGTACGCGAACAGGACTAACTCGACTCGTACGCCATGCGCGCCAGCCAACCATGTCCAGGCGCGGATCCAGGGGTGGGCCGCGGGGGCACGTGCCCCCCGTCAAATTGAGTCCACAAAAAAATGAATAAAACAGGGGGGAAAAAGAGGGGGAGGTGAGAGAAATGGAGGGAAGGAGGAGGGCAACCTTCTAACAAAAATGCCGGCGCCGATATTAAACATCAGCGGCCTGCAAACATTATGTACTGGCCGTATGACACAGGGAACTCGAGAAGCTTTGAAGTAAACCGCGATCCCACCGTACGTATCCATACGTAACCCTGCATGGTATATGGGTTATGAAATGCGTTCATATGAGCGTACAGTACGTACCGGTACGAAAAACACGCACGTTTGACAGCCGATGTGCTGTGTTTAGCGCGATGAGCGCGACATACACGTTGAACCACGGATCAGATCCGTGGTTGAACGCTGCTCTTTGGACCACAATATTGGTCAAGGGGTGTGTTTTCGTATAACAATTTGCCAGCATTTCTTCCACGCGCTTCCAAGGAGTCCAAAACATGTCCGTTTCAGTAAAAAATGTCCGTAGAAAATCTTATCTTGTTGATAAACTGAAAATTTATACTTGATACAAAACATTAGAAAGCATCCTTGCAAAAGTTTACAAACTAAGTCTATACAATTCCGTTTCAAAAATGCACGAAATAATTATGCAGACGAAAATGGTTATCAAGTGAAAAACAGAAGAAACTTAAAAGGCTTGTTAAAGCAAGAGTATACATGTATATTAAACCAATGAAAAAAATCCTTATTTAACTTAAAACATTTTGCTCAAATAACTCAGGGAAAGAGGGGCCAGATATCGCCTCAGATTGCACCACAGAGCATCTAATTATCAAAAAAAATTCCCGGGGCCCTTAAGCGGGACCCGGACCCCACGCCAAAAGACATTGCGCTCCGCATTATTAGTCCTCGGGGCAGATCTCCCGACGCATTCTTAAAACAGTTTACAATCTAAGCCTATCCAATTCCTTTACAAAAATAAAATGCAAGAAATCGATGATGCAGTCGAAAATACTTGGTTATCAAGTGAAGAACAGAAGAAATCTAAGTCAATACAATTCCTTTTTTTTTTTTAAATACAATGCAAGAAATTATGAAGACAAAAATACATGGTTTGCAACTTTGAAGTACACAGTAGCTTAAAATTTGTAAAAACAAGAGTATATTTTTAAAAAATACTAACAAGATTATCAACTTTTGCACATATAATTCAGGGGGAAAGGGGCCAGGAATTGCCTCAGATTACATCACAGAGCATCTAGAATCCAAAATTTCCCGAGGCCCTTAAGCGGGCCCCGGACCCCAGGCCGTAAGGGCTTCGCGCTCAGCGCTCGCATTATTCCTCAGAACAAATGCTCTAAGATGTGCCCCCCGTCTAAAGAAATCCTGGATCCGCGCCTGATGTCAACTCGTACCTGGGTCGAAATTGGCCAATGTAAAGAAATTGAACGATATACCGTAATACTTTTCCAGAACTACCTCCATAGACGGAGTCAAGAATCGTCGACCACATAAGCCTAGGGCGGCCTAATTTTATCGGCGCTGTAGTTTTCAATTAAATATATTTTAAGGTTTACCCCTGTATGATGAATATTCATTAGGCCTAGGGGGCCTACTGTATGAATATTTATATGATTGTATGGCTATTTTTTGTAGCCATGTGTGTTTTCAACAATTTCAATTCAATTAATGCAATGATGTACAAGGTCAAAAGTTTCGATGATAAATTAAAAAATGATAATGTTGCGACCAATGTGTCTGGACTCAGATTTGGGCAAGCACGTCAAACCACGCAACTGTGGAGAATTTGCAAATTAGTAAATTGCTTAAGTGCAAAGTGCAGGCTGTCTCAGGTCGTAGATGAAGCAGAAGGTGTACGGGTTTGAGTATATAAGGGTGTAAGTATAGAAGGGCGGAAGAGGGCGCTGTTTTGTTAATGTAAGTCCGCAAGCAAGGGAAACGAATGACGGAAATGCAATGGTAGAGAGTTAAAAAAGAAAAAGCGTAAGGGAGGGCGTGCTTGTGATCGGGCGCGGAGGCGTGGATCCTTGGATCAGGGGATGCCGAGGGAACTGTGACGTTAATTAAGGGAGGGTGCGCTTGTGATCGGGCACTGGAGGCGCGGAGGTGTGGATCCTTGGATCAGGGGATGCCGAGGGAACTGTGACGTTAATTAAGGGAGGGCGTGCTTGTGATCGGGCACTGGAGGCGCGGAGGTGTGGATCCTTGGATCAGGGGATGCCGAGGGAACTGTGACATTAATTAAGGGAGGGCGCGCTTGTGATCGGGCACTGGATCTGTGGAGGCGTGGAGGCACAGATCTTCGGAACTGTGGACGCAGAGTGAATTACCGGTACTTGTGATCATGTGAAGTTTAGTCTGAAGGGAGGGCGCTATAGAGATCGGGCACTGGATCTGTGGAGGCGTGTATCTTTGAATCAGCTTAGTAGGGGAAGATGTTTTTGAGAACGAGGCATCCATATACCATTTGGTTTTAAAACATCCATTATCACCTGTGCAGAGGAAAATGTTTTTGGGAACGAGGCAACCATATCAGTATGGGTTTACTTTGACCGAGCATCCAAGCCGCCAATGGATACAATTGTAGAATGAACCTTGGATACTGGTAGAGGGCGCAACTCTTGGAAGTAGGTCGACTGGGTGACTGCGCCTCCACGCAGCCATGGAGGTGCGGATATAGAATGGATTGGCCCTGTATTCTGTAGTTGTACCAATACTTCAACCACTTCACTTCACGCCTTGACATTGACCAGACCCAGGCATGCCAGGCGCGGGATCGTTTTTTACGAACCTCGATGCCAGACGGGTTCCCTTTTGTGACCTATCAGCCATCAGAAAGTAACAATAAGTCCTAAAAAGTCAAATTTAGCAGGGAAAATATTGAAGTATTGACTGAGAAAACACTTAGAAATTTTCAGACAAGCCTCATATGGTGACAAATGATGGCCAGATGTGGGAATCTTTCCATGCACTCGACTCTCTAAGACTCAATAGACTTTGTACTACTTACACAACCTAGCTTGAGTAACTCCAGCTCTAATGCTCACCAGGAATACGACATAGAGCTGGAGCTAAAACTGTGTTGTAGATACCAGATTCTAAGAGGCCCTAAAAACGGGACTCTCTGTAGCTGTATCACATAACCCTTTTTCCTCTAATAATCCCAATCTATCATCATCGTCATCATGATTGGGCGGCCGCAGCCGAGATGGATGCAACCAAACTCTTCCAGACTGTCTTGTCCGCCATGGCCGTGGTGATGTCATCGACGTGCTGGCTCACATCATTGCATACAGTGTCAACGTAGTTGAGGGGTCTCCTCCCTCTGTTGGGGCAAGGCAATCTCCAGCAGCCTACATGTAGATTCCATTTAAACATGTAATGAGGTACCGGTATGTTTACCATCTTGTGATTAGGCCAAAAAAAAAAAGTCTCCGGTTTCTGGTATGCTCGCGCGTCGCTGTAGCCATGCGTGTCGGCAAAATGAAAAAGTTTTTTTTTTCAATGAAAGATGATGTCTCAAAACCGCCAAACTCACTGGTTTGACTGGAATCTCTGGACTCCCATATATTTGCACTAAGTTTAGTCGGGCACCATTTGCAATCATCAGCCGACATTTGAAGCTAACAAATCAGGTAAGCTCCATACCAGAAACTGGAGACTTTTTTTGTTGGCCTTATACAGAGAGTCCCGTTTGTTTAGGGCGTCTTACAATCTAGTATCTACAACATACAAGCAGTTTTAGCTCCAGTATGTCGAATTCCTAATGAGCATTAGAGCTGGAGTTACTCAAGCTATACACAACCAAAGAAGTGGCGTCTGGATACTACATTCTTTCCAATAAATACCATCCCAACTGGAGTGAACATGTGGCTTATTTGATAACACGTTGGACTCCCGGGCACGGTGACCCGAGTTCAAGACATGGCCATGCCACACATTTAATCAATATTTTTGTTCCCAAACAAAAGTAAGAGTTTCTGTTTCTTTGTTGTTTTAAATCAAATCCTACATTTTATTGCAGAATATTTCGTCTTTTCTTCTGATTCGTGGCTCTTGAGAATTTTTTTTATTAAAAGGGAAATAACGTCCGAAATACATGTAGGTCTGTTTCCTGTTTCCTGAATACAAAGTTACAACAACTTGTAATCTAAGTGAGAAACCGGAAGAAGAATCGTCACAGTTACAATTCTAAGTCCTAAAAAAACATATGCTGTGCATGTTCAGTGCAGTGCTGGCACAACACGATGACGAAAACTATCGGGGAACAGTTCATGTTTTCTTATGCATTTTACATTTGATGCCGTGCGAAACAATCCCTTTTTTTCACAAATATGACAGAACCCTTATTTTCTCCTTCTGGTAAATTTTGTTCCCGTGAAAGAAACCCAACCCCAAAATTCAAATCCCGGAAGTTGTCTAAAAAGCTTTGCAGGTTTACGGTGTAAACTGCAGCTTTCGTGAGCGTCATCTGTTGTGCGTTAAAATGCACATACATTTGTAAACGTGAATATCTGTTCGGGTTTTCCATATATCCTGTTTTTCATTTTGAAAATTCCCCCAAATGGCATTCAAAACCTTTTGTTTTCATTGTTTTCAGAATTTACTGAGTAATTTGTAAAGTTGGTTACGGCTACCCGATCCCATAATCTGGAACCGGTTTTCAACATCAGTGTTTCCTGACATCAGTGGTCGGGTACCCGGGTTAGGGTTCCCGGGTCAGGGTACCCGGGTCAGGGTACCCGGGTCAGGGTACCCGGGTCAGGGTACCCGGGTCAGGGTACCCGGGTCAGGGCACCCAGGTCAGGGCACCCTGGTTAGGGTACCCTGGTTAGGGTTCCCGGGTCAGGGCACCCGGGTCAGGGCACCCAGGTCAGGGTACCCTGGTTAGGGTACCCGTGTCAGGGTACCCGGGTCAGGGCACCCGGTTCTGATGTACACTCCTACCCTCATCCTTCAAAAGCTAATGGGAGGTTTTTGAGGATTTTGCATACATGTACATGTAGAGCCAAGCCACTCTTACATGTACTTCACGAGTATAAGGACTTGCAAAGCCCCTCAAAAGTGAAGTGAAAAACGTCTTTCATGGGTGTTAGGGTTATGTAAATGAGATGTACGGTTATATTTGCATTCATGTACACGTGTACATGTGCATGTATGTCCCATGGCATGTGGTTAGTTTTGTAAGTTCTGTAATCCCCAGCACAATTCAGATTGCCATCTTGAAACCAATAATCCTCTAAGTACAAAAGGTCAGTTAAATTAAACATTCTCCCATTAGATTTGGTCCAATAAGCCTTCGGTCAAATAAGATATATATATTCTAAATTTAGCATCAGGACTTGAGTAAATTTCCTTGTGTTAGCTTGTACACATACAATGTAGGTGCATATAACTTCACACTATAACACTTGAATTGAGTTGGATGGTGTCGGCTCTATTGGTCATGCTTCAATTAGATTCACAGTTGAACCATTCAGGAAGCATTCTATTTAAGTAAAATTTATTCCGACACCAGGACAACTGCAGCGGATTTGACTAGGAAATCTGTGAAGAACTAAAGAGTACTTAACATTTATTGCTGTTCACGACCCTGTTTGAACGTTCACAAGACTACCAGCATCTGTTCCGTCATTTCACACTTGTACTGAGCGTTCTGCTAGTTCCTGCGATTGCACAACAGGCCCAGCGCAGAATGTTCTGGAGAAAACGTGAGATTTTTTAACGGTTGTTCATTCACATTGCGTTTATTCCTTGTGATTTAAATATGGATGTTTAAGGAAGGTAGGGCCTTTGCATTGGTTTTGTTATTGGGCACATTGTCCTGAAATTGCCCTAAAATTGCCAAAATGTTTTATGCCTAAGATTGTTAACTTGTCCTATTTACCAAGGTCTGGTTGAGAGGAAACTATAACCTAATGTCGCACAGTTCCTGAGAAATGACACAAAAAAACCTGGTTGTTGGATAAAACGAGGTGTTGGATGAAACAGTTGTTGTAGAAAACAAAAAATGAATGTTTCCAGTCGTGTAAAGGAAAGAATGTTTTCATTTGGTGACATATGGAATGTGCCCGCCATTCGGCTTCGACTCGTGGAATGGAACATTTGGAGTGGAGCATTCCATCCATCACCTCATAGAATTATTCTTACCATTACACTCACAAACATTCATTATTTGTATCATATTGTACAAGTATGCATACATACATATTTGTAATAAATACCAGCCAGCACCCGATTTCATCAAACTCTTCGTAACTTATGATGCATTGCAGCGATGCAACGCGTCGTATCTCTACGATGCGTCGCAGCTGCGATGCGTCCTGCGATCCATTTCACAAAACACGTCGTAAGTGCGACGCGTCATAGGTGTATTTATAGCACAACTCGGTGACTGTTTTATGTATTTAGTCAGCGTACAGTAAATAGTCGTCTGATATTCAACAAAGAGTCGTCGGATCTCAGCTCGAAATTTGTTAAAACGTAAAACAAAATGGCGGCCGTGCGATGCAATTTTGAAGGAAAACAAACTCTCATTGGACTGTATAGCTACTTTGAAATTTCAATTCTAATATTCCGGTCTAATTCATAATTATTCAATGAATTTTCTATTTACAACTTTACACACATTGCCTCGGTATTATAATCTCGTTAATGTAATGTTTATGGCATAAAACTGGCTTAGAAATGACTCTTCTTATTTTGCGACGACCACTAGACACGTCTTAACTTGCGACGAGTTTTAAGCAGTTGTCAAGGAACTTACGACGCGTTCAACGCATCGCAACTTTCGTGAAATGGAAGATACGACGCGTCGCGAGTTGCGACGTGTTACACGTCGTAACTCGAGTTGCAACGCGTCGCAGCGCTTCGTGAAATCGGGTGCAGGCTCCACAGTGCAGGCCTACGGTACTTTCCTCAATTCTGCAAAATCCACACAAAAAACCCCTGCTTGTAGATCTTTTCGATCTTGGAGGGGTACTGGTAGGATTAAAACTGCCATGTGCATGTAAATTTCTTTCGTAGAGTTTGAATTGCTGTGTTTTGGTTATAAATCCTTGAAGTACATCATGTATGTACATGTACATAAGTGTGCCATGAGCCATTTTCAGACGCCATAGGATTTGTACCTGTATTGTACTGTGTAAATGTTTGCTGATAACAATTATAAAAAGACTGCCAACAAGTATTATGAAATTAAATCTATACGTACAATGTATCACTATCAGTACACTGTACATAGAAATTTGCGAAGTAACTGACTGTGTTACTGCATTCTCATTGTGCATACCGTATGCACAGTACATGTGCATACACGTACATGTACTGGGAAAAGTTCATTCCCTGAGTTCAAATTCCACCTGTATTTGGTCAGCCAATATAATCTCCTCTAGAGGTCGGTGAGGGTCCTTTTATATTGTGTAATCTCTTGAGAGTTGCTGCACGTAAGCCCACCGGCCGGCGATTTCATCGTCACAGTGTGATTAACTACGTGTACTTACTCGGTATTGAGTTTTTTATGTGACTTTCTATGGTATGGAGGAAACTTTAGCAGGTAAAACGATTGTGATTTCTGATTTAAACATGTACTGATGGTGAAACTGGAAACAAAGAGTGTTCTGACATAACAAACTAAAAGTACTGGTACCATTTTGTAATTGCAATTATTCACTTTTTATTTGCTATGTACATGTGGACTAAGCTGGCAAACACAATTTCGAAACAATTACGTGTGTGGGTGTCGCACATGTAATAAACTTGTCGCAAGCGCACATTTTGCCAAACCTTTTGCCATTTTGTTAAACTGCATGCGAGGGTATGTAATTGGTCAGAAAATGTTTAACCAGTTTACGCCGGAGGACGTGTACACGCGAACGTTTTGCGGTATTCGGAACGGATGACAGATAAACACGCAGGGAGCGAGGCCGGAAATATCTGTCACTGCGACCCGCTCACAGCGAGCGAGGCCGGAAATTTGAGTGTGCTGCTCGAGGGTGATGGCTTCAACCCGCCTGGCTTGAGGTCGAGTGAAAAGTAATCCCGCGCCTCGCTCCGTTCTTGTCAAAATAATCCCAGCACGAACTTGTTGATGTTGACCATAGTTTTACCCTCAACATTTCAAGTAAATTTAGGCCAGGATAAAACCTTGTTGTACACATTGCACCGGTAGATTTTTATATCCTAGAGCAAATTGTGGCCAGGACCATTAGTCGACTAAAGGTTGATTCGTGACATAATTTATGCTTGGGCATTAACAGCAACTTGTAAATGTCTCTAGTCAAATACTTGTAATATTACATCATGACAAACTTCTTGATGCTGACACCGTGCCGTGCTTGATTTTGTGCACGGCTAGCCAGCAATGGAACTGTGGCCTGGGCTCAAGTTCCAAATAGTCGACTAGTCCAGCAATCCTGCGTTTCAGTGAAGTTAGTCGATCTACATTTGTGAGCCATGGTACTCACCTGAACTTGCTCGGGTAAAACCCTCCCTCTGGCTAGCAATTTCAACAAGGCCAGCCCAATCATGCCAGCAGTCAAAATAAATCAAGTGACTCTTTTAAACAGTTGACTGCTCCTTGCTCATATAAAAGCAGGATTGACTGGCTGTGACTGTTATGAAACTTGATGCAGCAATGTTTTAACTGTAGAAGACTGATACGCCAGCTGTGCCCACCAGTTACTTTTGTCTGTTGATGGAATTTGACTGTTACGGTGCCTACAAGAAATATGATCTGACTGTTGGTGACTAGCCAGTGTAAAAGGCATGGCAGGGGAACAGGATTGAATTTTTGACTGTCTGCGACTGATAAAAAAATAACTGTTCTTCACATGTTTTGGACTTCAGGACTGCAGTTGACTGCCGACTGAACTTTTTGAGAGTGCAAGGATACATGGTTTACGCTGTATTGTCATGATCATGCCAATCACGGCATCCAACAATATATGTACCCATTGCGTGCACTGTTTGTGTACACTATACACTTGCCCAATTTAGCAGTTAATGTTTAACATCAGTGAGTGCTTTCATGCCTGTTTAGTAAACACAGCTCAAATCACATAAAATCTCATTATATTATGCTGAATTATTAAAGATTGTTCAGCCATGGAGTTTGCCTCCGGCCGAAAATAGCTGGGATAGGAAGAACATCAGTGCAGAAAATCCAGAAATTGTGTGGGAAAAGAAAAAAAAATTGATTCAGTTAAATTAATTGTTTATTTTATTACGACTAAAAAGAGTACAAGTTAAGTTCATTGAAGTGCTGTGGCCTTTGTGGTTAAGGGCACTGGATTGGTGGTCTGTGGGTAAAGCTGCGGGTTGTGGGTTCGAGTCCAGCCTTGGGCAAGGCACTTTGTCACTCATTGCTTCTCTCCACCCAGCAGTAAATGGGTACCTGTGAGGGCAGAGATGGTTATTGTGATTGAATTAGCTTGCTTGCGCCTAACAGGCTGCATCAAGCTGTATACTCCCCAGGGAGCTGAGATGGTATTTGGAATGTTTAATTGGCCCTATGATCAGGGGTAATAATAATGTAAAGCGCATTGATCTAATAGTTAAAAGTGCTGTATAAGAACCCGTTATTATTATCATCCATTGTGTCAGTGTGCAATTTGCAAAAAACAAAGTACATGTTCTGATATATGAATTGAACTATTGAAAATAACACTTAAAACAAATAAACGTATGAACCCTAACTCCCTAGGCTCTATTGCCTAGAAGCAGCCTGAATCCACGCAGAATCCTGACTCCCATACAGATTCAGAATCCATTAACCCTGACCGCCCCAACTCCATCAAAATCCGTCCCCCAATTTTGGTCGATTTTGGAGACTTGGTCCAGAAGGCCTGGCGTGACTACATGTAAATATTGATGGAGTATGATGGACTTGGGCCTAATGGCCTGAAGCAGTGCTAGGGGTATCCGATAGTTTTTGCCTAGCTTCCTGTACTGCTATTGTGATAAAAGCCATGTGTAGCAAGTCCATCAATGTCAACCAGTTCGTCAGTGGTGGATTCCATAATGTCATTTACAGTTTTGTATTGGACCCACAGTAATTGATGGATTTTGATGGACTTGGTCCAGTTCCTAGTATTAAGACATTAACCCTAACCCCCTAGGCCCTTGTTGCTTACAACCATCCTCAATCCTCCAAAATCCTCCAAAATTTTTCAACTCCGCCTAAATTTTTCAAAATTGTCAGACAGTCCTGCCTCAAAATGCATTCATCCTCAATCCTCCAAACTCCTCCTTATCCCAAAACTTTGCACTCGTGTTTAAATGAAGGATAACCAACGCCAAATCCTTCAAAATCATCAGACAGTCCTGCCTCAAAATGCATTCATCCTCAATCCTCCAAAATCCTCTTGTGCTTCATTCACCATTCATCCTCAATCCTCCAAAATCCTCATGTGCTTCAATCACCATTCATCCTCAATCCTCCAGAATCCTCATTTGATTCAATCACCATTCATCCTCAATCCTCTAGAATCCTCCAAAACAGCCAGGAGGATTTTGGAGGAGTGAGGTGGGTTAGGGTTAAGGTTAAAAAGTAGACCTATATCTCTGTCAAGCTAACTGTGTCCAAGTTATGAATTTGTACAAAATAGTGGATTAAAAACAAATGTAATTTTTTTGTTATCATTGCAGGTAGAATGGCAACTCCAGAAATGGCGGAGGCGGCCAGCAAGGTGGTGGCAGAGCCCATGTTTGGGGTGCTGGACATCCTACTGATGAGTGTCAGTCTTGGCATCGGGGTCTACTGGTTCTTCTTCAGGGGGAAGAAGACCTCGGAGCAGCCTTCCGTGATCAAGAAGCTGTCTGTCGCGTAAGTTGACGTGCTGAGATAATTCTACTGTGTAAATGGGTACGAACAGCCAGAGTTGTAACGAGTCAGTGATTTTGTGACTCGAGTTGAGTCATTTTAAAGAAGTGACTCGAGTCGAGACATTAGGTCAAGAAGGTCAGTCCAGTCCAGTCGAGTTAAGTCGAGTTGAGTCGAGTCGAGTCAAGTATTTAGCTCGAGTCAATTTGAGTCACAAATATTTGAACACTAGGGGGACTATACAATAAATAAACACAAGAAAGAAGGTTATTTTTTGGCTTTCTTAATTTTACATTCGGGCTACTTCTTGTACGTGTGGTGACACCACATTTGACTCGTAATAAAAAGGGGGTGCCAGCTGATCGCCATTCAACTAATGGGGACACTGATCAAACCACATATGATGTATGTATACATTATTTGCGAACATTCTAACGTGACGTGAACAAAAACCAGCACCGGCGTAAGTCATTGCAAATATTTTTCACAAAGTTTTGTTTTCATTTTTGGGACTCGAGTCTTATAAGCCATCGCCGGAGTCGAGTCGAGTCTCAATCCACGTTGCACAACATTTCAGTTTTGAAAAGTTTCTCAAAAGTTTTACAGCATGCAAGGCTGGTCTGATTTTCAAAGGCCCTCAGTCCTTCAAACTCCTCCATTATGCAAAGAGGATTTTGGAGGAATTGGGAAGGTTAGGGTTACGTCCTAAGGGTTCTGTTGGGGTCAAGGACCAAATACTACAGAATACTTCATGTGTTGTGCACACTTGAATGGAAAGAAATGTATACAACAGGTTACTCAGTCGTATTTTGTAACTTTGGGTGAGTTTAGGGTTAAAGAAAAGCATATTTCTCAAAAGTAGCTCTGGTTGCGGGCGAGTTATGTTAACTTTTTTTTGGGGGGGGGAGGAGGGGGCAACAATCGTGACAAAGTGTGCATGGATCCTGCCCTCTTCAATCCAACGAATCTTCCAAACTTCTCCTGACGATGAGTAGAGCAGGCTAGTTGAAACGTTGAGACCAAAGACAAGTTCTTTTAGAAGCAGGACTGTTCTTATCAGAACAAAAACTACTTAGCGTAAAGTTGATAATAAGCAGGACAAGTTCTTTTCAGGACTAAATATCTGCTAAGCAGTAGTTATTACCACGTGGTGTTACCGCAAACCGAAACAATACCGATACTCCACCATGCAAAGCCTCAAATCTTATATCTTCCAAACTTCCTGCTGGATTACCGGTATGAGCGGATTTGGGAGAATTTGGGTTAGTATGACATGTTCATGTATTTCCTCTTTTTTAAATGTAGACCAACGTTAACAAGAAGCAGCAACGTGGGATTCATCGCAAAAATGAAGTCATCGGTAAGTTTTCTTTGTTTGTGTCACTCCCACTGACGTGCCAGTATATTTACCCCACAAAACATGTCATGTACAATAGCTGTACGTTGTATTTTCAGAGGGCGTAAGCTCAGAACTTATATCAGCTCAATTTTGAGGACTATTGCCAAAAATGGACTATTCCTAGGTGGCCCACTGCTCACCATGTACATGCGCACGTGTGATAAGTTGACTTTTGTGCAGTGAACTTTCCAGAATAGTCGTCCCAAATTAACTGCGCAATGGCCCTTCTGGGTATTTTTGGTGCTCTGCCCTGCACTGTTTGTGATAATAATGATGAACTTTGTACATCGGGATATGTGGTTCCAAAAATACCATTACTACTACATGTACCTTATCGTGCATAATGTGAATAAAGTTAATGTAGTCTTACAATTAAATTGCACGTACATTGTACTAAAACACAGTATGTGTATTGTACATTCACAAACAGTGCACTTTTTGCTTAAGTTTTTATGACACCAATAATGAATAGAAGTGTTTTCCTTCACCTAAATTTATTTAAGTCATTTGAACATTGTGTTTCATGAATTGGGTATGCACTAAAAATGGAGGAACAAAGTTTTTGCCCGTCGTAAAAAAAATAAAACAAATATCCGTTAATTTTTGAAAGCAAAACATACTGAACAAAATTTGGATAAAAGCCCACCACAGGATCTCCCCCCCCCCAAAAAAAAAATTAAGAAAATAAAACAAACCCTCTAAAAAATAATAATGCTCAAAAATATAAAATCGGTTGGTCCTGCTTTCATCAAGTCTGTGTGCACCATTTGAAATGTTCCTGTAGGTATTTTGTTATTTGAAAGCATTTATGAGTGTTTTCTACAGGAAAATGAACTGCCTATATTGTATCAAACCTAGGTACCGGGTATATACCCCGGTAGATTGTACCTTTCTAAAGTCTCTTTAAACTAACTCCTGTATTTTTTTCCTCCTCTGTTTGCTTACAGGGCAAAAACTTGGTCGTGTTTTACGGATCGCAGACGGGAACCGGCGAGGAGTTCGCAACACGATTATCCAAAGACGCCCTGCGGTTTGGCATGAAGGGCATGATAGCAGACCCCGAAGAGTGCGAAATGGTAAGGGGGGTCATTTTGATATTAAAAAAGTGTATCCAAGTCTGTCATGAGCCAATTTGGCTCGTCAGGCCGGCGTTTATCTCTGAGTTCCTTGGCATGAAACGACTGAGATTTTTACGTTTCTGTTTCAAAGCACCCGTTGATCATATTGCTGATGTATTTCATCATTTTGGAAAACTTGAATTTCGACACTTGAACATCGCGAATGTTCCACGTGTGCCATTTTGTTTGTTTTTCGCATGACATCTGAAACGGAAGTATTCAAATATGGCACTTTTTCGATGAGTTTTGAAGTTTGTTTCATATAACATTTGCCTTTATTGATACAAAATGCCGGTTTTTTTTCCTGTTTGTGGAATTGTTTTTTTAGTTTTAGTTTTTGTGTGTGTTCGAAAAAGTGTTTGTTGGAATTCAGTTTTTGATTTTTTGTATATGCTATTCATATGTTTTTATTAATATTTTTATTCCTCAGTTAGTTTTTGTAAGATTCACACTGAAAACACAGTTTTTAATTAGGATTTCATCAAAAAGTTTTCGTTAGATGTGGTCCTGAACCGAAAAAACACACCAAATGCGACATTTCATAGTTCATTTTAAAGCTAAAGTTATGGTGCTCGGCGTTAACATAGTTATGTAGTTATCACAGGGGTGTGAAATTTCAGCTTTAAAAGCTGATTTCAGCTTTTTTTGTTTTGGATTTCAGTTTTTTTCAGCATTTTCCCTGACTTGCTGTGCTCAAAAGTATAGGAGATTTCCAAAGTTCAGCTTTTTTTACACCTTTTTCAGCTGCTTTCAGGTTTTTTTTATTATCAGCGATCACTCACACCCCTGTTATCACTCGAGAAAAATCACTAATAAAGGCCAAAAAATATAGGATCATGATTATTCAAAAAAATTTGAAGGAATTAGACACCAGATTGAGCGCAGAGATCTGCAAATTTGATAGCCACCGCAGGCAGTGAAGCAACGAATCTGTCTGGGACTTTGTTGACGCAAGCATTCATGGTATTCTCACCCTTATCCAGCATCTACATGTAACAAAGACTTTGGCGCAGTCGTTAATCCTTCTCTCCAGGATCTGTGATCTGCTTGAAAGCCGGCAGACGGACAGAATAAAAACAATTGACTTGTTTATTCTGGCATCACTCCATGTGCTTAAAAAAATACCTTGTGTGGGACAAAAGTACCGGGTGCTGGTAGCTGTACGTTACACCTGCCATAATTAGTCACTTACGTAGGCTGAAATTACACTGCCAAGTGTTTACCTCATAACATTTATCCCATACACGTACATCCTTCTTTAAGACAATAAAATAATTGATAGGAAACAGGACCAGCAGCTACCAGTGACTCTTACTGCAGGGTGTCTAAGAAAAAACACCGAACCCTCAAAGCCCCCTCTTTTTCACAGCTTTAAAAAAAAAAATACTTCGCAAATATTGAACCATATGTGGAGAGTGTCTATAGTTCATTAGCTTTTCACCAACAAAAAAAAATCTGTCCCATCGGGTAAATATTTATTGAGTTATGGCCAATTTAGTGCCAATTTTGCAATCTGCCCACAGTGTCAATTGTCATTTGTTAAAATGAACAGTTTCGCAGGGAGTTTAGTGCCGTTACTATCATTAACCCTAACTCCCTAAAGTGCTGGACCGAGTCTGCCAAAATTCATCACTGAACGTGCTTCACATAATGCTTTAGGACCAAATCCGCTGAAATCCCCCACAAGACCACCACTAGTCCACTACTATAGGTGGATTTGGATGGACTTGGTACTCGTGGCTTACCTACCAAAATCCCCAAAATTGGGGGGAGGGATTTGGATGGATTTGAGAAGGTTAGGGTTAAAGCTCCAAGTAAGGTATTCAACAATAATTTCGTCGGTTTCGTTTTGGATAGCTGCAAATGATCTACATGTCCTCTACCTCTAATTTATTGTAATTTCACAGGAGGACCTGGCCCAGCTGACGGAAATAGAGAACTCCATGGCCATCTTCTGTATGGCCACGTACGGCGAAGGCGACCCGACCGACAACGCGCAAGAGTTCTATGATTGGCTGCAGGAGGGATCAGTAGGGCTGGCCGGCCTCAGATACGCTGTGAGTACCGCTCGTGATCAGAGTACCCTGTTTCTCATGATCAGAGTATCGCCAGACATTTCATGTTATTAGATTTTCCAAAAGTGTTTGTCATATATCAAAGTTTGCGAACGCTACCCCCTAGGCCCTTTTGGCTAGGAACCATCATCAATCCTGCAAAACTTTCCAATTGCCACCAAGTAAAAATTTGATTCAGCCTCAATCCTCCAAAATCATCTATGGAGGGGTGACCATTACCTCAATCCTACACAATAATCTTCCAACAATCACTGTTAATGGGTTGAGGCAGTGCCGATGACATTCAGAAGCAGTGCGAATGATATCGAGCATAATGCAGGGCTCAATTATGCAGGGATGAACTTACAAAATGCAGGTAATAGCATACATGTACGATCTTGACACATTGCATCCTCCAAAATCAACCGACACTTTTTTGTCATTCAGACTCAATCCTCCAAAATCCTCCAAAACAGCCTGGAAGATTTTGGAGGATTGAGTAGGGTTAGGGGTAATAGTGTAATCAGGGGTGTGAAATCTCAGCTTTATGCTGATTTCAGCTATTTTTGTTTTGGATTTCAGCTTTTTTGCCTCACTTGTTGTGTACAATATAGTAGAACAATTACGTAGAACGGTTATGTGTCAATTCATACTGATACTGCCCTAACACCATGGTACAATACATACAAAAAAATTTGGACTGAAATCTTTACTATCAAGTCTTTAAAGTATATACATGTAGGATCATTTGCATTTATCCCCAAAGTAACCAAATTATTATTAAAAGCTTGCTTAATACATGTACATTGAAGATCAAAAGTCATACAGGTACTAAACACCCCTAGAATTGTTTTCTGGTTGTTTTTTTTGCTGTCATTAATACGGCCAAAAAAAAAGTCTCCGGTTTCTGGTATCGCACGCGTCGCCGTAGCTATGCGCGTTGGCAAAATGAATGTAAGATGAGATTAGATAAGATTTTCAATGTAAGATGATGTCTCAAAACTGCCAAACTCACTGGTTTGACTGGAATCCTGCTGCTTCTGGACGCAAATTTAGTAGGGCACCATTTGCCGTACCACTTTTGGGGCAAGTTCCATACCAGAAACCGGATACTTTTTTTTTTGGCCTAAGAAATCAAGAATTGTATGAGATTTCCCACGATCAGCCAAGTGACTGATTTTTGGACCTAAAGAGTTATTGACAAAAGCGTGTTTCGTAATCAAAAGGTTGTGCATGGTTTCTCACTGTTCTCTTGAAAAGTGTAATAGCCACCGAGTTCAAATTTCAGCAAGTTAGGTTCGAAAATTCCTCTTTGGTTTTTGAGTGGTGTCATTATTGAAAATAAAAAAAATGTATAAAAAGCAAATGATTCTATTTGCCTTTAATTTTCGTTTCCAAAATTAAAGGATGAAGCTTAACCAATTGTCCTTTACACACTTATTGTCCTTTACACAATTGTCCTTTACACGCAGTATCTCTGGCTAAAGGTACCACGCTGTGATTATTTTTACATGTGTGCCCATAGGTCTTTGGCTTAGGGAACAAGACTTACGAGCACTACAATGCCATGGGCATCTACGTGGACAAACGCTTGGAGGACCTAGGAGCCGAGAGAATCTATGATCTGGGATTGGGTGACGACGACGGCAAGTAAGTATTGTGCAAATTTCCACTCCTCTGAGATATTAGAAAACTATGAGACATCCCTTTTGGGGTTACGATTTTTGTAATGTGCATTTTTTGAAACGTTCAAAAAGTTGCATGCTCTTCCTGAAAACTGAGGGCGCTGTTGCTGTTTAGGGATTTTCTGGTCAACTTGTGAACCCAAGATGTTGCTCATTGAAAAGGTGTCTGAGAAAAATTTGTTTAAAAGATTAATTATCTGTATGATCAGTTACTGCAATAGCAATGAATCACCAAAAGAGATAAATTTACCACATCAGACAATTAAAAACATGTTTAGCAACTTTTGGTGCTGAAATAGCTGTAACATTGAGATTTCTGCCTAAAATGACATCACAGTGTGCCTCATGAATATTGAAGTTTGCATTAACGTAAACACCAAAAAGACACCAAAACATCTTTAGATTGAAAATAAAAATAAATGGGACACAAAAGTGCATTTTCAAATACCGCATCAAAAATACTTTGAGCAGTCCTCCGTGCCTGTTCTTAAGTTTAGGCTGTGCCGAATTCTCTGAATGTTCATTCAAATATCAAAAAAATGTTTTTTTCAACGAGATGATGAAACAGAGAAACTTTCCATGATATTATTTTCATCGCACAAGTTACACGGTTATATTATTTGTCAAATGCCACGGGTGTCAAATCCTGATCTGCAGCTAGTTTTAATAAGGCCAAAAGAAAAAAGGCTCCAGTTTCTGGTCTGCGTGCGCGTCGCCGTAGCCATGCGCGTTGGCAAAATTTTAAAAAAAATTTCAATGTAAGATGATGTCTCAAAACCGCCAAACTCACTGGTTTGACTGGAATCCTGCTGCTGCACAATTTTAACGTGTTTTTAGATGGATCGAGTATAAGCTTTATGTGGCCTCTCTCGGCTCCCATACATTTTGCACTAAATTTAGTCGGGCACCACTTGCAGTTATCAGCCGACATTTGAAGAAAAAAAAAGTAAAAAAAAAAAAAGCCACGTCGCTGCACCACTTTTAGGGCAAGCTCCATACCAGAAACCGAAGACTTTTTTTGTTGGCCTAAGCAAGTGCATGTTAAAGTTGATCGGCACAATTTGAATATTTGAATGTTTGGTCAAGTCCGAATTAGAATATGTGGTAATACCGTTAAGTGACAATTTTGTTCTGATACCGAACAATTCCAAATGGTATTGTTAAAATACTGAAGACCTGGTGTGGAATTTCAATACTGCAGTATTCCTGCTAAAATGTGGCCTGATGTGTTAAAAAGCCCCTTTAATAGAAAAAAAAACGAAAAGAAAAAAGAAACCGCTTAGCTAGATCTACTTTTTTTTTATAATTGTTGAAATTTGTAATTCTTAAATGGTATCTAGATAAGATGAAAATTGTGCAGCAGACGCCACCATGTGTCTTATTTTATTTTGACAACATAGCAATATGGCCAAAAAAGTACTTGTCATACCAAATACTACACAGAGTATATTTGTGATGATAAATTGTGGACTCTTAAAATCCCATACCATGCAAGCCTAGCTTGTAGGCAAATTTTTAGAGACTGCTGGTGCTGCGTTTTGGGAGAAAATTATGCAAATTGACTAGATAACTGGCGTGAAAAAAAAATGTACTGGTCATGCTGGTACCTGCACTTAAAGGGAATATACAACATTTTCAAACATTGAAAAATAAAACTACCAAGTTTTTACAAAAATACCTTACTAGGATGTTAGTCTAAAGATAAATGACAGTCTAAAGCATCCTTTTAAAATTATGGCACCTGGTGTGAAGTCATTTTCAAGAAAATGGTATTTTTGTATGTATTTCCAGCGGTGGTCGGCTGACCACCATTGGAAAAACCTAACTATTTTGCAACTACTGCTCCAAATTTACCATTTTTTATTCAGTTCAAATTTTGTTTGCTATTGGTTACGTATTCATGAACGGTTGTAGGCCAGCTAGACTTGTTCCCTTACTTTACAATTTTCCGGCATCTGGAAATTGATCCATTTTATCTTTAGTGGAGTCAGGGAACCAGACTACTTGAACTAATTTTTTTTTTTTTTGGTTTTTCAAGCATTTTCGAACAAAAAACTTCAAACATGTCAGTGTAACAAAATTTGATCTATTATACTAACCCCCCAAATAGTTCATTTCTGAAAATTACAGCAAAAGCCAATGGTGTACATTCCCTTTAATGCATTGTGTACCGTAAGTCTACTGTTCAAGTCATGTTCATATGATGCCAGCTTCAACATGTTCAAGTGTTCAACCAACAGCAGGCGACACAGATAACGCACCCAGGGCATTGTGTAGATTTCGGGCAAAGGTCGTCGCCAGAACAATAACACAGAAATGTTTAACCCGAGCTGAAAAAGGACGGTGAACTTCGGCAGATAATAAACACTTCTGCTGTGGAACCTGACGCCTTTTATCCCATGAAAGAATTTTCAGAAATTTTATCAGAAATACAAAACATTGTTTGATAATGATATGAGATACTGATGCACTTGATAAGTAAGTGCACTTTTGAACTTAAGCACAATGTATCTAAGCTGCTTTCGAGTGATTTTTTTTAGAAAAAAAAAATATTATATGAAATATTGATTGCAGTTTCCCATGCTGCATGTACCGTATTTATCAGGCTTTGTAGTCGAGGGTTATGACGTCTGCCATAGTACACATGTGGGTCATTCCATGTCAAATCAAAGTTTAAACCCCACCCCCTTCAAATTGGTTATTATTTCGGGGGTAATTCAGGCTGAAAATACTGAAATTTGTAGTTTTAGCGCCATCGAACTTATAGTTTTCACGCTACTTCTTGCCATTTTTTGGCCTATTTTTTGGCCAAAATCAACACACATGTACATGTATTTCCATAACCTGTTGCCAAACGTTTTGATATTGGTGCTTTCGGAAAGGTAACATCATACAGAATCCAGCTTTACCATTGTATTTTGTGTCGGAGCAATTTGAAATCCGATGACCTTTTGACCTTACACCCCAACATGTTTTCTACAAAATATCCAAAAATTTGCTGGTACCGGTATGATGTATTTTTTATTTGCCTTCCAGCTGAAAGTTGGCATACTTGTTGCAAAAATGGTATATTCTTATGCAATGTACATGTACTGCACACATGTACCGTATGTCTGTACATCTTCATATACACGTACCTGGGGAGTAACCTTTCGGTGGATTGATATCCAATTGGGGGGGGGGAAATAGAAATGTCCTTTTTTGTTTCATGATGAAAGCTGCCAACATTTGCATAGATCTTGCAATCAGGGAGATTTTGTACAATAATCAGGGAGATGTTTAGAAATACAGTCAATATAAAATTGGGAAACAGTTTCCATAATGAGGGAGATTTTCAAATTGGTTTATCAGAACATGGAAAGATTGGTTTATTTGGGGGGGGGAGGGAGGGAATATAAATGTCCTTGTTTGTTTCATGATGAAAGCTGCCAACATTTGCATCTTGCAATCAGGGAGATTTCGTACAATAATCAGGGAGATGTTTAGAAATACAGTCAATATAACAGGGAAACAGTTTCCTTAATCAGGGAGATTTTCAAATTTGTTTATCAGAACATGGAAAGATTGGTTTATTTGGGGGGGGGGAGGGAGGGAATATAAATGTCCTTGTTTGTTTCATGATGAAAGCTGCCAACATTTGTATCTTGCAATCATGGAGATTTTGTACAATAATCGGGGAGATGTTTAGAAATACAGTCAATATAATAGGGAAACAGTTTCCATGATAAGGGAGATTTTCAAATTCGTTTATCAGAACATGGAAAGATTGGTTTATTTTCAGGGAAGCTTCTGCAGAATCGGGGAGAGTTGGCAGCTCTTACCGTATATTGGCTTGGGACAATCCTTAAATGTCGCAAGACATAATAATAGAATAATAACTAGAGTAACTTGTTCTTTTACTTTTTAACAGTGTCGCCATGAATAATAACTCATACCCAAACAGGGGATACACTAAAAACAGGCGAATTTGTGTTTATTAAATCCGCAACCTCCTGGTTGTTGGCTGGTAGAGAGAGCTGGGCAGTGCTGTTGTATAGGATTACCATGAAATGGTTCCGGCTTAGTGTGCACGCAAGAAACATGAAAAGACTTGCAGTGAATAGCCTTTCTAAATCAATTCGGGCGATTCACAATGCAGTGCGCCACCAAGAGTTCGCCACGGAGAGTTCATTTTTCCCAGTGCATTGTGGGAGATGGTCGACAAATTCGCAGCTCGGGACATTTGAAATTGTTAGTTTTTCCGGTCAGTTGTTTGGTAAGCATATGATTCTGTTTGCCCTTTTCTTTTTATCAATGTGGTGTTTTTTTGTAAGACGACAGAACGCTATGCCCCAATCTATAACAAATTAGCTCAAGTTGTCTACTGACACTCATTCAAATGGGCCATGTTTTGTCAACCGTAAACTTGAAAAATAGACTCTCCATGGCAAACTCTTGGTGGCGCACTGCATTGTGAATTGCCCGAATTGAGTTGAATTTTGTGCGCTCTGGGACCAGCTCTAGTGGGCTTGCCTTGTGATTTTTGTAACTAGTGACAAAGAAAAAGGCAATTACAATGTTGTCGAAAACGTATGAAAGGAAAATCTTTTGAATCTTGTTTGCAGTATGGAAGAAGACTTTGTTACATGGAGGGAGCAGTTTTGGCCGGCGGTCTGTCAACGATTCGGTGTTCAGGCCACAGGGGACGAATCAAGGTATAATCTCATGAGTTTGGATTTCACACCCCAAACAAGCCAATTAAACCCCCAACCCTTGCATGTTTTATTTTTAACATCAGTTTACTTCTGTGATTTCAGACCTTCTAGCCCTTTTCTGAAAGGGGCACATCATCCTAAAATCACCGAAATTTGTATGTGTACGATTGTTAACTTATCCTTTTTTTAAAGGTCCGGCTAAAAGGATGTAACCTTTTTTATGTGTCGCACTGTTCCTGAGAAAAAGACAGAAAAAACCTGGTTGTTTACAAAATGCATTTCAGGCGCGACGGACACTTTGTGGCATAAGCATACGTATTTCCAGCCGGTAAAATGTCCGTGTCCATAATGTCAGACTATTCAATGCAGGGTACCATCATAGTGTTTATGTACACATTATTTACATGTATGTTGCTTCGTGCACATACGCAGCGTGCGATGCACTGGTAGAACATGTGTGACTGAAATCACGACTAGCACCAAACGGCTCCTCAATTTTTGAGAGTCAAAATTTTGACTCTCTGGAATTTTTTCCAGCAAGAATAACTGTGGATTTAAAGATGATAATTTTTGGTTTGTGTTTGTTTTGTTTAGTATCCGTACGTATGCACTCAGAATTGAGGATTTCCCACCGGAGAAGGTCTTCACCGGTGAGGTGGCAAGGCTGGGATCCTTCCGAAATCAGAAACGGTGAGTCAGTCTTACTTGTCCCCTCGTTTGCACTAAATCCTTCCCCTATAAGAAAATGGCGATCATTAAAATTTTGCTTGTTGAAAGTTTACCCTTGAAAAAATTGATTTATTAATAGAGAAAATTGTTTAACCCTAACAGAACCCAACCCATCAAACCCCAACGGCATGTTTTGTTGGAATCTGTCAGGATGGGTACAGTACCCTTAAACTGACAGTCTTTAACTTTGGGTTGGCACACCTCCGGAAACTAAGTCAGAAATATGTGTGTGCAGTTTCCCATATGGTGTTGGAATTTGCCAGGATGGGTATGGTTCCTAGTAAATCATGCCAAGGTGTTAGGGTTAATATGAGGAAGAGTACAGGTAGGGGTGTACTTGTGCACAGAGCCGATATCAAACATTAAAAAGATAGGAAACCATGACATGATTCATTCACTTGATGATTTTTTTGGGTTACTTTCCAGGCCGTTTGATTCCAAGAATCCCTACCTGGCTCCGGTCAAAGTCAACAGGGAGCTGCACAAGGGAGGCGAGAGGTCCTGCATGCACATTGAGTTCGACATCACCGACTCCAAGATCAGGTGAGAAGGAATTGGATAAATTGATCAGTAATCGATCAGATCAATGTAAGTTTCACGCTAGTGATTCCAACATAAGATGGCAATAAGCCAATATGCTTTGTGAAGTCACCTCCCTCCCAGGTCAGGCTCCTTCCCATTTTCATGCGCATTCCTTAACCAGTTAACGTCGGAGGATGTGATAACACGCACTGGCTGTTTTCATACACAGGCACAGCTGATGGGTTAAAACGTCAAGGTTGCCTCGACTCGCCTCCGGGTGACGTTTAAACACGCTAATCCCTCGTGTCTTTTGTACACCCACACAAAGTCTGTGTCTGTGGAGGCCGACCGTGTGTTGATCTTGAATTGGCCGTTGTGCACGGCCTATTGTTGTACAATTTACGCTCCAGTGCACACCCTGGAGTATTGAAACATATGAGGTTTCGGCAAGAAATATCGTACAAATACTGTTGAAGTGACTCTTGCGAATCGGTATTTGTTGGCTGTACATGTATGAAGTTTGCTGGAAAATTGTGCTTTTTTGCATGAAGTGTTTAAACTCCCCAACCTTTCAGAAATTTCAAGGCGGTAACAGTGCCTACTTTACATCTTTTTTATCCCCTTTCCCCTTAAGGTACGAAGCCGGTGACCATGTGGCTGTTTTCCCCATCAACGACTCAGCCCTGGTTGACAGGATAGCGGAGCTCTTAGGAGCCGACTTAGACGTTGTCATGAGCTTGGATAACCTAGACGGTAAATCCAAATTCACCGTAACTCCCCTTTGTAAATATTTTTTTGCTTGAATTGTCCTGAATCGCCCAAATTGACCATTGTACTTGAGCCTATTGAGCCCGCGCCTATCTTCTCCGTATCAACCAATCTGCTCACGGCAAAGAAAGTACAGTTTGCAGCTGTTCCTCCGATCCGCTGATTTTGCTGTGACTGTTTTGTACTTCTGCATGAATGCAGCATAGTACAAATTGAAAAACACTGGAAAAAGTAGAAGTTGCGTGCCAACCAGCTAAGCTAAATGCCCCGCCCATGGGACATCGTTGCTAGGTAAAAGGGCGGCCTCTTTTTTTCGCGCACGGAGCCTATTGGGCCCATTCTTTGTATTGCAACTTTGTACTGCCAAACAATAATTTTGTTCTCGCGGAGTGGGCTGGTTCAAGCCCCACATTCAGTATCAATAGTGTATGGACCGGGAGCCAATTTGCTCAAAACTGTAAAAACAAAAAAAAAACATTTCACAGGGTTGCGGGCATCCAAAAATGGGAAAAAGAGTGTTTTTTTGTTGAAACAAAACATTCAAGTTGAAAATTTATTAATAGAAAAAAAACCAAAACATCAAATTTCTTGAAGAGCACGGGGAAACACAACTTGAAGTATGTTTGGTCTGGTACCTTGTCTCACACAGAGGAGGCAAGCAAGAAGCACCCGTTTCCCTGCCCCTGTTCCTACCGCACGGCATTCACACACTACCTGGATATCACCTCCGTGCCTCGCACCAATGTACTCAAGGACATCGCCGAGTATGCCTCGGATCCCAAGGACAAGGAATTCCTGCTGCTGCTGTCGTCTGCTACACCGGAGGGGAAGGTATGGAATTCCCTGAATGGGAGACGTTTTTAACTCTAACCCCCTAGGCCCTATTGGCTAGAAACCATCCTCAATCCAGCAAAATCCTCTAATTCGGGAGATTCACAATGCAGTGCGCCACCAAGAGTTTGCCATGGAGAGTCCATTTTTCAAGTTTACGGTCAACTATTTGAACGAGTGTTAGTAGACAACTTAAGCTAATTTGTTATAGATTGGGGCATAGCGTTGTGCTGCCATACAACAAAACATAATGTTGATAGAAGAAAAGAAAAGGGTAAACAGATACTACTATAAATGGGAATTTACTTACCGGAAAAACTGACATTTTCAAATTTCCGCGCTGGGAATTTGTCAACCATCTCCCACAATGCACTGGGGAAAATGAACTCTCTGTGGCAAACTCCTGGTGGCGCACTGCATCGAGAATCACCTGAATTGCCACGTATAAAAATTGAAATCAGCCTCAATCCTCCAAAATCATCCGTTATGTCTTGAATTTGTTGAGTGGAGGGGTGACCATTGCCTCAATGAATGTATTTCACTTTCGGTGAAGTAAATTTTATATTTCCTAAAGAATTCATATGGAAAATTCAATGACAAATTTCTTGATTATATAAAAAAAATATTGAGGCCTATAACATCGTCAAGAGTTTGTCCAATTCTAAAATTCAATAAGCTTAAAATCCAAATTTGTTGGCGATTGGGCCAGACTCATATGCTGCTGTGGGGGGATCACAACACCTCCTCCACAGCGAGTCTGTTACCTTCCCAGCATTGAATAATGCCGGTACCCATTTAACGCCTGGGTTGAGAGGAGTAATTGAGGTAAAGGGCCTTACTCAAGGGCACAACACGCATGGCCATGGTGGGGCTCGAACCCACAATCTCACTCAAAAATTGACCGAGTGACTGGTTTTGTGCCGGAGGGTCACATACCGTACATGTCTCAACAACATCTAAACAACATCTGAACACTCAAATTTTCATTTTGTTTGCAGAAAGAGTACAGCGAATGGGTGATGCATGACCATCGCAGCATCGTGGCCATCCTGGAAGATCTGCCTTCCCTCAAACCCCCCCTGGATCACCTGTGTGAGCTCTTACCACGCCTGCATGCCCGCTACTACTCCATCTCCTCCTCACCAAAGGTAGGCAATTCCTCCCCACTGGTTTTTCAATGGCAGGATTTGCTTCACATCCCGTATTGGTTGCAGTTGGAGATCCTGTCACTATTTCATGTTTGTTTTTATGTAGTGATCGGGTTTGGTGTGTTAAATTTGTTCATGCACTTTCTCTAGCTTTTGAATCAATTTTTTGTTGGGGGTCGTCTTAAAGTTTGATCTTACTTTCATGTAGTTGTATTTGGTGCAGATGTGCTTCGTTAACTTTAACCACTTAACCACGCAGGGTTTATTTTTGCCAATGATTTCGAAATTTTCAAAAGGCAAAGTTTCCCAGCCAACTTCTGATATACAGCCAAACGCCACAAATACTGTTTCGCAAGAGTGACTTCAACTGTATTTGTACGATATTTCTTGCCGAAACCTTGTATGTTTGCACTGGAGCGTAAATTGTACAACAATAGGCCGTGCACAACGGCCCACACAACGGTCAGCACACGGTCCGCCTCCACAGACTACATGGACTTTGTGTGTGTGTACAAAAGGCACGAGGGATTAGCGTGTTTAGACGTCACCCGGAGGCGAGTCCAGGCAATCTTGACGTCTTAACCCGTCAGCCGGGCCTGTGCACAAAAAACGGCCATTGCCTGTTATCACAGCCTCCGGCGCGAACTTGTTAAGTCACCTTGATCAATCTACAATTCACTATCCTGTTTGCGATATCGCAGACTTACAAAAGGGAGGGTGCGATTTGGTGCGGGTACATGTAGCTTGAAGTAAATCCAATTGTTTGGACCATACCAAATGCCAACGTCCATCATATCTCAAAGAGGGATTTTGTTGTTATTAAAAGAAGGTTTTTGGGCCAGGTATTTACTGTAATGCACCCTTGTTCCTTGGATTTGTTTCTCATAGCTGCACCCGACTAGCATCCACATCACGGCAGTGCTGACCCGCTACACCACCCGCGTGGGCCGGCAGGTCAACGGTGTGGCCACCTCCTGGCTCAAGGGCAAGGTGCCCAACGGCCCCCAGAGCATGCCCACGGTGCCCATCTACGTCCGCAAGTCGCAGTTCCGCCTCCCGTTCAAGCCGGCCACGCCTGTCATCATGGTCGGGCCCGGCACGGGCCTGGCCCCCTTCAGGGGTTTCATTGAGGAGCGATACCACGCCAAGAAGGAAGGTAAGAACCGCAGCTTGGGTAGGGGGGTGGGGCTTGCGTGGAAGCTGGATGGAGAAGGGGTGGGGCCTGGCATGGCACAAGAACGGTTAGGGTTAGTGGGCGGGGACTGGCCCCCTTCAGGGGTTTCATTGAGGAGCGATACCATGCCAAGAAGGAAGGTGAGGGCTGGTGCTTGGGTAAATAAGGGGGTGGGGCTTGGGTGGAACTTGGATGGAGAAGGGGTGGGGCCTGGCATGGCACAAGAACGGTTAGGGGTAGTGGGCGGGGCATGGCCCCCTTCAGGGGTTTCATTGAGGAGCGATACCACGCCAAGAAGGAAGGTGAGAGCTGGATTGCGGGGTGGGATGGTGCTTGCGTAAATAAGGGGTGGGCCTTGGTTGGGGCTGGATGGAGAAGGAGTGGGCCTGGCTTGGGACTGCCCCCCTTTCAGGGGACTCGTGCAGGAGCGATACACATGCAAAGAACAGAGTTTAGGGGTAGTGGGCAGGGTAGGGATGGGGCTTGGGTAAATAAGGGGTGGGGTTTGCGTGGAAGTTGGATGGAGAAGGGGTGGGCCTTGCATGGGACTGGCCCCCGTCAGGTGATACATTTAGGAGTAATACACATGCCAAGAACGGAGGTGAGGGGTAGTGGGTTAGGCAGGGGTGGAACTTGGGTGAATTAGTGTCCAGGCTTTGGAGGAAGTAGGCTGGAGAAGGGGTGGGACTGGCCCCATTCAGGGGATTCGTTCAGGAGTGATGCACACGCCAAGAAAGGAGGTGAAGGATAGTGTACCAGCATTACATTCACTGTGTGGACTTCCGAAGAAAAGAGGTCCACATAAACCAGGTAGCAGCGACGTTGTGTGGACTTGCCCACGTCCACACAATGTTTCCCCCTCTCTGGAAAACAGGTTTAGAGCTATTTTGTGGTTAGGTTTATCAGTGGCAAAATGAAGAGAAACACTAAAGGAAATCATAGAAAACAAATTTGGGTTGAAAGAGTTTTCACAGTGTGAGTAAAATGATTTTTTTTCCACAGGTTTTTCTTAACATCACAAAAACAAAAGAATGTCCACACTAGGTATGTAACGTAAACGTGTGCGCTAGGTAGGGATGGTGCTGGGGTAAATAAGAAGGGGTGGGGCTTGGGCCAGTAGGGGTGGGGTTTGGGCGAATATAGGGTGGGGATTTGGTGGAGCTCGGGCAAATAAAAGGAGTGGTTTGATACGAGCTCGGCACCCTCTCAAGGAGAACACTCACCATGAGTATTTCTGTTACAATGGTTACATTCTCTCTTGGATCTGACAGGCAAAGTTCTGGGCGAGACCGTCTTGTTCTTTGGCTGCCGTAATCGCGATCATGACTACATCTACGAGGACGAGCTGAAGGAATACCAGGAGAACCAAACCCTGTCGGCGGTCTACGTCGCGTTCTCCCGGGAACAGGCTGAGAAGCAGTACGTCCAGCACATCATGATGCAGAAGAAGGAGAAGATTTGGGAACTCCTGGAACAGGGCGGACACATCTACGTCTGCGGGTAAGCTGATGTCGGATCGTTTGCAAACACTCTCAAACGAAACTGCCAAAATATTATGAAACAGTCTACTTCATTGTTAGTAACTAATACAATGAAACATCCTGTGAAATCATTGAGCCTGGTGTGCTGGCACTCTCCAGAACATTTTGTATCGGTACTAAGGATTGTTAGGACCCAACCATCGCTGAGAACAAACAGTTGTCTCAAACACTACATTTGTTCAACGGCCGCAAGCCAGCTGTTGACTTATTGCGTACGCACAGGTACACACTGTGTGCATGTATGTTTTACTTCCCGAAGACAGAGCCGGCACTCTGGCACTCCCTGTGATCTATGGGTTCTGCAAACTGCACGTTGACGATTGAAAAAGAACAGTGGTTTTTTTTTCGCAGTTTTTTCTCCAGCACCAGTGGACACAATACCATGCAGGAGAGTTTCCAGACTTTCTCGTCTGAATGCAGACTTTTTGATTCTGAGAAGAAATTATCCGTTTAGAAACTTTACGTGTCTTCAGACTTTTTTTTGGTTGAATTGGCAATCTCATTCCTGCAATACATCAACCAAATTGGTCCATTTGAAAAAATTGTGTCAAATGTAAACGATCCTTTATCCTTCGACATTTGCCCAATTTTTTTGTTTTTGTTTTGCACAGGGATGCACGTTACATGGCACCGGACGTGCAGAAGGTGATCAGGACCATCATCAGCGAGCACGGCGACAAGACGCACCAGGAGGCGGACGACTACATCAAGAAGTTACAGTCCAAAGGTCGCTACGCGTGTGACGTCTGGAGTTAATTCAACAAAGATACCCCCTCCCTTCCTCCCATCACCAGCCCCCTCCCCCCTTCCCCCATCACCAGCCCCCTCCCTCCCCTGCCCCCAACAAGACATCAACAGTGTATCAATAAACCTTAAAACCTCATAGATCCGGGAAAAATCCACCGGGGGGCCAATTTCATCGTGCTGCTCAGCTCAGAAGTTTTGTAAGCACAAAAAAAACCCAAATGTTTAGCAAAACACAGGTTACCAGCTAAAATGTCATGCTAAGTGCACAGCCTGTGACTGGTTCTCGGCCAATTTTTTTTGTTGAACACCTAAATTTAGTAAGCAGCGTTTTTTGCCCTCAGGTGTGGGAAAACAGCAAGATTGAAGATTGTGCACGTGAATAGACCTAAGACCTAATGACGTAATGGCTTTGTTTACATATGCGCTTTCCTATGGGAGCAAAGTCAGGACGCCAGACGAAGTCGGGACTATCTACCACATTGGAAAGTGCACATGTAAACAAAGCGTGACATCATTAGGTCTCAAGCCTGTTACTCCTTCGCTAATACTTGACATGGGGCTGGACATATTTCAAAAATTTCTTTCGAGTTCAAGGAATGTGCTTTTATACCTGCCAATCAGAACATATTAGCCCAAACAGTCCTGAATCCTCCAATTTCAATACGATTTTGCACACCACCTAGGGAGTTAAGGTTAATTAATGCTCTTTCAGGGCCCTTCTTGGTGCATGGGTGCCGTTCCCCTTGGCCATGCCGTGCCGCGTTGGAAAGTGGCCTGCGAATGACTTTGAATAATTTGGTTTCCAGTCAGACGCCAAAAAGTTCACGCTTTGCAGCGCTAGCGTGCAGTTTCAATCATATTTACCATGAATTAAGAGGCTAGTTGCTAGCAGCAATAGATTGATTGCGTTCAGCCGCCATCTTTGAGGGGTGTTTTGTTATGTTAATTCATTAACAATGAATGAGCAAGGGGTCTACCCATACGTAATCCTGTCAAACAAAAAAGCACGCGCCTCCGATATGGTTGCAGTGCGCACGATGTACATTTTTTTTTTTAGCCTGAATCTATGTAGTACAATGATCTGGGTTTCAAACACATGCATTGTTAATTCAAGCAGCATAGGTGTTTGTGATCTGATTTTTTTTTCAGGCGTGTGTTTTGTGTGTTTTTTTTTTAATGTAATAATTATCTATAAAAAAGAAACTTGGAACGATTTTGTACGGGAACGATTACACTATTTTCACAATTACACTATATTCTCTTTTTGTTTATTTTTTTGGTAGTGTGCTTGTACATTTTATAGAATACGTATGGTGAATGTTGGGTGGTTTTTGTTTTAAAATTTGGCAAAACTTTGTTTCCGTTAGAATTATCATGTATCAGTTAAAAACTTGGCTTTTATCAAGAATCAGACCGCGTTCATCTATTATTTCAGCTGTTTTTCCATTAAACCAATAGACACACATGAAAAAAAAAGAGGCTTAATTTCAAGAGATTGAACCGAGTTTAAAATGCAGTTGCACCAACTAAGAAAAAAAAAGGAAAAACCACCAAAATGGAAATGTCCTATTTGGGTTTTGTTTTAATTGCATTGCATTGATATCTTTTTAACTTAAGCTGTTTTGGATGAAGTTTTGGTTTGAACGGATTAACTGCCTTTTTATGCAAAGATAACTAGTGATACCGGTATTTTAAACGGGCTTAAATGAAGTAACTGCATAGTTATGTTTAGGTAAACTGATTTCCAAGAGTGTAATCACTAACCCATGTAGACTGTCTCTTTTTCCGCTGCCTTAAATGTAGTTTAAAACGAGAAGTTAAAAACTGGGGTTTTTTAGTTGTTTTTTCTTTTTTTGAATTTGTTTTTCTTTAAGTGAATGTTCTTATCTAGTCAACATTGTATTGAGCAAGGAAATTAACTAGAGGGGGATTCGAACCTTGCTCCTTGAGCTAAGACTGATTGGGAAAGACTTAACAAAGGCCTGGGTAGCTCAGCCGCTATTAAAGAGCCAGTGCACTGTTCCAGCGATAAGGTTGGCGTAGTGGAACTTTGCTCGCCTTCCACCACTGTGACCCGGGTTCGAATCCCGCCACGGCCCACATGCAAGTTTTTAAGAATTTGTTCTAGAAACAGTAATTGAATTATTAACAGGGATTTGAAAAAAGATGTGTCGCTAATTCTACCTCTACGCCTAAACGAACTTTTCGGGAGAAACTGACCGGTCCTAAATTTTGTAAGACTGTAGTCCCATAATCCGTATGTTAAAGTTTTAAAGAAAAAAAATGTACAACTTCTACATGCTCTCATGGTTTTTCATGAAACTTTGATGCAGTGACCCTTGGGTGGGAAGACACAATTCTTCATCGGATTACTGAGGTCAAAGGTCATGTAGGGGTCATTAGAGGTCATTCAAATATGCTTCAAATGTTTCTTTGTGTACAGAATTTGATGGATTTTTAATGTAACTTGGATGGAGTGATCCTTGGGTGGGGGTTCATCACAGGTCTTCCAAAACTGGAGGTCAAAGGTCATCTAGGGGTCATTTCAGGTCATTGTTTAAAAATGCACACAATCAGACTTTTTTTAAGAGCACAAAAAATATAGGGATCAAATGCGGAAAAAGGTTACACATGCGGTCCGCAGACCACAAAACCAATGTGAATGTACATATTGAAGCAATACAAGAATCATGATCCAGATGGAAATATAACTACATAATTTTTAATACCTGACAAAATATGTAATATTCTGTTGTTAATTCAGAAGTGTACGTACATTTTAAAGTATTTTGTATCAATGCATGTACATAGTGCTGTGAAACATTTGTTCTTATTCACCAAAGAAACTGGAGATGTAATTACTATGTTTTTTTTGCATGAATTGTTAGACATTAAATAGAGTTTATTTTTTTTTTGTGGGGCAAATCATAGTCTTTAAAAATTACCTCAAATATTATCCAAATTTAGAGTCATAGACTGGCCAGTGCATAAGTTTTTGTCCCAATGACCTTTGACATTTGGGTTATTTAAATATTTAATTATGTATGCATAGCTAGGCCAATCAGACTACACGAGGCTAACAATATAACAAGAACCAATATAGTTTTAGAAGCATAGACCTTATGCATGGCGGCAGTTGCCTTTACTCATCTATTTGCACGAGGACAGGCTACCAGTCCACAAAATGCGCCATGAAAAATAGATCCAGATATTCACAAGGTGAAATTTCATAAAATGGAATTTGTGAATTTTGCGATATTCATAAGATGGAATTTGCCATGGAATATTGATTTAGATCCCGATATATTATGCTGTACTTTGTATAAATGCCAAAAATGATGCTGTATTTAGTAGCATGTACATGTACTCACATTGAAGGTACAATAATCCACTTGTTCTCCATTTTGTAAGTATCCTCAATTTGTTATACATGGTTTTTTTTGCAGCCCACTTTACAGATCTCTTAAGCTTACAAATTTGGTTGTGTATCACAACTAATGATATCTCGTATGTACGGCAGTAATGGACCTATCCAGTAAGCTCCGCACAGTGCGCACGTGGGCAAAATAACACGTGCTCCTCTCCAATGCCACGCTGCATTTTCCTTCCGCGCGCGTCATACGCGCGCGCGTGAACGCATGTCGGACTTTAATGCACGCACGTCGGACATAAATCACGGCTGCGATTGGTCAGAACACCATGGAGCGGTGCTTACTGGATCGGTCCATTGTCTTTGTCTTGAAAGTGAACGTGCTTGTAGCTTCATTTCTCAATTAAACTGCTGCCATGAATTTTGCTGTTGTACTTTTGCTTTGCCTTCACAATCACTGTCAACATTTTCAATTGTCTTTAAACTTGTAGAATTTATTTAAATATTTCTGTATCTGCATTTCAATTTCATTTTCCCAGCTTGTAATATTTCTAGTACGAGTATACCTGTATTTAATTGTAGCATTCCTTGCATACATTTCAGTTAAGTATCAATAAACTTGAATAACTAAAGAAGTGGAAGCTTGTATGAGTAAATATGAATAAATTTTACAAAAGAAATGATACAATTTTGGGAAAACTCACGAAAAATTTATTTATTTTATTGTTTTGAGCCCTGGGTATCCCCTCCAGTTTTTCTGAAGGAAAAAAATACAGCAATTAATGGCACTTGTAGCATCTTGGTTCCAAAGATCAAATGCTTTTGCTTTTTGGTTCGCTTTGCGCGTCAACCGCTAGCTGGGTGGAGTCGTGGCACCCGTTAGGTGTAGGAGTTGTATTGAGTTTGGTTTGGAAGCACTTTATACGACGCTGCAGGAGCGTATCACGGTCATTTTTATTAGGGGGGGGGACCATCTGCGGCGCTGTTCAAAACCGACAATTATGCGCACAAAGGGCCAATATATGGTGCTTTCAGAGCGATGCATGTGCGAATTTTTTTTTTTCAATTTTGGCCAAAAAATGAAATTTCCTGAAAGTTGCTAGAAAGATGCCTTGGGGGCCCTAGAACGCATTCCCTATCGATTGCTGGACAGATGTGCTATTAAAGGGGAAATTCTGTCAGAAAATTTGAGGTAAAATCGATTAAAAATTACTTTTTTTCCTCCACAAATTGACGACTTTTGCCCAAATCTTCAAAATAATGTGTGTTAGAGTATTGATTGATGTTCCTCTTGCATCCAGATGAACTTCTGCCTTGTTTTTGAGAAAAGTAAATTTTTGGCCGATTCTGACTAAAAAAGTAAGGTTAACCCCTTGCAATTTTTTCAATTTTGGCCAAAAAATGAAATTTCCTGCAAGTTGCTAGAAAGATGCCTTGAGGACCCTAGAACGCATTCCAAATCGATTGCTGGACAGATGTGCCATTAAAAGGAAATTCTGTCGAAAAATTGAGGTAAAATCGATCAAAAAATTACTTTTTTTCCTCAAAAAATTGACGATTTTTGCCCAAATCTTCAAAATTATGTGTGATAGAGTATTGATTGATGTTCTTCTTGCATCAAGATGAATTTCTGCCTTGTTTTGAGAAAAGTCCATTTTTGGCCGTTTTTGATTAAAAATGTAAGGCTTAAAAATGTAAGGGGGGCTGGTACCATCTGCGGCTCTGTTCAAAACCGACAATTATGCACAAAAAGAGCCAATGTATGGTGCTTTCAGGGCGATACATGTGCGAAATTATGAAAAAGGCACCCAAAACGGAAGATGCCACAAAAAAGGGCACCACTTCTTTTTTGAAAAGGGCACTTGTTCAGAAAAAAGGGCACTTCAAAAAAAAAAGGGCACTCTTTACAAATTACTGGAGGGGGGGGGGGGTAAGCACGTTGAATAAAGGGCATTTGAATGAAAACAAAAAGGCAGTCTTTACAAAATATGGGGGGAGGGTAAATACTGAAAATATTGTTTCAATTCAGTGGTTCGTCGTGACCACTTTTATCATGCTACAGCCATCTTTCAGAAGTGTGTTTTTGTTCCACTGTGGGTGTGCACGACTGTAAAGACTTGTCTGCATTCATTTTACTAAATTAAAATAACCAAAACAAATTCATGTCATAAAATTGCTGCTGAATGCAAGGGCCAATAAGGGCCGGGTAAAAAAAAAAAGTTTCCCATTTTTAATGAAGAAGGCGGGCGATTTTTTTTCTCTCGCCTAGAGATGGCGGATTTTCTGAGAATGGCAGATAGACTTTTCATTATCTCGTCAATCATTTCCCGAGAGGCTGCTCTCGTTTCATTTGACAAGATCCTCTCAGCTAAATGGGTGATTTATAAACATGATCGGCTAGATAATTCTGTCCCCTGAGCACAGGAAATGTTCACAAATTTGCCCGTGATCACTCGCCCGCGCAGACATTAATCACGTTAATACATGTAATGAGGATTATAAACATTTACACATTTTGACCGGCGCATTACAGGGTTAGAAATCAAACACCTTTTCACACACGAAAGAAACGCAGGGAAAATCATCAGTCATTGGATATCCAACACTCAGCTTCCACATAATAATCTTAGTTAATTAATGACATAAATGATTTCTCCGAATGTGTCGGGGGAGGCTGCCGCGGGGGTGGGCGGGGGCACGCGGGGCGGTCATCCGATAATGACCTATTCATTTGCAAGAACATAGGTCTGGGAGCTAGATGAGCCAATGTAAAAAAAAAAAAACAATTCCCGGATGTCCGCGCCCACCCGTTGCGCAATTTGAAATCGAGCAGCTCAGAAAGTGACTCCCCACATACACGCACACTGCCTAGCCTACATAGATGCTTGCCTCGTGAAAAAAACCTACATTCTAGCCCCAGTTCCACTGACAACCTGATGGGTGTGTAGATCGACTCACACTTTTGTACAAGTCCATTCACCACCAAGTAGCGGTTGACACGGACCATTACCGGGCTAAATCAGAGAAAGGAGGAATAGCAATGCGAAAATCTTCCACAATCTCCTTTACCCATCCATCAGCACAGAAAGATTGCTTCAAGTTCTCCTTCATACCAAGGACCCTTGTGGAGTGGAATCACCTACCTGCTAACATAAGGGTAGCTGCAACTGTTCAAACCTTCAAGACAATCTTGGCGACATCCAGATATCATCTTTAACAAGGAGGGGGCCATCATTAGCGTCCGCTAGCCACCAACGCACCTGCAACTTTCATATCCTGTAGCGGAGATTGTTGCAGTATCCAGCAGATGCAGTATCCAGTAGATGTAAATTGCAGTAAGAAGTCTGACTGGTGAAGTAACGTTGGAACGGCGACTCCGTAAACATCAGTGTTTTGGTTCTCTCTTCAATGATAAATTAAAGCGGACCATCGCATCAACATATGAAAACCAGTTGAACGTGGTGGTGGTGCTGTCGGCTCAAGCCTGGGCCATGATCCAATAACAAAAAAAGCTCAAGCCACGCTCACCGATTCCGGTGAAGATTTCTGAGGAGCAGCTTTTAAAGGAATCTCCTTTTTCACAGAAATCTCTACACCCCAACTCACTTCCAGGTTAAACCTTGAGATAAATTTGGCGGGGTATAAATTTGGCGCAGTATAAAAATGTGTTAAATTGTACTAGTTGGACACAAGATGGAATCCAACCGATCGTCACCAGAGGAAAACTGCACTTACGTAGATGAGGAGTGGGCGACCGACTTGATGTACACTACCACAGAAACTGTGGTGATCACCGTCGTTTTCCCGATCATTTTGTGCCTCGGTGTCATCACCAACTCAAGCTTTCTGTTCGTTGTGATTCGTGTTCCAAAAAGGAAATCTCACACTACACTGTACTTGGCACACTTGGCAGTGGCTGATCTGCTCTTTCTCAGTTTAGTAGTATCTGTGAAGCTTTGGGAAAAATATTCATCTCCTGAGATAAAGCAACATTCATTCGAGAATTTGTCCCAGTGCATCATTTATGTCGCTGGAGCAAACTTTGCTTACACTTCATCCATGGCATTGGTCACAATGTCGTCATACGAGAGATTTTTGTCCCTGTGCCATCCATTCAAACTTCACAGAATCCGGAGTCGGCGACGAACCTACAAACTGATCGCAATCTGCTGGCTGGTTGGGTTGGTAGCTGGTGGCGTTAACATGCTCACTGAATGGCGATTGGTAACTTACGATTGTCTGATATGGCCTGATGAGGACAAGTACCAAGGATTTCCATCCAAACTTACATACTGTAGGCCAAATCAAACGTTTTACCTGATTCTCCAGCTAGTTATGTGTGTTCCCCTATTTCTTATTGTATTCCTGAACACTTGCATGTACATCCGCATCATTTGGGAGTTGAACAAGCGGAAAGGTTCGGACAGACCACAGACCGGCCCAGATGCATTGCAAATCGGAAACCGAGTCACAAAGATGGTACTTGTAAATGGAGTTGTATTCTTTATGTGCCAGGTGCACTATCGAGGTTTTGTGACATATCACATAGTTTGGTCATTAGCCAACGCTCCAATTAACCGTCCCCAACGTGACGTTTTATACATGATCATTGCAGATCTTCTTCTGCTGATCAATTGCACAGTCAATCCGTTAATCTACAATGTGATGAACCCCCGATACCGAGCTGCTTTGGTCCCAGCATGCCGTTGCAAACGTCGCTGAGTAACATTAATAGAATGACGCTTATGTTCATTTGTGTTCAATGGTAATGGCCCGATCCAGTAAGCACCGCCCCATGGTGTTCTGACCAATCACAGCCGTTATTTAATGTCCGACGTGCGTGCACAGAAGTCCTACATGCGTGCACGCGCGTATGATGCGCGCGGCAGGAAAATGCAGTGTGGCATTGGAGAGGAGCACGTGGTAATTTTCTCACGTGCGCAGTGGGCGGGGCTTACTGGATCGGTCCATTAAACGTCGTTGAAGGGCAAAACCTAATGTTGATTTGCATCACCCCGACGCAAATTCCATCTTATGAATAGTTTCATTGCGGTACCCGCTCAGCTACATCCGATTTGAACCAGCCAACCGATCCCGTAAGCTCGGTGGTCGAGTGGCAAGACGTCTGCACTAGAAAGCAAGATGTCGTGGGTTCGAGTCCCACCCGAGTGATTTTTTTTTCCAACTTTCACTCGGGAGGTAACACACCGAGTATACAGTGCATCTAATATTGATTTACATCACCCCATTTTTATATCTACAGGGCGAGTTAAAAAAAGAAAGAAAGAGACCTGGATTAATGATTTTTCTTTTCTTAAAAAGCAATAAAATTTGATACACCAATGAAGTGTCTTAAAAACAGCTTGTTCATCCACTGAAAATTACTGAAATTGATCCATGCTATCATAATCAGAAGTTACGCATGTTTACAAAAAGAACCTATTTTTATAGCTGGCCATGAAATGCCATTGGGAACTATTGAGCTGAGTGAGAATTACAGCTTTCACATACAAATTTTAGATGTTAATCATTTCAGCTGAGACTGAAACGTTGTTTTTACTGTCAGATTTTGTGTTTTGAATACGAGGAACAAGTCTGTTCTGTTATTCCCTGAAATTGATGGCGATTTTTTGTCTGTTTTCCTTTTCCAGTTTTCGTTCAGTCATGGAGGAAAACGTCCATGTTTCATTGTATTTAATGGGTGTTCATCTGTTCGTGGAACGGTGAATGATCAGTGATGGACAGCTGATTTTTGTGACATAACTTGGGAATAGAGTATGCAAATTACGTGAAATTTCAGTATAAGTCCAAAAACAAGTACTTTATCCATATGTCATTTTTCCGAATTGGAGCGAGCTACATGTTTTATTTTAACTTTGTGGTCTTACATAATAATAATAAAAAAACACATATGAACTACAGAACTACTGAATATCGTAAAAGTCCGTGTTTTATTCCTTCAGATTATAACATAAGAGGCTCATACACATAACTCGGAAGGATGATATCTCTGTCTGTTTAGGGCAAAAAGTGTTGTGTGAAAAAAAAACTGCAGAAATGTAAAAAAGTGAGAAAAAAAAATCTAAATTTAAAATGAAATAACAATTCTTGCTGACAATTGCCGATTTGAACACCTATGTGTTAACGCAGTGGTAACTTTCCTCGCCTTCCACCGCTATGGCCTGGGTTCGATTCCCGCCTGGGCCAATATGTGGATTGGGTTTTCAGTCCCTGCCTGATTCTGTGGGTTTCCCCAGAATATTCTTCTGGGGTTTTCCTCCCGCCTCCAAAAACTGTAGTTTCTTCTCATTGTCTTCTCTCCACAGGTTTCTTGAGGCTTTTGGGCTACAGTGCCTAGGGTGCTTTCGAGGAATCCTTGGTGTCATTACCAGAAAGAAATAGAAATAATTAAAATTCATCAATTTGGAAATATGGGACCTGAATGGTTCTAAAGATCATTGACGATACATCCATCAGCTGCAGAAAAAAAAAACAATATCACTGCCTTTCTTCGTGAAAAGTTGTAAAAACAATTCTGACGGGAAGTTCAGTAAGACAAAAATAATAACTTTTACATTCGTAAAATCTATAGTGGCATCATCATAAATGGAACATTTTTAAAGGTAGAGTAGATCATTTGCAGCTATCCAAAAAGTAACTGACCAAACTATTGTTGAAAAGCTTACTTGGTATAAAGACAGTAATGGCACTAAACTCCCTGCGAAATTATTCCTTCTGGCAAGCTGTCATTTTAAAGAAAACAATAAAAAAAGGCCATTTCCAAATATGCGTCAAGTGATGAATGTTTGGAGATTTCCGTTAGTAGTTTGTTTGTAATTCAGCAAATATGTGCAAGCGTTGACATGATGCACACTCGCGCGTGCGGTTGCTTTTATTCGTCAGTTCAGCACGTGACATCGCGTAGCTGCAATCGACTGAATAAGAACGTGTTCCGAATGTTGATTTCTGTCTTCTGAAGCCATTCAAAACATGACTCGGCAAGTTTTCAATTGAAATCAAGATCCTAGAATATCGTTCAGCATTTACTGAGCTAAAACTTCATCAGGTCAGTCTTTAGATTTTGAGCATATTTGTTGCTTCAAAAAAAAAAATGCACAAATTACAAATGATCTACCCTACCTTGAAAGACAAAACAATATAACAAAAAACTTGGAACATTCCAACAAAAAAGGCATTCATAAATAAATTGAAATTTGTCGAATATCTTATCAAAATTTCACTCAAAGTTGGCACACTTTTGCTGAACAGTGGCAAATATTTTAATCAAGACGAAAGGGTAGTCAATGCAGACCAAACCCAGCTTGCTGTCACTGTAAATTCACGGAGGCCCCTATCAATGGCGAAAGCACTGAAAGCAAGCTATTGTACAAAACATCTGCCCCATGCGGACCATCTGAGCAATAGCTTACACAATGCTTACGCCATTGAAGGGGGGCTTCATGAGTGTAGAGTATTAACAGTTCTGGATTGGTCTAAATGCATTTTGACTTTAATACATTGTCTTTTTCAATGTGTTCAACAAAAAGATCAAAGTTTTAAGAAGGCAATTTGGGACAATCAAATGAATTATCGTCAATCAAATGCTCAGTCTGGGTCGACAAAGTTGTCATAATCACAACAATTATTTTGGATCACACCAATGATGATTTCAGCCATCCGTATAATTTAATCCAAAAATAAATATCTATTTTTTGTTTCCATTTAAAAAATTATAGATCAAAATGTACGGTGACCCTAATGATCTTTTACTTGATCTCATTGGATTTGGCCTCATTACAATTATTACAAACTTGATTTTTTTTGCCTTTTTTTTTTACCTTTATGGTTTAAAAATATAAAGAGGAATACAGCACTTGAATGCAACTTTACAATGCAAGTTAAAATCGCTAAACTTTTCGCAAGACAAAGACGCAATACCTTGGATAAGAGATGTAAGGATAAAAACTGGAACATGGCTGAATAAAAAAAAAAATCGAAGGCTGTTTTATGTCTTGGTTCCCGTGGATTTCCTTTTCATCTTTGTACCTGAGAGAGGAAAGAAAAAAATATTACTCGGGTCTTGTATGATGGAACTTCGCATCGGGAGATGTTTATTTTAAAGGGACACTGCGTCCTGGGTAGGGAATGATTTTTTCCCAAACAACATCGTATGGATGGTTGTTGAGCGCCCTCTACAATACTTTTATTATATGTACGCAGGTATATATTGCCATTACAGGCCAAGTTCGCGCAAGGACTATAGTTGACCAATGGTTAACTAACGTTTGCCCGAACTCTGTCTAGTCGACGATGGTTGACTACGCTAGTCGACTATTTGGAACCAGCCTACTGGGGTTGGTTGCTTCGCTGGTAACCAAGATCCAGAAGTTTTGCAATGACATTTTGACCAGCGTTTGACTAGAGACGTTCGCACGTTGCTATCAGTGCGCAGGCGTAAGGTACGTCACAAATCAACCACTAGTTGACTAATGGTCCTTGCCCGAACTTGGCCACAGTTTGCTGTTGAGCTCTCCGATGGCTTAGCTGGATAATGACATTGTTTAGAGATCAGAGGGTGTGAGTTTGAAACCACATTTTCCCAATTTTTTTTGGCCACAGAGGAGTAAGGGGGGGGGGGGGAGAGACAGAGGAGAAAGGGGGGGAGGGAGTGGGGCTTTTGGTGGGAAAGGAGTGGGGGTAAGGGACAGAGTGGGAGGGAAGGAGGGTGGGGGAGGCATGGGTGAGCATGGACTTTAACTGTGCAGCCATGGAAAGCGCCACCTATTGTCCGATAGTGTCTGACTTAAAAAAAAAAAACCAGTCTACCTTTCAGCACGGATGCTACAGAAATTGGAACAGAAACATCCAGCTCCCCCCCCCCCATTGTGAGAACGTTGGCTAGGCCCTTGATTTCATGTAGCTCTATGGCATGTGGAGGGATAAAGGGTGCACAGTTTCACTCACTTTTCGTTGCTTCTTTGGAAGGCAGGGAAGCTCTCCGCTTCAGCGCAACTTTGGGCGAGTTACTGTCATCGGTACTCTTAGCTTTCTTCAGCTGTTTTGCTTGTGTTGAAACCGAGCTCTCTTGTGATGATCTGGGTGTTCTGGCGACAGTCTTCTTGCTGATCCTTTCGGACGGGCTGTCGTTTCTTGATTTAGTACTTTCCTGAAAAGAATTATGTGACAAACGTTGTGTTGAACGGGACAATGTTTGTGAAAAAATACAAAAAAAAGGTTTTTAACAAATCGATCTCCATGCCCCCAAACTGCGTAAAAATAGTGGGACAGTTTCTTTTTTTTTAAGTTGAAATTTTGTTTTCAGAGCGCATTTTTTATTATTTGCGATGTCCATTCAATGATCTGGCATTGCAGTGTTGCAGTGCTGTCCTTTCAGGCACTTAAAGTTCATGGGTTTTCTGAAAAACTGTGAATCTTAAAAGCAGCTCATTGCAACAGCTTACAAATGCATTAACCCTCCTGTGTAATCATACATTCTGCGCCAAGTTGTCTTGCAGTCAAAATCAATCAAGTGACTGTTTTTAATAGTTAAAGAGCTCCCAGCCTACATAAAGCAGGATTGACTGGCTGTGACTGTTTATGTAACTTGATACAGCTGTGCTTTGACTGTAGGTGATTGATAAGCCAGCTGTATCTGACAGTTGCCTGCTTTTGTCGGTTGACTGAATCTGCCTAGTCAGAGTGCTTGCTTGAAATATGATCTCCTGCATGGCAGAGGAAGAGGATGGATTTTGTAGAAGTAGCAGGATAGTTAATAACGTTTGCATGCTGATTGGCCCTAATGGTGTAAATCAACAAAGATGCACTTGAAATATTCAGGGAAAGTGTGTGACAATAAAGGTGAAAATTCATGTCTAGGCTTACCTGGGAGGAGCCAGAGATTACTTGGACGTCAGCCGTCTGTTTCTTGGCACTTTGCTTCCGGCCCGACGGTGTGTCCTTATCAAACATCTCCTCCAGTGCCTTGGGCTGAAGACGTGGCATCTTTGAGGACGTCTTCTGAGATTGGGAGGCGGGTAAGGAACTGGGATCCGTCTGGCTGTCCGCTGAGATGCCCGCGAGGATGCGATAGGTGTCTCCAAATGTTGCTGCCCGCTTGACCTTGGAGGGGCTCAAGGGTGACACCCCTTGCCGCTTCTCGGCCGCCTTGGAGGCAGTCTTCTCGGCAGGGGTGGAGCTCTGTGCTCCCTTGGTGGGCTGTCGTGGGGTGCTGACTGCCAGGCTCCTAGTCTTAATGCCTCCTGTGATCGTCAGCGATTTACGCTTTGGTGGTTTCTTCTTCGATGCTGACCTGGTGACTAAGGGCTGCCCGAGATCTAAAGATGTAGTAGCGCACTCCTCCCGGATGCGCCTGATACCTTCAGAAACCGCATCCTGAACAGCTGGGGTCTTCTGCTCCGAAGTCTTTGAGGCCTGCTTGCTAGTCTTGGACTGTCTAAAGACTGGCGAGTGACGTATAGCAGGCTCCTTGTCGCTGTCGCTAGAGGTAATCATCCGTTTTCTCACACTGCCTACTTTCCTTACCGACCCAGACAGCCTGCTTTGCTTCTTCAAACCCGGCGTTGTATCCTTCTCTTCTCTAGGTTGTGAGGCATGTGCAGATTCCTCTGTGTCTATGGGATGCTGGAGATCGGAAGATGCTGTTTCACATTCCTTCTGCATCCGTCCAATGTCTTTAGAAACTGCATCCTCAACAGAAGGAGTCCTCTGCTCTGAAGTCTTAGAGGCCTGTTTGCCTGGCTTGGATCGTCTGAAGACTGGCGAGAGAGGTTTAGCAGGTTCTTCATCGCTGTCGCTTGAGATGATCATCCGTTTTCTCGCACTGCCTGTTTTCCTTGCCGACCTAGACAGCCTGTTCTGTTTCTTAGGAGCTGGCGTTGTATTCTTCTTTTCTCTAGGTTGTGAGGCATCTGCAGATTCCTCTGGGTTGGAGTCAGTGCTGACTCTTTGCAGCGAATCTAAGTTTTTGGCCCGTCGTGGAGTGGTAAACCTGCCATTATCAGTTTTAGTACTCCTTGTTTCATTGTCAGCTGAGCTGCAGGAATCGGGGACTACTTCAACATCATCAGTCTGGCAATGCTTTCCAGCTTCGGTACCTCGAGTTGGCTCGGAGTCGCTGTTGCTGTCCTCCTCGTTGTTCCGGCTGATAGGGGTGAAGAACCTCAGGAGGCTAGACTGACTGCGGGCGTTGCTCATGGACCTGAGGTTCATGCCCTTGCGACCCCCATTGGATTCATCGGATACCTGCTCCTGTTTCTTGCACGATTCCTGGGAATTTTGCAAACGTCTTGTCTGAGCTTTCAATGGGGAAGTCTTAGAACAAAACTGTCCTGAAGTATCCTTCTCTTTCCCACTGTCATTTTCTTCATCTTGGTCATAATCGTCAGCTTCGTTTTCAATGAGATGGATCTCATCTTTGTCATCCATTTCTTCTTCCTGCTCTCCCGCATCCTCCTCCGCTACCTCTTCAGCCTCCTCAGCCTTATGACGTGAGGCCTTGACTTTAAAAGTAATCTCATCATCCACGTCGATGACGATGGACTCCCTGGTCGAGTCCAAGTTATCCTTGGCCGTGGTGAAGCTCTCTCGGTCTGACTCTGTTTCCTGCTGGTAGCCTTGGGTCTCTCGGATGACTATGACATCCTCTTCGTTTCCTTTTGAACTCAGCGACAGGGTCTTCTGACTTCTTGATTGCCCGCGCCTCCTCTGAGTACTTCTTACGTCGCTCTTGGCCGCGCCATTGGCATCCGTCGCCTTTTTCTGTGTCTCTGACTTCAACATGTACCGCTGCTCCTCAAAGCTCAGAGATTCGGGGACGGTTTGCTCCGAAGCGGTGCCACTCACGTCCATGTCGACTTCATCGTAATCGCTTTGATTATCACTGTCCGACGGTGTGAGATGGCCATCACCGCCATTTCTAATGGAGCTGAATTTGCTTCTAGCTTTGGTGTTTGAGGGTTTCACAACTACAACTTCTTCATTCTCATCATCTTCACTAGTGTCCTGTCAAAGATGTTGACGACACTGAATTGATTAATACACCAGTCCATGCATATGTGTGTTCGTAACCCCCACTGTCTTGTCCATTAAAATGATCGAATGTCGTCCCTACAGTGAAACCTTTTAATGTGGCTGAACAAACCAGAGACTCATGTAAATCAGCCAGAAATTATTCATAAGATGGAATCTGCGTTGGGATGATAAATTCAATAAAGGGTTTTGCCCAAGGTTATGAATAGTTTGGCTGCGGTACTCCATGCTATATCAGATTCCAACCAGCCAGCCGACCCCTGCAAGCTGCACTAGTGAGCGGGTCTAGTTCCAACCGAGTAGTTGGTGAATTGTTTTCTCATAATCACTCAGGACACCAAGTATGCAGTGTTTATAAAATATGTTAGTGACGGGCAAAACCAGAAATTCCAGAATCCAGAAATTGCAAAAACAATGATCTGAAATCTAAATTCTTACAACTACAAACATTTTTTTTTCATAGTCTTAGATAGTCTTAGTTCAGATATACTTTAGGGACCGTGACCATTCAGCCCTGGTATGAAAAGGGCCCCCCGGTACCTCGTCCGGTCCAGAGCCAGTCCGGTCTTCAGCCCAGTCTCCTCCGGTACATGGTCCTGTCTGACCAGAAGTTTTGAAGTCAGTCAGGCGCATCAATTTATTGCCCTTCAGAGAACCTCCAGAGCAGAACAATAGCAGACTTTACCGGATTAAAGATAAAATCCTTCCAAACGCCTTGGTAATTTACGGTCCCATTGTGCGCTAAACCGCATGGCAGGGGTTTTGATCTGTGCCGTGGAAAGTGTTCTATTGTATCGCGCTGAGAGATGAAAACCACAAGCGGGTTTCTTCTGGGATATATTACATGTGTCAATACTTGCAAACAATAGACCCGAGGATAGAGGAGTTCCTGATTAGCAACCGGATCAGCTCCTGGGCCGGTAGCTGGGACGGTGCGAAATGACTTCTTGGGAGGGGACGAGCTTACCGGGGGCCCTTTTCATACCGGGGCTGAATAGTCACGGTCCCTTAGGTTAAAGGAACGGAGCCAAATTCAATAGTTAGCAATAGCCCAATATTATTTATTCACATAGCCCCGACGCAAATGTAATCATACAAGACCAAGTCAGTTGTTCAGAGGCAATTACGTGAAAATCTCTCTTTACATAGTGGTATAACAGTGAAACAAGGAATCGGGATATAAACATTAATGATGGACTTGAAACAAGACTACTGACCTCTTGGTGGATGCCCTCGATGAGCTGGTCCAGCCTGCTGTGCAATGCATCATTGGACTCCAAATCAGACTGGATAAAGAGAAACACAACAACATTGGCTAGGATGCAACCTCAATCCTGCAAAATCCTCCAACTGCCTCCATGTAAAAATTGCATACAGCCTCAACCCTGCAATATCCTCTGTTATTTCTTGAATGTGGTCCATGGAGGGGTGACCACTGCCTCAATCCTGCAAAATCCTCCAGCAATCACTGTTGATATGTTGCGACAGAGCCAGTGACATCCTGGAGCAGTGCGGAGGATTTCAAGTATAATTTAGGCCTAAATTAAAGGGCCCATGAAATGTAATCTTTTTTAATGCAATCCTTGAAAATGCACGTTTGTGTCCCTTTAACGTTATTTTTTTCAATTTTCATTTTGCCATTTTCAAGGAAATTTTGGGGCCTTTTTTGGTTTATGCTAATGCGATTTTCCATATTCATGAGCAAAAGTGTGATGTCATATCAGGCAGAAACCTCGATGTTGCAATTAGTTTATGCACAAAAAGTTGCCAAAATTTTGGATATTTTGGTGTCGTAAACTTTCTTCGTTGTTGTGTCTGTTCATGGCAGTAGGCAAATGAGCAAACTTTTTCAAAAACGTTTTCAACGAGCATTTTTTGGGGTTCACTATTTCAACGGAATGACTCACGTTGACTTGCTGAGCCAGGTCTTCGTCTCGGCTGGTATCCTTAAAGAACAGTCCCTCTGTCTCTGGTATATCTGTCTGGTTGTCGTGGCTGTTGGTAACCGGCAGACTCTGATTGCCCCGGCCGTCTTTATAAGACAGGGTCTGGCTTTCGTTCTCTTCATCGCACACAATCTGAAATGACGCCGCGAGAAATATGTACAGTTGAGGGTAGGTAAACGAGGGTATAGATCAAGCATTATGGTCAACCCATAGAGCTGCATAACAATACTAAAACACTAACCCGTCGTACACAATGTAGTCTACCGAGCCCAACCATGTTTGTGCACAAACACTAGCAAGCTCGAAATTTTGTAGGCTATTTGCAAATCTGCGTTTAAATTTGAAACGAATGCGTAAATGAAGCCAATATGCATAAAACATAGAGCTATATTAAATTACTAGAGCGCTAACTCGATGTACAAAGTAATGCCTGATGGGCGCATCCATGTTTGTGCACAAACCTATGGAAAACTCAAAATTTTGTACGGCTTTTGTACGGCTATTTGCATATCTGCGTTTGTATTCCATACCAGTGCGTCATCGAAGCCGATACGCCCAAAACCGAAACGCACTATCAGCAAATGAGCGTTTCATTTTGCTCTACGCAAACAGCGCAACGTGTGCGCGTCCCTCCGCGGCAGATGCTTTTCACCGTGACGTTTTTTTGAACCGTCATGACACGCTTAAGTTATTTGCGTAAGTACTTGCGCGTTGCATTTAGAGTACACTTTTAAACTTCAATCCATCTATTTTGATTGTGTTCTACAAACACGCACATAAATTCAAAATGTCTGCGCCCAGAGCGGCTTCAAAGCGTCTCCGCACGCAAGAATGAAGAGTTAGCGCTCTAGTAATTTAATACAGCTCTATGGTGTAAAACCATAATTTGTAAATGTGCCTCTTTTGTTGCACTCTCGTATCGCAAATAGAACATACAGGAATGACAAGTTAATGAGTCACAACATGGACACAATGACACCACTAGAGGGCGCTATTGGCGGTACTTACGTCCAGCAACCTGTCCAGGTAGTCTCTGGACGCCTGCTCGGTCAGATACTTGACCAGCAGGGACGCGGTGCTCTTGACCGAGTCGGGCAGGCTACTGTAGGCATCGGGGGCCACGCTGTACAGCCACTGGAGAAATTCTATGGACGGCTCGGCCGTCGCAGCAACCTTCACACGAATGATAATCATGATAAACCCTCATAATGTAATAATTTGGAGCTTATTGACTCATGGTGAAATACGCCCTTGGGAAGGAAATTCAAATGCACTGCCTGTCGCGCCCAAATCAGTACAAGTACGCGATGTGACTCTCCCACTGGGGCTTTGAGAGTGGTCAGAGAGTGCCATCTAATGTTCATGAACACTTGTGTTCTTGGGCAAGACACTTTACACAAATATCTCAAACATTTTCACAATTATCACCCTGTTCATCAGGCCGTGTGAGCAGTTTTATGTACCAATCTGAGATATGTGTAATCTGTTCCCTGCTCTCAAAGTAACTCATTTATCTGCAGGGATTCAAGACAATTCTAGTCAAGTGTCTTGCCCAAGACCAAGAAAATCGGACCCTATGAAATCGGACCCAGTTTTTGAGATACATCGGAGTGACAAGGTTGACCTAATTCTATGTAAGAGAAAAACAAAGCCCTACTAACATTTGAGATATCCCGTAAGGCGTCTTGCACGGCTTGCTCTGTCTGCTCTCGGAGAACCTGCCGGCTGAACCGAACAGCGCAGACGTACTTGATGAAGGCCTCGTTGGTCATGACGCTAGGTTTGGCCATCAGCATCTGCCTAGTGGTGGAAAGAAGGTTACGGAGGGCAAAAACGGAGTTAGATTAACATGCATACTGTCAAACTTAAAAAACTACTGGCATCCTGGCAGTTTGTATACATGTACAGGCAGTCAGTAAGGAAAATTTTCAGTGACGGCCTTGATCGTCCAACGGCAGGTACCAGTTCTCATTTGAATGGGGAGTTTGGGTTGAATGGGGAGTTTAGGTGAGACACGGGACTCCGTGCGGCCTAATGTCAGTCAGTCTTGGTGCGTTCCCCTTGCCACTGAAGCATGTAGAGTCATTCATAGTAGACCTACTACTGACATATGTTAGAGTCATTAGCAATACTGAGCTGAGCTCTCCAGAGACCTCGTAAATATCTATATTGGAAAGAATTTTATTTGAACGTCAACCTTCTCTCCACAGACCACCTTTCAAGTGTGGTTGAGATTGATGACTGAACTTACAGTGAAAATGGCACACACATAAACACGGACACAGAGAAAGAATACGCGATCGAAATATCCCCCTATCTTGCTTGAAAGCCAGGGGAATATCAATGTGAACAATGTCCGAATTACCTGGTTTTGTAATCAGGATAAAGTTCCTTGGGGGATGGGTTGAAAGGACGTATGATCAGTTGTTTTTGTGACTTTTCTTTTGGAAGCAACAAAAAGGCTCACAATCTTTATTAGGGTGCATAACAACTAACCTGTTGAGGTTTCAGCTCAGTTTTGAGAAAACAGAGAAAACATCTGCACTATTTGTTTGAGTCTCGTAGCTGGATAAAAAGTCTAGGGTGTCAGGGTTAACACAAAATGTATTTACTTGTAAATGGGCATCATGAAACGGCAGTCCCGGGCCGACGGCTGAGTGACTTGAAGAAGAAGGTTGAGTTGTTGGATTGGTGACTGACCGATGAGGAGTAGGATCTTAGACAAGGTGCGTCTGCCTTCGGCCTCTGCAGTGTCCGGATTATCTCTACAAGAAAGACGATCGGGGGTAATAATCGGAAACAGAACTCGTAAGTTTTTGGTCTAGAAGATTGGTATGGATCAAATTAGACTCGGTCCAAGACTGATTTTGGATTTTACTGCCATAAAACAGCAGGTTGCTATCATCAAATCCAGTCTTGGGAATGTCGGCAGTGCTACCCAACAACTTCTGCGCATACCTCGTTTGTGCATACCTTGTTCGTACATTGATACAAAGCGTGTGAGATATGCCTTTAATTAATATAGGTAAACAAACAGTGAGTCGTTTTAAATTTGGCCAGTATTCCAACCTTATCATCCTTTTTGAGCAGGAACTGCAGCTTCGTCATGTCGAGTAAACTGTTTTGTTAGAATGTTTTGTTGTGTGTAATTCATTAGTACCTATAGAGCAGACGATTAACTGTACATGTACATAGATTATTGTTATTTAATTGTTGATTGTATCTTTGAATAAAACAGAAAGAAAAAAAAATGCTTGGAATTTTCCGGTGTTAAGCGTTGCCAAAGGTGGCTGGTTCGAATCATATATAGGTGGGTACTGCAACCAATCTATTCACGAGAGGGAATTTGCGTTGGGGTAATGTAAATTTACATCAACGCGACGCCATTTCAATCGTGTGAATAATCTTAGGGTATCTACTCCCTGGCACTACTGACCAGTTCAATTATAGTATCTGCATCGTGAGGACACATTGGAGCGTTTGGTTCATAAATTTATATGAGTTACAATAATACTTTGTATTTATCGCTGCTGTATTCCATACTGGGGGTGGTCTGCGGCAGTACCCGGAGTAGCAACTAGGGGCGGTTCAGGGCGGTTCCAGGCAAAACACGGCTTAATGGGTCGCATGCACACTGGCAGTTATCTCAGTTTTTCATTGAGAACAAAAAAAAGGCACATCCAAATTTTGAGGTATTGCTGAATATCAGTCCTTTTACCTTGATAAGACGATGCTGATGTCCACGTAGATGGATAAAATGGCCGCCATCAAGTCTTCAAAGTTGGTCAAGGATTGGGACTGGGGATAGCAAGACGGTTTTGGGGAGAAAAGAGAGTAATGAGAGATCATTATACAGAATACATTTTAATGACAGGGGCAAAGCAGTTTGCTGAAAGATAGGGATTATAACTAGCTGAATTGACACCTGCCTGGATAGCTGACTAGTGTCACAACTAACTACTACCTGGGTAGCTATAATTAGCTGAAAAACTAGTTAGTTATACAGGTGACAAGGTGGATAGCAAACTAGCTGGATTAGCTAACTAGCTGAACACCTAGCGGCTGGTAAGTAAAACAGCTGGAATGCTATAGACTACCTAGATATAAACTAGCTGCATCCAGCTGGAAAGTTACATATTAGTAGATGGATACCTATTAACTAGCTGGATATTTAACAAATCATCTAGTTTCAATTTAACCCTGGTGGCAAAAAGTCAGTTTAACCCTTTCCTTTATACCACAGGCGACTTTAGTCGACCAGGAAACCACACACAGAACACCCTCAACACAGATTTATTCACTGCTTTTCAGAAAGCTAGCATGTTGGTATGTTGGGCCGCCCATACATCAACCATATACGAGCTGAAAGAGTGTTTTCAGATCGTTCTAATGGTGTAGCTTATTCATAGTGTTATCAATACAAAAATAGAGAAAAGTGCTTCAGAAGTATCCACGCACAATTTGAGGTATGGAGTGCCATTTGGTCATGTGGTGAAATGGCTTGCATTTTGATAACTCGGACCAAATCAACAAACAGGCATAACTTTCTCATTTTTGCACTTATGGCCTTAATTTTTACATCACCTAAAAAAGTAAAGTTCAAGGGACAAACTTAACACACAACACCTTCAATTATCATCAATTCTTGGCAGTGAAAATCTGGGTTGAAAAAAAAAGAAAGAGTTTTGAGCTTGTGATCCATTTTTCAGGCTCTCGTGATTTCCGCATGACTGAGCAAACAGTTTGGTTCTGGGGAGAGCCAAGTCAATAAACAATGAGGTATTGCATTTTCTATGCGCAGACGCGATAGTTTTCCCGCAACTGTACCTGCTTGTCTCGTTTCTGCTCGTGGAATTCGTGCTGCATCTTGGCCCACTGCAAAAAGTTCACGATAAATCCTTGCAACTCCCTCAACCTAATGAGGGGAAATTTCCAATAATTACTTAAGGATTAGTTCATACTTCCTGTGAATTTTCTCTGCGAAGTGAATTTGTTACTGGATAAAGCTGAACGTCACAATCAAACTTTCATTGTATGAACTGGCTTTTACAATTACTGTCAAAGTTTGTGTGTGTGTAAATGAGGGAGGGGGAAGAGGTTTAGAGGAAGGGGGTGTTGTAGGGTTTTCTTGGGGGTGGGGGAGAGTTTTTTGGGGGGTGGGGAGGTTTGGGGGGGGGGCAGGGGGCTGTTGGGATATAGTGGGGATAAGGGAGAAGATAACAGACAGAAAACAGAAAACAAAGAGGACAGAAAACAAAGAGGAATTTAAAAACTTTTTAAGTTCTTTACCTGCTAGAATCTTTGGTTTCAAGAACTTTGTCTGCCTCCAAAATGACTCCACTGCAGAAAAGAAAGGCAAATGTGATACAGGGAAAGTTATGTCCAAAACAGAAGATAAATCTTCTCAACATTTTTTTCCCTGGATTCTACCTGATCATAGGTTTACAGAGGTAAAGAAAGAACCATGGACCTCTTGACAATTGCAAAAGAAACCATTCCAAATGTTTCAAAATTAACCGCTTTGCATGAACCCAATGACGTACTTGTTGTACGGACATTTAACTCTTAACTCCCCAGGCATTTTTTTGCTAGGATGCAACCTCAATCCTCCAACTGCCTCCATGGAAGAATTGCATACAGCCCCAATCCTGCCTCCGTTATTTCTTGAATGTGGTCCTTGGAGAAGTGACCACTGCCTCAATCCTGCAAAATCCTCCAGCAATCGCTGTCAATATGTTGAGGCAGAGCCAGTGACATCCTGGAGCAGTGCGGAGGATTTCAAGGAAAATCTAGGACAAAATGTATGCACGACTAAGCATAAACAACACAAGAGATCCGGCCCAAGACCTTGACAAAGTGCATCTACCTCACTTTTTTGGCCATATATCCTCAATCCTGCAATATCCTCCATTTTGCAAAGAGGATTTTGGAGAATTTGGGAAGGTTAGGGTTAAGGAGCAACAAAAGTCCCATGGGAAGTTATGGCACCTTTTTGGCTGTACAGTCTTCACTACTGCGAATATTCCAACATCTCCTCAAGAATTTTGAAACATCTTGGCGGGTTAAGGTTATAATAACCATACTGAATTGATTGAATAGAATTTTGTGGGACGAGCTTTCCTAGGCTGGCCAAGTCTTGTCATACTAACCTCAGGCAGTCCGCCATTGTGCGGATCAACACCTTGGCATCTGACGTGCCTAGACCGGCCAGAACTTCCTGTTGCAGCAGACCCATTGTGTCTGATGTTATTCTCAGCTGAAAACAACAAGAAGACAAAAAATGATGAAAATCGTCAGGGAGTGAGGTCAGTGCAGTGGTTCCTTCCACATTTTCAACTGGGTTCGAATCCCACTCAGGCTGATCAGTAGACTGCATTCAGTCCCTCCATTACTCTAAACGTTTCCCTAGAATATCCGTCTAGAAATCTCCTCCCATCTCTGTACGTGATCATTTCATAAGGCTTCCGAGCAACTGAGGAATCAATGGTTTCATCGTCACAGAAATGAAATAAAGAAAGAAAGAAATAAACAATCAAATCTGTCATTTCAACACCGTATCAGTTTCTTCTCGGGCATGCAACTGTAAAGTCGCACACAACAAAGAGGAAATTCCACGATTATGAAGAATTCGTACAATGTTTTTCCATTTTTAAAAGCAGATATGGGAATAAAAGAGGAGGAAATCATCTGACGCGAGGAAAACTTGCGTGGCGTTTTCACACTTCATTGATTTTTTTTTCGAGTCAGGTAATATTTAACCCTTATTTCATATGATTTTTTTTACAACATAGGGAGTAAGAGATAATGTACAAAGGTTACCAAAAGTAGTAGGCTGCTTACTTTGTCATCAGGTTGAAGTGAATGCAGGAACTCGCTGAAACTGTTGGAACTGCAGAGGCAGGCATAGGCATGGGGTGCTGTAACCAGAGAGAAAACCAATCTACATTAACTTTATGATGATTGACGAACATTAAAAAATCAGAATGAAAGCAACCTATAATCTACCTACTTGGGTTAGGCTACTCCATGAGTTGTAACCGAGCCAATTGCAGGTCAGTCACTCAGAAGTCAATCAAATAGTCAAATAATAAGTAAGGTCAAGAGTATAAGAGGGGATGAACAATGACAATGGAATGCTTTTGTTAAAGTACATTCGAACATATTTAGCTAGTTTGGTTCCCCAGACCAAAAGATTCTGACTATTCCTGTTGAATCTTAGGTCAGGCAGCCTCCGTGGTTAAAAATAAACATGACAACATTGATGGCCCTTTTTCAAAGCTCAGCTTCGTTTCCGATGTCACTTTATCACTTTTAGCTTTTAATGTTCGATCTGATCAAATTTTTAAGTAAATCACTTGCTTCGTAATATCATACAGTTATGATAACACAGTTTGATGTTTCTGTAAGATAACATTGACTAATGTTGATCTGGAATCTTCAAAATTAGGCACCCAAATAGCACTGTTAGCAGGCGAAGCCGAAGGAAGACCGAGTTCTGGAAAGTCTCGGTAACGGTCGTCAAATTCAAAATTGTACATGACGCAGCAAAAAGCTCGCCCATACGATCCGAGTATATTTGATGCACAAAATCGTCGTTGAATTTCAAGTTTTCTAAATGAAAGCAATGAATATTAATTATCAACTCATTTAAAAAAATTTTAATAAGCAATTAACAGTTAATTAAACCTATATTATATTCGGAAATACTCGGGCGCTATCCGACTGTTGACGAAACAAATTCGGCAAACTTCGGAAATTTTCGGAAAAAGGAGGAATTCCTCCCGTTTTAGTCACGTGACGTAAATTGTAATACAATGTATTACCGGAGGCTACCGGACCCAAGATTTATCGGGAATAGTCAGAATCTTTTGGTCTGGGAACCAGACTAATATTTAGCCTGACGTTGTGGTTTTAACAAGATCTTCTTCTGTGGCCTCTGAAGGCCTTATTAAAACCACAACATCAGGCCCTCTTATTATCTTTTTATTTGTACAGTTCAGATCAATCCAGTCTGTAAGCTGTTTGCAGCATTTTAATTCATTTTCATTTTTTGAAACTCAATTTGAGACTGAAACTGGAGTGACTTGGGCAACTTATGATGACTTCATTGAACACCCTCTGTCCACTAGCCTCGACCTAGCATGGGGCCACATCTTACCAAGCCTCTGCCTTTCCTCCGAGGGAAGTTGGGCGAGCGATTCTAGGACTCTGCTCTTTGCATCCTTTGCACAAACATTGTATGCAAACGGCGAACTCTGACTGGCCGAGGCGCCACCCGGCTCGTGTTGGCTTGTAACGTCCATCTTGCCGACAGAGTGTGATGCCATGGCGACCGCATCGTCTGTCCTTTCTTCATCGCGTCCATCCTCCTTGGCAGCAGAGTCACTCGAGTGAGCGTTTGGACTGAGTTTCCGAGGAGGTTTCTTGCTTCTCTTTGTGCTGGATGGAGCACGAGCTTCTTCTGGTCTCATCTGTGATGATCTCAGATCATCTGTGACCAAGTCTTTGTCGTCTTGATGCATCGTAGGCTCATGTTGTACCTTCTGACTCACTTGACTGCTTTTCCTGGTTCCACTTCTTCCATTTTTCGTCAACCTGAAAAAGATATTGAAATTTTCCTGAAATTTTATTTGGTGTTATATTTGGGGAGGAAGAAAGAAATGCCAAATGCAATCTGAGGCAACTTACGCTTCTAGCTTTCTTGAGTATGTTGCTGCTTTCCCTTGCAGCTCAGACTTTAGTGGACTCTTAGGCAGGTCACTCAAGGCATTCCTGAATGCTTGTTTGACTGCAGCAATGTCAGTAGGGACTGCAACCAAAAAAAAGAAGGAAAATTGTTAAAAGTAAATTCCAAACACTGCTTAAAAACTTTAACTCACAAATTTGACATCACCAAGCAACTGATGTCACATCACAACACTTTTTAAAAAACAATCAAAAGAAGCATATCTTTTCAGTTTGAAATTCATAAACAAAAAAATTGTTTGACGAAAATACCTAAATATTTTTCAGATGAACGATACAAGCCAACGCTGTTAACTTGCGTGAGCTGAGTATAAATGATAAAAGGCCTATAGTCGTGATCACTCTGAAGACTAAAGTAAACCTTTTTTTTAGCTAGCGTTTCAAGTTCTACAAAATTGGCCATCGTGAGCTCAATGTTAATGAATGTCGTCTGGTGAATCTGCATATTTATTTTCTCTCTGGCTATTTTCAAAATAGTTCTTTTTTTTCACAAAAAAAATAATGCATTGTATTGTAATAAATAGCAAGTACATTCATGACATTATGGCATACGGAGGTCACTCAGCAGATGTTTAACATGTTTAATACTTTGTAAATTGTAGTGGCCATCCTTACGGCAGCAGTATTAAAAAACAATTTATTTATACTCCTTTTTTTACGGCATTGCAAAAACACCATGTGAATCTAAAACTACCCCTTCAATGTCCAGAGCGCTTCGGCAATTCGGTAGCTTGACTGGATAAACACGTCATTGGACTACTGACTGCCGAAGGTCCTGACCTGGGATCGAATCCCCACTAGGCCTAGAAGTTTAATTTTTTTATTTCCCTTTTTTCTGTTCTTTTCGATAGTTTTTTTTTTTTACTTTTAAGTTTTATCATCATATTAATAATAATAATGATATGTTTTTAATCAAATCCTAATTTTTTCACTGATCATTCATCATGTATTGTTACATTGATGTACATGTACCAAGTTGAACTTGAACTAGGCCTAGTTTCATTTTTTCTTAGTGATCCGTGGCTTTTTTGGAGCCAAAGATCCTGACGGTGAACCATGGAGGAAGGAAACTGAATATTTGTAATGTGACAGGTCGGGAAAACTGAACCAGACGGGTCGGCCACTGCCATGCCTGGCGCAACTGGCTCTGGCTGCCATTCGTTAACATCAGTGACATGTCATGCACATTGTCATGCGTGTCATGCACAGATGCATGGCCGGCATGCGCATGGGGATATGGCATGGCAATGGCCGCCCGACCGCCGGCATTGGCCGGGGTAATCCCCCAAGGGCAAGGTAGGCCTGGCCTACCTCTTGATTGTTCATGTTCCTTTTCGTTGAGCTTTTTGGCAAGCAAACGAACAAAATGTTTCGCCTTCTTTTCCATAACGACGTCGTTGTCATTTCAATCGCTCCGTCACACTCCAATCCACAATTAATTTGGGACGAATGTCCCACGTGCACATGCAACGTGCAGTTTAAGTGATTTTAATTTTCCTCATCTTGCGGGCGTGTTGCACCTGTACGAGACGTGCAATTTTACAATGATATTGAAAACTTTTTCTTGGGTACCAGTCTAAGCCTCGAAAATAGAAACACGTCCCGGTTCGGGATGCTTTGAAAGAGACAATCCTATTGGTGAATATACTATACACTATCCTAACAGTATTGGCGTAACCGTCTTAAAATAAGCATAAGATTTGTTTCAAAAATAATCTCGATTCAATAAATTTTAGTCAAAAGAAATTCATGTAAATTATTTTTCATATAATAAAGAATCTAAGGAGAGAAGACGTGTGCTTTAATTTCTATGAGTTTGTTCAAAAGAATTGGAATAGAATTAGATAATAATGCATCGAGTACTCAGGTGGCGTTTTACCATATCGTCCTACGAACCAATCAAATACTCCGTTGTATAGATTTTAGGATACTGCACATGGAGAATTGCTACACTATTTAATCACGATTATACTACAAATTGTCATCTTAAAACTGTTATAATTACATAAAATCTGCCAAAGTCAGTATTTATAAAATTATTTTGAATTAAAAAACATTTTTATTGGAAATCTTGCTAAAAATATCATCTTTTTTTTGACGGTAAATTCTTCACCGATAATAAATTACTGATCGGGACTAGATTGCATCATGGGTAATTCCCAATGTTATGGACACAAAAAAGTGGAAATTTTGCTTCACAAGTCCTTCAAATAATGTGCGATTTCTGACCGAAACAACCTCACAATGGCTGCAGATTTAATTCGTAACAATCTAATACGGTAGTGCTTTCATGCCAAGATGACAAATGGATGAATTCCCGTCCCAGCGCGGTAAACAAATCATGTCAACAAGTGAGTGCCAGAACTGGGCCGAGTTTTGTGTGCTTTCCAATGGGAAAGGCAGACCTGCATTGAGTTGAATGGAGGTTGGGTTGTTTACATTGAAACTTATTTGAATACATTCAAACTAATATAATGTCACTTTATTTCTCTCGCTCTTTCCACTTGCAGATTTCAACGGTGTGACAGACGTGCACAATCCTGGATCTGGGGGCTCGGGGGAGAGGAAATGGAAGAGTTACAAACTTCTGATTGACCCGATCTTGAAGAAGGGCCAACAGAAATTGTACCGCTATGATGGGGTTGCGCCAGGGCCATCGGTAAGGGTGACATCGAGCCGTGGCCCACGACTGCAAGAGAGGATGATTGCCTTATTATCTGATCTTTTTTGCCCCAGAAGTTTTATCAAGAACTTTGTTTTTGTTTTTTGACGACTTCAGAACCACCGAACATGCCAAAGCCTCTGTCAAAGTTTCCTTTAACACATTTTCTGAATTCTGATCAAACAATCAAATTTTTTAAAAGTCAAACTGGCAAACAGGGAACGGAAAAATGTCGTAACCTGACGCCACTTCAGCGGTTGTGTACAAAGAATATGGAGAGTCAAGAACATTTTCTTAGTATTTCCTAACAAAATTGTAAAATGTTTCTCAGTCCCAGATTCATGTCTTATCATCATTTTTGCAATGACTGACCTTCATTGAGATGATATATGATTGAAAAGAAAATAGTGGCATCAGGTTGCAACATTTTTTTCCCAGGGAACACGTCAATAGCACTGTCTCATGAAATATTGTCAAAATATTGACTTAAAAATCACGCTCACATATGTGATGGAATTAGAAATCTGAGTTTGGAAACAGTTCGGAAAGAGTTCCATACCTGGACATCACTTGACACCGTGCACAAACCCGATGAGACTGTTCAGAAAAATTCCAAGTGTTTTCTCAGTAAAACTAATGCTTCAATATTTTCCCTGCAAAGTTTGACTTTTTAGGACATGTTAGCGCTTTCTGATGGCTAATAGGTCACTGCAGGGAAAAATGATTTTGATGTCCATGTAGGGAATTCTTCCCTTTCTATGTCACTGACCTATACTTGTGGTTTGGGCGGTCATGGATTACAAATATGAGAACTGAAACTCCAATCAATTTTTGTTTTTACAAATTGGGACAAATCATAAAAATATACGTTGTTATTTCTTCAAAATCTGGTTTAAGATTTGGTAAAAAAACGGTAAGAAACATTTTTCTCTCATACTGATCAGTATGAAGACCCATAGAACACAATTCTTAATTCATTAGATAACATTTACAGTACGTTAGAAATATTTTCAAGGTTTCTGGATGACCTGAGGGGAAGCAAGAAAGTTTTTATCGTGTAATGAACAATCACACTCTTATATAATAACCGTTTAGTTTTTGAAATAACTTCCAAAATCTGGAAAAGAAAGTTGGCTTTTTTAAACTTCCTAAAATACTAGAAGTAAAAGTATTCTTCGCTAAAAAGGTTTAACTTGTTTTAACCCTAACAACCCTGAGCCCATCAAGCTCCAACAGCGGGTTTTGCTTGATTTTGGCAGGGTTGGTACTGAACACTGGCCAGTTGGTGTTGGACTTTGATTGACTGGGTACCAAAGGCCCAGGGAGACCCTGTTGAATTTTGTGAGGTTCGGGGCAGAAGGGCATGAGATTTGTGAACACGTTGGAGTTCACTGGCATTTCTTCGTGGGTATGCTCACCCACGGTCCTCAGCACAGCTTGTGGTCAAATGTGCTTGTACATATTGCTTTATTTTGTTAGGTTTGGTACCATCCCTATCCAATCACTCGACAATGCATAGGCCCATCCATACCAAGTCAATCAAACTCCAACAGTTGGAGTTTGGCAGGTTTAGTACTGTTCCCCGTACAAGGCCTGTTGGAGTTTGGCAGTTTTGGTACCAGTGCTTACAGACCTGTATGCAGCTGTTGAAATTTGTTAGGTTTGGTATCCTTTCTAGTGCAAGAGCCTAGGGGGTTAGGGTTAAAGATTTACTTTGTTAACGGATCTTCTGTTTAATGTTAGTAATTTTGTTTCTTACTTTGATACAGGGTGCTGACTTCTCTGTCAAAATTGTACGAGACCCCAGGTCAAGGTTGTCACGATTTTGGAAAGGTCGTGAAAAGTATGACCTTCCTGTCCCCAAATTTAAGGTATGTATCGCTGTATTAGCAGTTAATATTAATCTTAGACCCTTCTTCTCTCGGTGTGTTTATTGAGAGCAAGCTCTAGACCCCCCATGAAAAAAACAACGTCATACTAGCTCATCCCATGCCATCACGGACAACCCCCCCCCCCCAACCCAGCACCTCAAAAAGGAGAAATCTTCACCAGATAGTATTTTGTAACTGGGCCAATTTTCCTAGTATGTGTCTGAAATGTCTTGACATTTCCCATTTTTAAACAAAAAGAATGACCAAAAACCCCTGACATTTATTCTGTTCTCCCCTGGAAGTATTGACAAAAATGAACAAATATATCACATTCTCAAAAATGAAATCTGACAAGTTGGGAGAAGAATATCATAAAGCTGAAGATGGAGACAAAGTCAAGAATTTGTAAACCTCCAATAAGTGCATCTGCCTTATTGTTGGTCATATTCAATTAAAAGCACGTTATGGAGTTGTTATGCCCCAACTTTAGCATCATTCCAACTGTACTTGGGATTATCCCAACATTGGGATGATCCAAACTATAGTTTGGATGATCTTAATTATAGGCGGGGTCGTCCCAACTATTGTTTGGGGCCATCGCTATAGTTTGGGCATAATAGAGTTAGCAGATTTGACAGTGATGTATCTCTGGGCTAGACAACCAAATTCTTCAAATTAGGTTTGCCCTTCACCGACGTATAAACACTGTATACTCAGTGTGTTACCACACTGAGAATACAGTGTTAATACGTCGGTGAAGGGCAAAACCTAATTTGATTTACATTACCCCGACGCAAAATTCCATCTTATGAATAGCCAAATTCTTACAAAACAACCTGGAGCGTTTTGAAGTATCCGGCAAGTTAAGGGTGTGTAAATGCTCGTCATCCAATAAGTAATCCTTGTATTCTTTTACTGTCAATGCATCCAGTCTGACAAATACTACGTCGGGGAGCTGCCCCCCAAGCAATGCACCATCACCAACCTCAACGACAACGTGCGGGAGGCCTTCTTGCGCAACATGTGCGAGAAGTTTGGCACCGTCGAGGACATCAACATCTGCTGTCACCCTAAGACCCGCAAGCACCTGGGGCTGGCCAGCGTGACGTTCAGCACCACGCGGGCCGCCAAGCAGGCCGTGCTGGAGCTGAACAGGACCTCCGTCATGGGCAAGATCATCATTGTCCAGATTGATGCTGGAGGTAGGACTATGCCCTTTTTTTTGAGGGAGGGGGGGGGGGGGTTGGCCTCAGTACAGCCTTGGTGCAAGACTGGAGTTGGATTTTATTCCCTAAATACAGCCGGGTCCTGACAAGCATAGTAATACCATGGTGGTAGTGATCACTATGCGTTGGTAGTGATCACTATCAACAAAATGAATCAAATCCAGCCTTGGGAGCGCGCTTTGGCAGCGCTACCAAGAAAATGTTTAGCATACCTCATAATTTGAAGCTAATGCTAGTGTGTTCATAGCGTTAAAATTATTTTTTTTAAATGAGGAAACTGCTTCAGAAATAGCCATGCACAATTTGAGGTATGGAGTGCTAGTCATGTGGTAAAATGGCTTGCAGTTTGATTAACCAGTTCACGTCGGATGACCCGTATTTATACGCAGTTTTTGCGGTGTTCGGAACAGATGACAAATAAACACGCAGCTAGTGAGGCCGGAAGTATCTGTCAGCGACCCACTCGAGGGTATGCTACCCGCAGATGACGACCTGAACCCGTCTGGCATCGAGGTTCATGAAAAGCAATCCGGGCGATGTCAAAATAATCCTGGCATTTATTGGTTAATGAGACTGGGCCAAAAGACAAAAACTTTCTAAACGTTATTTGCATTTGCAGATTTGGCCTTAAATTTTACTTCACACAAAAAGTTGGAGTTCAGGGACAAAAGTTCACACACAACACTTTTAATCATTCCTTGGTAGTGAAACTCTAGGATGAAAAAGTGGGTTTTTAACTTGTGGTCCATTTTTCATGCTTTCGTGATTTCCGCATGACTGAACAAACAATGTGGTACTGGGTAGAGCCAAGTCAATAAAGAGAGTATTGAAAGGCTTATATGAAAATGGAATTTTGTGAAACAGTTTAATGTACGGATGTATTCTATTTTTTTCAGTACTTCTTATTTTTTTTGTCTCAGGCACTGAATGTGAGAGGATCTTTGACTGCCTCGTCAACAGCTCTACCCCAAGCAGCTCCAGCTCCACGCCTCGCGACCCCCGACACGGCCTGGCCACCCCAGACACGCCCACCCCACGCAGCGCCGGGGCTGGGGACCCCAGAAGACTCTCCTTGGAAAGCAAGACCCCTTTAACGTCGGAAGGCACCCCACTGAGCCTGCCCGATCACCCGTTTGCATTCCCAGAGCCACCCCCGGTTGGTTACCCAATGGGGTCAGACCAAGGGTTCCCTGTACCCCCAAGGCCATCTACAACCCCAGGGCTGAGCGGAAACTTTGCGGGTATGAACATGCAGGACTACGGGGGGAACCCCCCAGGACCTTTTCCTCAGGATTTCAATCGGGGCGGCATGGAGCAGTACCCGCCCCACAGCGGTAACTTCATGCCTCCGGAGCACCATGGGATGTTTCCGAGGCCACCTCTGGAACAGAGGGGCCTCCCGCCGGGCTTTCAGGACCCGAACACCAACATGCCGTACCCCCCACAGATGCCGCCCCTGCACAGTATGCCAATGCAGCCCGGCTTCCATCCAGGACATCCCAACACAAACTACAACATGTATCACGACAGTCAGGCTTGGGATCACCAGAACTATGGGCAACAGGGGACCGGGGACGGCTATGGATATTCAAATCAGCAGCAAGATGCACAGTTGGGGTATGGGAACCAGGGACAGCCGGGTCAATGGGAACATCAGTTTAACAGGAGTAGCTCCCAACAAGACTTTCAAGCGCACAAGCGTCCAGAATCTGACTCTTCCTACTCACATGGGAGCTACGCCGAAAGGGATCGGCCCAGAGACGATTTCTCGGATCGGAGGAGCAAAACAAAATCTAGGAACCACCAAAGGGACTTGCCTGCCTCGGCCGATGAGGACAGCAACACAGCAGACTCCAAACTTGCCACGGAGAGGGCAGCCGCCACACCCGTCCAGGACGAGGAGGTGAAACCGCCAGCAACAGAAGAGGAAGAAGATGAAGCCGCATCCGATACAGGCGAGCCAAACATGAGTCTGGACTCGCGCATCGAGGCGCTCTTACAGCGCCAATCCGGAATGGGGTTCGGCTTTGAGTTGGACTCCTCATTGAATTCTGGCCAAGACAGTACTAGCAACAATGTTGGGGGCGAGTTCAGCCCCTGCCCGTCGCCCATGGCAGGGGACTCCCCACTCGTGGACGAGGGAAGCCAAACAACCACCTTGCAGGAGAGCAGCAGGGAACATTCCCCCGCACCCCACCCCAGGTATGACAGTGTCGTCAGCAAACACTGGGAAGCCCAGGACACGTCCAAATCGCACAAATCGCGCGTCGACAAGCTGCACTTGGAGCGGCAGCTCGGCCACGCTAGTTACAAGAGGCTGCAGCATTCCCGGGAGGGCAGCACGACAGACGGATTCACAGCGGATGATTCCTGCAGCAGAGACTCGATAACGTCCACACCTGAAATTCGAGACGTAGACAAAGCTTCCACCATCCCATCGGGGGCTTCGACCCCGACGGTGAATGAAAACACGAGCAACCTGAGCATAGGCTCCCTGATCAACAGGGGTCTGTCCAACCTCCGTAACATCACCGATCAGGTACCGTCACCAGCAATCAGTGCAAGTCCCTTTGTAGAACACCAAGGAAGTGTGGATGACAGCTTGGGATCTACACCTGTTGAATCAGAACCGCAGACAAGTAGACTTCTCTCTGATACTCAGACTGAAAAGCAGGTAACTTAATCTATTGCAGTTTTCATTCAATAGATTTGTATGGTACAGGTTAGGGTCAGGTCTGTTTGTAGCAATCTGCTCCAAAGATCTAAAAGTTAATGCAAAGGGTCTCGCTACCAGGTTCATGGGCTTGCATCTCACAGATGTGATATCACTCTTACGATAATCAGTTAAGGCAAGCTGTGAAGGCTGCATTGTAAAATGCCTCTTGCGCACTGTATTCAAACTAATACACGCAGGTGAAATCTGCTCCACATTTCCTGGGTAGCACTACCGAAGTTCCCAATTTAGTATTTTGATTTATCTTGTTTTATAACAACTTTGTCTCTCATATGGTCAGAATCTTTGTGAATGCTGGATGTCCCATCAAAATAACCCCGCTAGCCTGTATTACATATCTTAGTGTTTTTCTTGTGCAGGTCCAGATTGAGATAGCCGATGCCTTGGCGTCGCGGAATTTGCCAGGAGGTTCCCTCTCAGATATGGAGGTAGACGATGACCGCATGAGCATGTCGTCCATCAGTAGCGGGGAGGACACTAAGCTAGAGGTCAACGTTCCCGTCCCCCAACCAAATGAATCCCGGACCTACGGACCCCCCATGCCCCCGCCTCCAGCTCCCCCCGGACTGTCAAGCCAAAGCTCGGCCCGGTACCAGTGGCCTGGAGTGTCACTGCCTGGCTACAGTGGACCGTTCTCGTCAACTGGTCCGTCCAACTTTTCACCCAACGTGGGCTTCCCTGGTTTTCAGTCCCATCATCCCGGTACGAACCCTTACGCCATACCGCCGTCGGTCAGCAACGTCCCCGGTTTCCCCGCTGCCAGCGTGGCCCCGACTGCCTCCTTACCCAACCAGTTTATAAACCAGTGGGCAAACATGGGCATGACCCCGGCGCAGTTCGGCCAGATCCCTACCAACCCCCAGCACAACCCCATGGAGATGTTTGCCCGCCTCGGGGGATTCCCAATGCCATCCTTCAACCTAAACCAGGGATTCCCTGCCGGCCAGAACCCTTTCCAAGACCAGGCCAGGATGCCTGGCCCCGGGCAGACAAACCAGGCCAGCCAACTCAACCCGCCTTGGCCCGGAGCGTTGCCACCCACACCGCAGTTCCAGCAATTCCTGCAGCAGTTCCCGCAACAGTTCCAGTCTCCGCCCATGCCAAACGCCCAATCAGAGCAAAATTGGTACTCCTCCCCGCCCAAGTCGGACCCCAGGGAAGACCTGATCAGTCAACTCCTCAAGACCACGTTCATCGAGCTCAAGAAGACTATGAAGAAAGATCTAGGGCGCAAGATGGTGGAATCCTCGGCCTTCAAGTCCTTAGAAACCTGGTGGGATGACTGTGAACGCAAATCAAAGGTGGGCGCCTGATTTGGAATTTTCTGTTCAAAGCATTTGTTAGAAATGTACAAGAACTGTAGTTTGGATAGATCGGACGTATGCAGTGAAGGTGTTTATTGCATTTTATTGTACATCCTTGCAAATACGTCTACATTTATTTAGAAACATTTCAAACTATCAAAATCTTGAGGAATTTCATTTCATAATTTGTAATTTGTTTGTTGCTTCCATGATTATCAGGAGCCCCTGAAGGTTGTCACAGATAACGAGAAGCCATCGCCAAAGGTCCAGCCTTCTCCCTTGATGTCGTTGTCGTTTGGCTCCAGGTCCTGGAACATAGGCTCCAGGCCCTGGAACCAAGGCATATCACAGGGCAAGAACCTGGGCCTGGAGAGCATTGGTCTTGGACTGGGTGTTAGAGCCACCATGCCTCGCATGCCATCATTTAAGGTGAGGCAAAAGCTTGAATGTGGTGGTCTAGCTGTTATGGCCAGGGTTGGCTGGGGATGAATCCAGCTGCTGGCTGTGTGTTGTGTTCTTGGGCAAGCCACTTTACCAGCTTTGATAACTCTCCACACAGGAATGTATTTGGTTCCTTGCATTAGCTGCGATGGACTGGAATGCAGTTCAGTTTGGTAAACTGTCCATGGCTCATGATCTGAGGGTCAGTCAGGGGTTGAATGCGGCTGCTGGCTGTGTTTTGTGTGTCCTTGGGCAAGCCTCTTTACCAGCTTCGCCGTGCAGTATTGGCCCTTGCATAAGCTATCAGTTATCAGACTTGTCGTCACACAATTTAATTTGACCGCTGGGTAAAAATTCCAATTTTATTTTATTCCAATTTAATTTTATTTTCTTTTTTAAACTTTTTTTTTTAAAGCTGAAGAGGAAAGTTCCTGAAGAAGAAGATCAAGAGAAGAAACCAAGAGCACAGACACCGCAACTGCTGGACGAGGATGTGTCAGGTATTACACTAGAAGAAGAGAGGCAGACTTCTATATTGTATCATTCCTTATAGAATCTGTCAACACTTCCATCTGAACTAGGATACTTTTCTCTGGATTTAGGCAAAATATCCGTCTACTATAAATTTATGAAATTGCAATTAGTGCATAACTCCTTATTTCTTTTTGTTTAGGTCAAGACATTTTTCAAAGTGCTCTCTCATTATATACGATTTGAGGCTTTGCATGGTGGGGTATCGGTATCGTTTCGGTTTGCGGTAACACCATGTGGTAATAACTACTGCTTAGAAGATATTAGTTCTGAAAAGAACTTGTCCTGCTTATTATCAACTTTGCTAAGTAGTTTTTTGTTCTGATAAGAACAGTCCTGCTGTAAGTTCTAAACGAACTTGTCTTTGGTCTCAACGTTTCGACTAGCCTGCTCTAGTCATCGTCAGGAGACTTGAAGCAATGCTCTCTCATTGCTTCAAGTAACGCAGTGTATTTCAAGTTTCTTATGCCACTGAGAGAGCGAATTGTTATTATATTTGGGATGAGAACAATTTGGATGCGAACCAAGATATCTACAGTGTGTAATGCATTGCTGTTGCCTTTTCTGTAAAATTCAGACACAGAGCAAGAAAAAGATGGTAAACCCTCTGAGAAGCAGCCAGTCCGAAAACACCGGAAGAGTGTGGTCAGTGACGAAGACGAAGACGAGGAGGAGGAGGAGGAGGAGGATGAGGAGGACGAGGAGGAGGATGAGGAGGAGGATGCGGATGTGAAGGTATCCAAGGAGGTTGATGTAGAGGAGGAAGACGAAGACTTGGAAGAAGAAGATGAAGACGAAGAAGATGAAGATGAGGAATCCGACTCGGATTACGAAGGTAACCCACGTGTGGCGGAGCCAAAGTTCATTAGCATTTTCCTGAGATAAGCAAAATTACATCAAAGAATTAAGGGTTAAAGGCTTATGATGATACTGGAGCAAAAAGTCAAAATATTGCCAAAACGTACTCACAGAGTACATATATTACCAAAAACTGATAATACACCTTACAAAAATTATTGCCTTTTTTTTTTAGATGAGATCAGCAGCCTTAAGAGTGGCTCAGAGAGCTCAGAAGAAGAGGAAGAGGAGGAAGAAGCATCAGACATGAGTGACTCAGACGAGAGCAGCTCAGGATCCGAGATCTCATCAAGTGAAGAGTCAGACTCTGATGACGAAGCTAAAGACACCAGCAGGTCAGTGCATGTCCAAAGAACACCGAACGTCTCTTTTGGTTAAAACCTTCATCAGAAAAACAAATTTTGTGCAGGGACTGCCTCTAAAAGAAACTGCTTTGTAGGGTTAAGTTAATAACAGTCAGCTATTTTTTTTCTGCGTAATGGGAGTGTGGTTAAGGTTTGTGGCTCATGATCACAGGGTCAGGGTCTTGAATACAACTGACCATTCAATTCTGTTGTGTCCTTGGGCTAGCCACTTTACCCCAACTTGCCTCTCTCACTCTAGAACTGTACAATGGTACTGACAAACTGGGAGGTTTAGAAATAGTTGTCTCATGCGAAGGAAACCAGAGATAAATGCTGGCCTAGTTAACTTGCGTTGGCTTGAGACACGTTTGCTTACCTACTTGGTGTACAGGAAGGAGTTGAAAGAGAAGCTGGCTAAGATACCAGAGGAAGTAGAAGAAGAGCAGGAGGCCAAGAAGGAGACGGAGGAAGTCAAAGAGGCTTCCGTCCCCAAGAAGGCTGATAAGAAGGCCGTCAACGGGGATGTTTCACAGAAGGAAGTTGTCAAAGACAAGTAGGTTCTTTGGTCTTCTAAACTTGTACCACTGACAAGTTTTCAAACCCAACATGCGATTACCTTGTTCAAGAATTATGAAGTTTTAGTAGGTTCAACTTATCTTGATATTGATTCGAAGTTAAAAGCCTGAGCAGTTTCTCAAGCAGAACTTTGGTTTGTTCTCTTGGAAAACAGAGCCGAAGAGAAAAAATCCAAGACCAAAATCTCCAAGGACCTTTCAGATAAGACCAGGAAGGATGCAGAGCAGGCAGAGAGTGAGACCAAGCCCTCGGAGAAGGACCAAGAGGCTATCCAAGACTCTAAACCAGGCAGGACCGCCAGGCTAGACTCCTTCGAGATGCTGGTAGAGCTGGCCACCAAGGCTCGGAGTGAGCTCCTGGAGGATGTCCCCAATGTTTCCGGAGACACAGAGATGTCTTCGGAGGAGATCAAAGCGGCGGAGTTACTCCAGACGATGAAGAACAAGGGTCTCCCGTCGGCGCAGGAAGCCGTCAAGAAGGGGACGGTAGAAGGCTCCCAGGATGCCAAGCTTCCGGAGCTTCTGGAGAGCATTGAGGAGGAGGTGGTCATGGAGTCCGTGGAAGACATGGAGATGCAGATAGGTGCTAAGAAGGCAACCAAGGCTGCTCTGCCAAAGGTAATGGAGGGTTGTACAAATGTTGTCATTACAATGGAGGATCTCTGTAACGGAACAGATTCACAAAAACTGTCTGCCACCAAGCATTTCCCTCTACCAGGCTAATTTTAAACATAATACCCAACATGTTTTCTTGCAGTTCAGCGTTCGTCCTTCGTTCTTTATGTAGGGCAACGTGCAAACACAAAAAGCCATTACAAGTCATTGTTATTCACACTCATAAATTCCAACTTCAAGCATGCATGTCAAAAACTGCTACGTCTTTGTCTCTGTGCGTCATTTGAATACTGTTTGGAGTTGGCTGGCTGGTTTGAATCTGATGCCTTTACAAGTATCCTAAATGTTGTAGGTTCGAATCCTTATGCATTATGCATTTTTGATCACAAGCTTTTGAACAGCACCGAGTATGCAGTGCATAGATATGTCAGAAAGGGCAAAAACCAATCTTTCTTGTTCCTGTCGTAAATAAAAAGTGAGCGAGCTTGTTCAATTTGTAGAGAACTTAAACAATATTACTGAGGCTGCAGGTTCGAACCCCACCGCAGGCAATTTGCGTAGTATACTCTTCCGAATAACACCATGTCTTTCAATTTTCTTCCTTCCAGGAGGCAGCAGATGACCAGCAGCCCCTCCCCTTCCTGGACCACAGCTACTGCCAGCGCCCGCCCCCGTCCCCACCCAAGGAATCCCCGCCCAAAGAATCTCCGCCCAAGGACATCGCCAACCAGGTCCTCTCACACCAGCCCATGCTGAAGCTGGTCAAGTTGGACCTCTCCGACCAAGAGCTCCCCGCCACGCCCAAAGCCGCCTCTGCCACCACCGAGAGCGAGGAGATCATTGACGTGGTCTCGGACGCCAACGTAGACGTCACGCCCAAGAAGCAGAAATCCGGCAAGAGGAAACACAAGGTGGAGCCGTCCTTAGAAGAGGAGGTCGCGGTCCCCGTCCCGTCCAAACCCGAGTTCATGCCCAGGAATTATTACGAGGAGTGGGGTCTACTCTACCAGATCCTGGCAGCGGGCATAGACCAGGAGGACTCCTACTACCTACGGAAGAGCTACGAATCCATGATGCAAGAGGGCAGGATACCCTGGCTCAGCTACACTCACTGGGTCTTACATCCACATATCCTTTGCAAAAACTCTTTTTTTTTGCTTTTTAGGCTCCCCTGTGTTTATTGCGCTAGACAGGGCTCGCATTTCGGATAAAAATCTACTAAACGGTACACTTAACTCTTTCGCTACGGAATTTAATTTACCTATTTTGTCCCGTTTGGACGAGTGTCGATGTGGGCGCCGCCATCTTTAAATGTATCTCCGTAAACAAACTGCTCACAATAACGTGCAGCGCACCCCGGCCAGACGGAGAGCCGCTGGCAGCGGCTCAAACTAGGGTCAGAGGTTATACGATATAAATTATGTAGATAAGGCACACGTCTGGGGATACCCTGTTTATTCACAGCGACGTCACCAAGCTGCTGCCAGCGGCTTGCCGTACGACCTGTACAATTTGTGTGTGCCGCTGTCAGTGGCTCGCCGTAGCGAAAGAGTTAATAACCCAGAAAATGTTACTGGATGTGAAATACATACTTACGCGGTGCCAAAATATGAAACCACACGTGCAGTTTGAATTGCAAAAAAAGTGGGTTTTTACCCCCCCTAAGTACAAGTCAAGTTTTGAAAAATATGATTATCTTTTAAATGACAAATGCAAATCCCAGTAAAGGAGTGTTTAATGGATACGTGTTCACGCAGTATTTTCATGGGGCATTTCATTTGCAAATACTTCCCATCATGCCATTGTATCCCAAGCATGATGGGATAGATTTTTTTTAGTGAAGTTGCCCCCCCCCCCATGAGATTACCAAATGACCACAAACATACATGGCGGTTTCATGAAACGGGTCTATGGGCACATTTTGGTCGAAGAGTTCCTTAACTGATCCTCACTGACGGCGATTCCAGACCCGCCCAAGAAGAAACGCAAGGTGGACGACGTCCGGATTCACGGGACGGGCTCGGCGAGAACGGAAGGCTTCTACAAGATCACCACCCAGGAGAAGAAGAAGTATCTGGCCAGGTTACGAACCCTGCCCCAGGACAAGGGAGAAAACAATGAGGTATATACGTAGGCCTTTGAAAACATGGAACCAAACTTCACAGAAACCTGTTGCAATCAAGGCTTGAATTTCAGGTTAAAATCTAGACTACTAGGCCAGTTGCTCAGTTTTTTTTTTACAAAATTGAAGCCATAATCATGATGTCATAATTGTTCATTTGCTCTGTGCAACCAAAGACTCCTGAATTATTGTGGCACCAGTGGTTAAGTGGAAGCCAGAGCTGAAGGCAAGTTTGGTATGTGACTCCCTTTTTGTTTGCTTGTCAGGACTCGAGTGTTGCAATCAAGGCAAGCGGAGGCAAACACATGCAGTTATCTCGTGAGGCGAGGTCGGACCAGCGGCGTGCAATGGCAACGCTCACCAGGCAAGACGGAGCTGTGTCTGATCTCCTGAAATTCAACCAACTCAAGGTAAGAATCAACTTGTTAGCTTTTGTGGGATTTTAAAAAAAAGGACATTTGGGGAAAATGTCCATACTCGATCGCCACTTTAACTGCCGCCAAACATATCAATTTTCACCTCACCTTGTGATTTCAACCAAGAGGAATCCAGGAAGCTGTGTAAATGCGAAAAAAAGTTAGGCAAAATGTGTTTTTAGAGCACATTTTGGATGCACATGTCGTGCAGAACTAACTTGAAGCAGCCGGTCAAAACTGATTGTAGTGGCTGAAAGACAGCGGTACGTTATACGCATGACATCGACAACCATGACGTCGCATGAGCCGGCCAATGATAGTGATTATTGATTGATTATTGCAACAGCGATCGTGCGCGGCCTAGCGGTTAAGAGTCTCGTGTTTCAAGCAAGAGTCCGAGGTTCCAATCTCGATGAAGTAAGTGTAATAAATAGATATAAAGGAAAGGAGAGGGTGAGAGTAGAGGAGGGAAAGTGGAGGAATAACCATAAAGGATGCAACTTTTGGCGCTTGAAAATTAATTGAAAAAAGTGGTGATTGAGTGTGGAATTTTTTCCGAAATTTGTATGTAAATATGACAACCCTTACCAAAATTGTGTACATCTCGCCTGGAATTGCTTTGAGAAATCATTTAAAGAGACAGAGGAGATGGATAAACACGCAGAGAGCAAGGCTGGAAGTATCTGTCAACGACCCGCTCGCAGCGAGCGAGGCTGGACATATGAGTGTGCTGCCCGAGGGTGATGGCTTCAACCCGCCTGGCTTGAGGTCGAGTAAAACATAATCCCGGGCCTCGCTCCATTCTTGTCAAAATAACCCCGGCGTGAACTGGTTTAACAAGATGAATAATTTTGTGGTCGTTTTCTCTCCGCAGTTCCGTAAGAAGGACCTGAAGTTCCTGAAGAGCGGCATCCATGGCTGGGGGCTGTACGCCATGCAGCCCATCTCGGCCGACGAGATGGTCATCGAGTACGTCGGGGAGTCCATCCGGCAGAGCGTGGCCGACGAGCGCGAGACGCGCTACGAGAAGATTGGAATCGGTAGCAGCTACCTGTTCCGCATTGACGCCGACGCCATCATCGACGCTACCTTGACTGGCAACCTGGCGCGGTTTATCAATCACAGCTGTACGGTAAGGAGCAGTTTCACCAACCCTGACCACCTCGGCCCTTTTGGCTAGGAACCATCCTCAATGCTAAATCTGCGAATGGCCACCACATAAAGCTTTATTATATAATTTGTATTGTCATGTGGTGTGCTTGGATTTTATCGTGTGCTGTAATTTCATTGGTTGCGAGCAGCCGTGTGTCTAGTCTATAAAAACGCATGGACAATGGCTACCCTCATATACAATGCGCGCTGCACGTACGCGTGTAGAACCAGCACACACACTCGTGACTAAGCTGCATTCAATACAAACGCAACCGCTCAGATCAGTCTGGTGTCTGGCAGGAAAGCCTACAAATCAAAGGATTTCTGGCACAGTAAGTTCAGGCATGCAACTTTTCCTCGGATCAGCTGATTTGCTCTTTTTGTACTTCCCATGTGTGCCATTGAAAATAGAAAAACACTGTACAAAGTCTTGGAAAAATCTGAATTTCCTCTTTTTTTGTGACTTCCCAGTTGCATGCCTGTAAGTTACAACTATTTCGCCTCGGGTGCTATGCGCCCCGAGGGTGTTAAAAACATCGTGTCCCACATCACACCTGTCAACAATTGTTAAATGTATGCAGGGCCCCAATGGAAACCAGTATTAAACTGTTTAAGCATAACCTGAGTAAAGAAATGTAATAAATAACAAAAAAGGTATATTGCTTTGAATGGCTTTCTACGGATTTTGCTTCGCAGTCCCGATTTTCCTAACCAAAAAAAAAATCAGTTCCTAAAATGTTTGACTGCCTTTCCTCTTCTAGCCCAACTGCTACGCCAAGATCATCTCCATGGAGTCGCAGAAGAAGATCGTCATCTACTCCAAGCAGAACATCAGCACGGGAGAGGAGATCACCTACGACTACAAGTTCCCCATCGAAGACGAGAAAATCCCGTGCCTGTGCGGCACGACGCAGTGCAGAGGCACCCTCAATTAAGACATTGGGGGGCTGGGAAGATTCATGCATCCTTCAAAAATACCAACAAAATCCCATGGCACATTCTTTGTGCATCAAGAAAAAATTGAGACGTTAATTTGCATGAAACGCTTATAGCACTGGCCACTTTTGTCCAATCTAGACAGGTCGATTATGATAAAATCTCTAGTCTTTCATATTAGTCTCAAGTAAAGTTCCAGTCTATTCCAATGAATTCTGAAAAAACAAATGCATTTTTTTTCACTGTTAATCCCATTTTTGTAGTTGAGTCTATCACAAGTCCCTGCAAGTCCATCACAAGTCCTCCAGTCCCAATTCAAACTCACAAGCTATTCAAATGAGCTTTGACAAAGGCATTCCTTTCTTATTGTTCATTCACTGTTACTTGTGACTGGACTTTGTGATTTACCCGTGATTGGACGTGTGATAGGACTTGTGATTGGACTTGTAATGGACTCGATTTCAACACCGGTTCATCCTCTGTCACTCTAACCTTGCTTGAGATTGAGTTGTTAGTAATTATTTCTAGTAATGAAACCAAGGATTCCTTAAAAGCGCCCTAGGCACAACAGCTCGAAAGCCTGAAGAAACCTGTGGAGAGAAGGCAATGAGAAGAAACTACAGTTTTAGAGGTGGGAGGAAAACCCCAGAAGAATATTCTGGGGAAAACCCACAGAATCAGGTAGGGACTGAAAACCCAATCCACATGTGGTCTGGGCAGGAATCGAACCTGGGCCACTGCGGTGGAAGGCGAGGAAAGAATCGCTACGCCAACCTGACTCCCCATCTTTCCCATGTAACCTGGTTTCCCATGTAGCCTGGTTTTCATTTTGTAAATTCCCCGCAAATGACGTTCAAAACCTTTCTCTTTCATTATCTGAAAAGTTGCTAAGTAATTTGTAAAGTTGGTTACAGGTACCCGATCCCATAATCTGGAACCGGTTCCTGACATCAACGGTCGGTTTCTCAGGTACCCAGTTCCACTGCACATCCGTAACCCTGCTATATCTAACAATATCAAAAACTTTTACATATGGTTAATAATACCACCGTCACTTTCTTGTATGTGATTGTGTACCTCTATGCATTTTCTTGCAGATATTTGCAGACAGGCCATTCCATACCACCCACTGCCAAAAAAAACATGGACAAAGTTTTTGTGTATCGTGCAATAAGAACAACAGTATGTGATTGACTGATGAAAGTTAGCAAGATGATCAGTGGTGGTGGTTGTATAACAATGGCCGGTATAATGCTTCAGCCATTACTGGGGGGCACCGTGCGTGCAGAGTTATACTGTGTGTCCAAATTGGTCCGCTAACCATTCCGAGCTTTCGGTGTACAGTCACGAGGCCCCCTTCAATGGCGAAAGCATTGTGCTAGCTATTGTACAAAACAACTGCCCCATGATGCAGTATCTCAACACTATCTGGCACAATGCTGCCGCCATTGATGGGGGGCTTCTGTGAGTGTACAAGGATTGCGTGCTGGGAAAGGTCTATAAGTTGAGTGGGAAAAAAGTTGAGTGGGGAAAAAAAATTGGAGAATCACTTGAGTGTCATTATCAACTCAAACAAATCAGCAGGTTTTCTCTCGATATGCATACAAACGTGTTTATCAATCCATTATTTTGCCAATTTCTTAATTGTTTGGAAGTGGTAGATAACATCTGAAAATTTTCCAAAATTTGCCAAAGTTCAAACCTTGCTCTACAGTGTTGAAAACTAATTCCTCAAAGTTTGAAGAAGAAAAAAGGAACAATTTCTCAAAGTTTTTGAAAATAAAATTCCTCAAAAGTTTGGGAAACCAGTTCCTCAAAGTTTTCTCTTGACCCTTACCTGACCAACTCCATCAAAATCCATTCCCCACATTTTGGTGGATTTTGTGGGGACGTGGTCCTGCTGGCCAATTTTGTTATGCAGCATACATCGTATTTGAACCAACCGAGAAAAATATTGGATGAAAATGGACATAGGTTCGAGCCACAAATCTTGCGATCCATAGTTCATTCCACTATCCACTAGGCCACTGTGGCAGCTCGACGAAAGCCGTTCTTTGACATGCTTAAATGCACAGGCAGGACTGAGTGATAGCAATGGTGTGAGGTCATTGTTATTTTCTTATGAATAAACATCAAACTAGTCGTGATCCATTGATGTGTGCTGCGGATAAAAATACCGGGGTCCTGCTGGCATGGTTTGACTGCATTTTGATGGAGTATGATGGACTTGGGCTCAGAGGCCTGAAAGTCTGCTTGGGAAGTTGATGAAGTTTGCCTTTTGACAGACACGGCCCCTTACATAGTAAAATTAAGGAGGGAGTTAAGGCCCCCCCAAAAAAGTCTCCGGTTTCTGGTATGGAGCTTGCCCAAAGAGTGGTGCGGCGACGCGGCTTTTTTTTTTTTTACCTGTTTTTTTTTTGCTTCAAATGTCGGCTGATGACTGCAAATGGTACCCGACTAAACTTAGTGCAAATATATATGGGAGCCCAGAGAGGCCACATTAAGCTTATTCTCGACCATAACCCAATCTAAAAACACGTTAAAATTGTGCAGCAGCAGGATTCCAGTCAAACCAGTGAGTTTGGCGGTTTTGAGACATCATCTTTCATTGAAAAAAAAAAACTTTTTCATTTTGCCGACGCGCATGGCTACGGCGACGCGCGCGCATACCAGAAACCGGAGACTTTTTTTTTTGGCCTAAGGTTAAGTGTGATATTTTGAGATTACAAGTACACTGCATTGTACTAAAATGCTGCATTTGTCAGTTTGTTTCTTTGCTGTTCGCAAATCATTTTTTTGTAGAATGCTTCGGAATGAGTTCCAATTTCTGTTTTTGAGTCTGTTGTTCTCAGGCGAGCGTAATAGACTAGCAAAGAACATATAAAATTGTGTGTCTGAAATTCTAAGAATTTTTGTTTTTCCCAAAGTGACATTTCTTTTTTGTTCTTTTATATTGAAAGTTTTTTTTTTTTTTTTTTTTTACGTTTATGAACGTTTCTTATCTTGAACATTATCTTTCATGTTCACAGAAGGGCCTGTATTTTTGTTGTGGTGGCGAGTCAAAAAATAATGTTGAATTTTTTGTATAAGCATGGAAGCTGAAAAATTGTGTTTGTTGTGACTTGTAATTAGAATGTAATATTTTTGATGAAAAAAATGTTAATTTTTTTGAAAAAAAAACATTTGGATGTAAAAAAAGAAGAAGAAATTCTTTGTAAATACATAAGAATTGGGCAGTTGTACATTTTATACATCTTGGGTTCATATTTTGGTCACAGTGTGGTGCAAAAGACGTAGCTTTTTGTGACATTTTTTGGTCATTTTGGAGACAGAAATGTGTTTAGAATGTGTTCATAAACAACCCTTTTCCCCAGATATTTTTGAGTTAAAAATGAGTCACCATTTAGTAATGTTTGCAATTACAAAGAAGACGCAGATGACCATGACACTGAAAAAAAAAACCGACAAGGTCTTTGGCGACTGTGTTTGTTTTCATATTTTGTAAATAGTGTAAATATATTTACATGTACACATGTATTAAACAGTGAAATTATCAACAGAACAGTCTAAATTGTCAGTTGTGTATGTCTTGAATACTTTTGTTTTCTATATGGGTGTCAAATAACATTTTCCATGTATGAGTTTAAAGCTTTCGTAGATAACCCGCAACTATCGGGATATGTTTTATATTCCAAGAGACAGATGATGCAGTTTTATTTCTGGTTCAGAATCTTTCCTGAATTCGCAAAAAAAAATCCCCCCAAAACTGTGCAGTTAGGTTAAGGAGAATGGACGAGGAACTGTAGATTCGTGCTAAGATTCTTAGCACGAATCTACAGTTCCTCGTCTATTCTCCAACTTAACCTATTTCTTAAAACAACAATAGTTTATGCAAATAAGACACCTGATTTTCCACAATCTTCACAGTTGTGAATCAGTGTAGATTCGTATACATACAATCTATTCAACTTTGCCTGGGCCTGCGCTTTCATCATGACAAGATCCTATTGTTAATCCTTCGGATGGGTGCACATCTTCTGTTCCATTCATCACATGCAGGCAGTGCATTTGTCCTGGAAAGCTAGTGCTAGTTACTGGTGTATAGCGCGAACACACTGTCTATATTCCTTGCTCCCAAAGCCAAATGGAGTTTATACATGTATGTTACAGCTACGGGATGCATACTGGATTCTGAAAACCATTACATGTGCATGGTTTTTGATGCTATATTTTATCTGCTATGAGGAGTTTAAACACCAAACGCAAGAAAAAGTTTGACAAGCAACTCTTTGTGCACAGAGGTCTTTGATTTGTGGAACCACGTGTCATTGCCCATTCAATGGAGAACCACATTGTTTATCTTGATATTTATTATATGAAGTACACATCGGAATATCGCCATCTCACTCATCAGAGGAAATTACTTTGTTTGGAAACTGCATTACTGTGGAATATATTCTGAGAAGTATTGATTTTGGTAAGTTTCATTTGATTTCTTTAGTTATTCGTCCATTCTCTTTAGGATTGTCCTTCCGTTAAAGGGAATATATATATATATCATTTGCTTTTGCTGTAATTTTCAGAAATGGATGGAATTGGGGGGTTGGAAATATATAGCAAATATAGTTACACTGACTTTTTTGAGGTTTTGGGTTCGAAAAAGCTATAAAACCAAGAAAAACAATCATTTTCCTGTAGTCTGGTTCCCTGACTCCATATAAGAAGAAACAGAGCAGTTTACATACATTGGGGAATTGTAAGGTCAGGGAACCAGTCTAGCTGGCTTGTACCCGTTCATAGGTGTGTAATCGATTGCAAACAAGTGCGATGGTCAATTGGGGCCAGTATTTGAAAAAAAGCCAGTTTTTTTCCAACGCTGGTCGGCCGACCAGCGTTGGAAGTTGATACAAAAATACCACTTTTCTTGAAAATGACAGTATACCAGGTGCCATGATTTTACAGGATGCTTTACACTGTCATTCACTAACAGTCCAGCAAGGTATTTCAAAATGATTTGGTAGTTTTTTTTTTGATGTTTGCAAATGTTGTATAGTTCCCTTTAATGGTCTTTTTTTTTCACTGGCCAGTGATAAATAGACTGAGAAATAATGATAAAACTAAAATTAAATGGGTTAAGACTAGATGTGAACATAAACTTTAACCAAGGGATATCCACTGATTTTTTTTTCATGCGAGTTTAAAGACAACGATAAAAAAAAGTCAGTCAAAATTTAAATAAAGAATTAAAGATAATACATTTTTAAGAAAAATTAAAAAAGACTAAAAATAAAAAGAAACAGAATTAAAAAGTCATTAAGAAGAATACTTTACACTCGACCTTAAGTAGAAATTGATAATCGCCACCGTATACAATTTAAAGTACCAGCTCTGCAAACTGAACTAAAACAGAAGGCTATTTCTTTAAATCAGGTACATGTCAAATTCGTTCGGAAAAAAACCCTCTTTCGGAATTCGTACATTTTTAAGTACCTTTGAAAAGTCCATTTCTTTCATTTCAAAGTGGACTGTGACTTTCCCCCGAGTCCCGTTTATACATGGAGTCGTTTGCAGAGGCTATTCACAACAAAACTGTAGATTCTTAAAATAATCTACAGTAAAGTGTATAGATACGTAAAATAATCTACAGTAAACTGTACATTCGTACAAATAATCTACACTTTTAACAATAGTGTGACGTCACAGAAATAGGTTAGTGAGTAATAAAGTCTGTCACGAGCCAATATGGCCCATCAGGCTGGCGTTCATCTCCGGTTTCAATAGCATGAAACGATTGAGAAATATTTCTATTCCCCCTGGATGGGATGCCAGTCCGTCGCAGGTTACTCCCCATCTAATGCCGGTACCCATTTATACTCCTGGGTGGAGAGAGGCAAGTGAGGGTGAAGTGGCTTGCCCAGGGACACAACACATGACCAGCAGTTGCATTCGAACCACTGACCCTCTGGTCAGTGACTGCTAAAATAAAACACTTAAAAAATAGGCCAGGCTACGGGGCTATATGGACCTGCTCGTTGTCCAAATTCTGCCAAAACAGCAGGAGTTGGATTCTATATGATTTTGGGGCAGTATGGTGAATGCAAAGTTCCATTAGACGAGACAGTTTTTTCATTGATGAGGGATCGACACTCTATTCTTTTCAAATGAACAGAAACTTAAAAGCGCACTCGCGTCAAGCTGTTAGTTTTCAGTTTTATTTTACCCCGAAAACAAATTCCAGAAATTCATGTCCGGGTCTTTATCATGAAGCCGATGCGGGCGACTAGGCCTACAGTTTAGCAGTTAGCACACCAGCCTGGCTATACCAAAACACCCTGCGAACGAATAAGGCAATGCCATGGAATGCTGCTTTCATTTTCTGCTTCACAAAAGCCAACCTTGGCTGTGTGAAAATATTCACGGCACATTGAATAGTAAACGCAGTGAACCCTGAAGGGACGGAGCACAATAACCCTATTTGGCGAACCTTCTGTGGGTGGTTTTCATTTGACGGTGTGCCGTAAAAATGCAAAAAGTTCAGTTCCGCAGATGCGGTAAATACGCGTGGCACGGTGGCTACGTATCGGTGACACGCCTAGTAGTAATTGCCTATCGGTAGTATAGTAGTGTAGTACAGTATAGCGCGGTAAAAGGATTTACTCAAGACAATCGCGACACTTAAAAAGTGTTATAGGACACTGATTTGGATTCAGTCCGTTTTCGGATCAACCGAGAATTGTTGCTGGGCATCTGTCTGCGTGGTTTCAAACAAACATGAACTCGGTGAGTACTTAATGTGTACAATTATATAGGCCTAGAGTATACACACGTAGCCTCGTAGGCTTACGTGAACATGAATATACCTCCTAAACTTGACGTTAATGAAACATTTGAACATTGAACATTTTGTAAAAAGACCCTTTTTTTTAAAAACAAACTTCTAACTTTGTTATAGACAGGGAACTTTTGTAAGCATCATGCACAGACTGCACTTTTTCAGTGGAATCGGACTTGTGTAGGTTGGATTTGTGTAGGCCTAGCTAGTATACTGCCCCCATTTTCGATTTGTATTTTTGTTCTTTTGTTGCCTACTTTTGTCTCCTAATATACATTACATATGCCTACATCAACCCTAACGTATGTTGACCCCGGCAGAGGCAATTTCATTAAGAACCTTTCAAAATCCTACAGAATCCAACAATTTCTACGTTCTCTCGTCGCATGAAACATGAAATCTTTGGAAGTTACATAAATTAGGCCTAAGTATAGGCATAACTCACGCGAACTTGCGTGAGTCTTGGCTGGAATAATTTTACCTCATTGTTTAAAATAGGATTTGATGAAGACACAATGCACAGTATGGCTGGATTATTTTGTAGGGATGATGCAGAAACGATAAAGGACATGCAGAAGGCGAAACATGAGACTTTTTCTCTCAATTTTTTTTGCAACTAGAGTTATCTGTTATATAATTCTCCAATGATCATAATAGAACAGCAGTGTAATACTTTCTGCACCACGCATCTTTATTTACCAACAGTTATCATGATACATCATGATTGCAATGGGTTTCATTTTTTAGGCCTATAAATAGAAATTGCTCACATGGCAATATGCCTACTGTACCCGGAAGGCACTGTTGGTCGTTGAGGGGGTAGCAACCGTAGTATTCACTGTTCACGTGAAAGTCAAACGACAAACTTCACACCGTACCTCGAACTGAGCAGTGGCAACATTCATGTGCAATGACTTAGGTTGAATGTACCATCGCAAACCGGAAAATGTGTCCGAATATGTGACTTTGTCTGGACAAATCTAGCCTTTCGCCCAGGTCATCGTGGCTTAGAGCGGCGGGGTTGCGAAGACCCGAAGCGACTGGAGCAAAGATTAAGTCGCCGCTTTGAATGCGGGCAAGTTAAGCCGCGATGGCCTTGGTGAAAGGCTAGGACAAATCCTGTTCATTTTTTGGGGGTCAACTTTTGGGGCAGTATTATGACGAGGGGGCCTTTTGTCGTAACTAATGTCCACTTTAGTGAGCTCAAGGGCTCATTTCATGCATGGACCTGCTTAGAAATGCGATGAGCGAGCACATTAAAAAAAAATTTACTCAGCAATGCTGGGTTACCGGCCAACATTTCATGTAATATGTGACTAAATCTTGGTGTTCCCACTCTTCAAAGTTGAATTTCCTGAAATTGGCATATTTTTCCCCTGAAATTTCCTGAAATTTCCTTAGAAGTTTCCTGGATTTTCCCGAATTATTTCCTCAAATAAAGTCACCATGGTAATTATAAAAAAGGCTGTTTCTTACCTTTTTAGTTTCTCAGTTTTTCAAAGAAAATCTCTCTCGAAGCTTATAGCTGCGTCCTCATTGCACTCAATTTTTATGCAGACTTCACCGAGACTTTCTTTTCAGATTTGAAAAGAAAGTCCCAAAGTTTTAGGCCTACATTTTCAGAGACCATCGCAATTTTCCAAACTGCATGTCAAACTTTTTCACAAAAATGATCAGAATATCGTTAAGGGATGTACGTGCATGGTAAGGGATTGGGGCGGAGTTTAGGAAGATAACCGCTAAAAAGGGTCCACCCCATTCGCACAAATTCTTCTACACTATAGAGTTCTGAGAGCCATTGAATTGGGGAATTGAAGAGATATAGCAATGAACCTCTGACCTGGACTTCTGTCTTCCGATTCGGAGTATTTTGGATGCAATTAGGCCCGAAAGTGGCGCTATTTAGCCACGTTGTGGAGGGATCCTTTTATCAAGATGGCTGCTTTTCCACTTTGGGAAACATCACTCGTATTAGGGGTGGTCTTCTTTGGGTGAGAATTTTTCAAAAAGTAAATGGTCAACCCAACAAAAATTGAAAATAAAATAAAATATAACCGATATTGATCATCATTTTTGTGTGCAGCTCTGAGTATTTTAAAAAGAATTTCGAAGTATGGGCATTTAGCACTGGTGTCTATAGGAATTTTTAAAATGGGGTGAACCCTTAAAGTAATTATGTGTATTATGAACAGCGCCCACAAGCGTCGAATGATGCCCATAAACTGCTTTTCGAGTTTTCCCACGGCCGGTGGCCGGAACGTGAAGGGAAAATTTCAAGACTATTTCATTTTACACCCAATACTGGAAGAAATCATCTTGCTACATGGTATACTGATTGAAATGTTCATTATTCGTCCAATTATTTGCGCGGTTATTTTCTTCTAACCAGAGAGACGGAAGAAGAGGTCGGGCCGGGCGGAATGCAGCATCGTACCCGAATCGAGCTCGCAGAGCACGCGCTCAAAACGTAAGTGGAATAATAAACGCTTCTTAGGCCTATACAGGGTGAGTAAAAAAAAAAAAAAACGAACCCCAAATGTCGGGACTATTGTTTTTTTTGAAGATCTGCATGTAGCACTTCCAAAATCTAGGATAGGAATGCCCAATTCAAAAGCTTTCTTTTAGTACAAGAATCATTCAAGTCACTCATGTACTTTTTAAGTTAAGTAATTTTAATCACAAACACCGTTTTAAATATATATCTTTCTAAAGACACACTGACTGCGTGCCAAATGCCATGCTTGTATCATCAAAATGATCAAAGGCACAGTCCCATCAACTATCTGCCCTACTTTTTTTTTATAGTTCAAATCAACTTTTAAGCTTCCAAAAAATGTCTTACTCGACAGGGGACCGGGAGTGTGGCAGCCCGGAATGCCCCGATCGGCGCGCTGGTCATATCGCGGGACGGCGGCAGCAAATTCTACCCGGAGGGCGGGCGGGACAGACCCGCTAGTTCCCACCGGTCTGCCAGGGACCCGTCACCCATCCGTCGGAAGAGGGATGATGACGATCTAGAGTTTGAATCCAAGCATCCACGTCCACTCGGAGCTCAGGCTGTGTATTATAACAATAGCTTCGTTGAGAAACCAGACTTTGGCGCGGTGAGTATGTGGTTGCAGGCCAGTAAATATGGCCCTATATATACGCCGGCCAAACACGATTTTCGTGCCCTCAAATTCTCTGATATTAGAGCATTTTGAGGGCCGTGAACTTGAGGATTTGTAAAAAAAGGGAGGGGGGAAGCCGTGTATTTCTGTGAAATTTGGATGAAGTTAGGCCCTAAAATGGCTCTATTTTGCAATGGAGCGTAGGCGTCTTTTTTTTCAAAATGGCGATGGGCTTAAGGACTACTTTTAGGGGTGATTATTTTGGATGAGATTTTCTCCCAAAAGTCATTTGTTAACCCCAAAAAATTGAACAGAAAATGAAAGATGATGAAATAAGCTTTAATTTGATGTGTGTCTCAAACACCTTGGAGAGCTTGCCGAGATCACTTTAAGAGAGAATCCCCCTATATTAACCTGCAACATGACGAACCATCTCGTTGCTACTAAGGATCACAATCATACGGACACCATAAAATTCTATTCACTTTTGAATGAAACCCTTCAACAACATTTAAACGTCACATTTAGGCCAGTCTTCTTATCGTGCCGTTTACATCCCATTTATATTCCATTTTCAATCTTCCCATTGTCATTATGTAAGGGCCATTTCATGCTAATGCGAATTGTAAGATTCATGAGTCAAACAGTGATCTTAAAAGTTCCAGTGTTTCAGCTTCTTCGGCATCCCATTCTTTAACATCACATTTAGGCCTATATTTATTTTCAATCTCCCATTGTCATTATGCTAGGGCCATTTTATGCTAATGCGAATTGTAAGATTCATGACCCATACAGTGGTCTTAGAAGTTTCAGTGTTTTGGCTTCTTCAGCATCAAAATTGTCCATGATTTTATTATCAGCGGTCAATTCTCTATTGTGTAAAGTTTCTTTGTTGATAAAGTACACTGCAGAAACATGTTTATGCACAATTTTAGACAGCCGAACTTGGGGTTCCAATAATCATGACGTGTTTCACAGCAACAGCGCCCTCGCTTGTTGGGAAATGGACATGATCACACACTTTTACAGAAAAAAATTGCTAATTACTCCGTGGACTACAGAAATTCAAATCATTGCAGGATTTTTTTTTAACAGTAAAATTATTCGCAAGGAACTTGTAAGAGCTTGGCCGTGCATAGCAACCACATTATATCTTACCATCGAATAATACAAGGAGCAGATAGGCATTGATTGTTCTCATAACAAAGACAGGTCACCAGTCTAATTGGTGCAAATTTTGAAAGTAAAATCAAAACTCAGTGGCAGTAATCTGTTTCGCCTATTGTCCATCAGTACGATATGCCCATGCGCAGACCACGTGATGATGACGACGATGACGACGCCCTTGGCGGAAGTGAGATGAACGACCCGCCCCTTTCTCCCCAGCAAGCATCATGCCGATCGTTTCTCATCTTTACCTGCGTGGCGTTGGTTGTCCTCGTTGTGGTGGCCTTGGCGATAATCTTCCCCGTTGCATTCGTGGCAAGTAAGTAATAAGAAGAAATAAATAAATACAATATAAATAAATAAGATGATTGCTGTATTAGATTTTAACCGAGCACTCGACCCTTGCAAGTTTGTTGAGCGAGTGAGACTATTGTACTGCAGCAGGGGTTCGATTCCCCTGCATCCGAGCAACAATTTGATTATTTTACTTGTAAGTTCGCAACCTGCTCTGAGTATACACTGCTGACAAAGTTACATTGACGGAAGAAACAATATTAACATTAATAAAAGCACCTTACTGCTTCTTGTCGCGTTGGTACTGTATTTGGCATTTAACAATGGTTTGCAATTATGTCGTCAAAAAGATAAGCACAAAGTCATGTACAAACTGAATGAAACGAAAGCCGATCAATCATTGTTACGCCTGAGCCTGATTGTTCATGATTATTTTGTTATCTTAATGTCTTTCTTATCAACTGCTCTATGCTTTCGGCCTTTAATTGTTTTGGGTTTTTTTTTAAACAAAAATGGTGGTTGTTTTTCAGTCCACTTCTTACAATTAAAATTAAGAGGTTTCAAGAGAGAACCCAGAGTAATATAAATAAAGGAAAGAGTTATACCCTCTCTCTCTTCTCTTCCCATTCTCTTTCTTAGAAAATTATTCGCACATGATGTTTCCGCAAACCCTTCATTATTTAGTATCTCCACCATGCAAAGCCTCAAATCTTACTTAATTAAAATTAAGTTTATTATCATCTCTTGTTCCCATTTTCATTTCTGCAGGTAATTCAAGTGGACGTAAGTTACAAACAGCAACATAATTATTATAAGATGGAATTTTGCGTCGGGGTGATATAAATCAAATTAGGTTTTGCCCTTCGCCGACGTTTGAGTAACACACTGAGTATATAGTGTTTAAACGTCGGCGAAGGGCAAAACCTAATTTGAGCAACATAATTAAAGGTTACCTTTTTCCGAATCTCTTCATGTTTTTAATTTTCATGTTTGGAACTCTTTTGTCTGCCCGTTGATATTCGAGAAAACGATAGAAGTAATATTTCTATTAGTTTGTGACCCAAATCATTAAAAATGATTCTTATGTTGTCAGGGGCTACTTTTTTTTTGGGGGGGGGGGATATGTATATTAAGCCTTTGTTCAAATCTTACACAATATACTATGGAAATAAGTAGGAATAACAGTTATCATATTCACCGACATGAAAAAAGCTGCATATAATAATAACAATATATAGAGAAAAAAAATGTTCTTTGGACTACACTCTTAAATTATGAAAAACTATAAACAGCGAAGAATTCTAGGTACATTGTCCAAAATGTATAAGCCCATGCCAAGATAGCACTTTCGCGCCCAGACCTGTGATTGGTGCAGAAACGCTGTTTCTCTTTGCGACCGCCAATCAGAATGTGGCTGTTCACACTTTGGACCAATCAAAGCACGTCATTATTATTTTAACGATCGTCTGGGGGAAATGTATCCTGCGCCTTGACGTTATAATACAAGTAGGCGCTATTTCGCCTGAGAAAAGCGCTTCCGTTTTGGGGCCGCAGTAGACGTATTTCAAGGGGTAGTACATGTATGTCCTCGGGTCTTGTAAAAAGAGGGACAAATAGCTTAAAATGATTTTAATCTTTTAAAGTTAACATTATAATTTGTTTGGAATTGGGCAGTTAGGTCGGGACATATAATTCCCGGATGTTGTACTACTTCTTTTTTTTTTATTTTAATTTTCCCACCAAATTTAGCCACTGTGACGGGGACGGTGCAACTGGGTACCGCCTTCATTACTGAATATGATAACGTCGGGTCAACCGAATACAATAACCTCGTGACCGACTTTACGACAGTGGTAGGTGCTTTCAGTTAAGCATTTTTGTGTTTTCACTGCAATTTTGTTTTTATTATATTTCGATGGTATAGATAAAACACGGTGTTAATTTCCCGCAAGGTTTATTTATGCTATGTTTTTTTTAGCAGCAGACTACAAATTGAACTTATGATTTTGTAAGTTTACCTTTGTATTTATACAGATGTTTTTATTTAATGCTTGATACATGTACACCAACAGAATCCGTCAAAACAATATAGGAACACTTTGTTTGAGAACTGTTTACCAATTCCTATTGGTCGACAGCCCGCCACGTGGGTAGTTCTAAACCGCCGATAAAACACCAATTTCCATATAAGGATATTTTTAGTACGACGTGCGCGAGGCACATACCATAGCATGGCCAGAGGGGTGTTTCACAAAACAGGAAGTAAAATTATTGTGCAAAATCGTTGGAAATTTGTGAATTTTTTTACTTTTTTACCCGAAAGGTATTTATCCGCTTCCAGGCCTCTAGCCCGGCCGTATTTTGTTCAAAACTGGCCAAGCACATATTTATTCCGTTATTAATGCACTTTTTATTTTCACCTTAACTTTTTAGATGGATGGGATCTTCCAGGCAAGCACCACATATTCCAGTAGTTTCAGCGAGACAAGGGTCACGGATCTAGCGTAAGACATAGACTTACATTTTCATTAGTATCTTTCAGATGTAAGAAACTCCCGTTCGATTTTATGTTTAACACGTAGGCCTCAAGAATGCGTTTCCTTTTGATTCGTCATCATCTTGGTTATAAAATATATCTCCGTATAAAAATCCGAATAACCCATCGGCTGTTAGAAGTGAGGTCACCGTCATCCGCCATATTACTACTCCAAGAACAAAATTGTGTCAAGAATGATATCTTATTTAACTGACATGTAACCTACACTGCATATGGTCCAACGGTGTTTCAGTGACTCATGTACTATTGGACGTACGTGGGTTCGAACCCTGCCAGGAATATGGTGTTTGTGCCCTTGGGCAAGACACTTATCTACAATTGCCTCTCTCCACTAAGGAGTATAAATGGGTACCCGTGAGGGTCGAGGACCGATTGAGCGCTGACATCGGCTGCCGCGTGGTCTCGTGGCCTGATGAACGGGAGAATTGTAAAGGCTTTGGAATTGTTGATACAATGGAAAGCGCTTTATAAGCATTACAATTTTTTTTCAACTTTCTACTCAAAGAATTATTGGGGCTTTTTGCAATTTTTTTAAAAAAAAAATGGCAAACCAAATAAATCTTACATGCATGCTTGCCTCGGCCCCATGTCGCCCTTGGATCTGGTGGAGATATATTGATGATGTTTTTTTCATCTGGACCAGTGATGAGGACACAGTCTGACTTTCACTACTAACCACAAATTCTTCCCACAGAACCATCAAATTCACGTCGGAGTTCTCGGCTCACCAAACCCACTTTCTGGATGACCTGTATTTCCACCCACAGACACCCACCAGTACCTCCACCTCTCAGTGTCACCCCCAGCAGCTGCAAACTGGCATAGCGTTCAGCAGCCAGGCCAGACTCAGAAGAATTTGTTCTAATGATTCAGATTTCTCCCGCCATACACAGATACTGAGGAACAACTTGGTGGCCAGCCCCCAGAAATCGTTTCACCCCAATCCTCCCCTTCGCAAAATCATTGTCTTCTGTTACAGATAATCCACCTGGTCTTCCTTGTTTGTGTTTACCCATCTAGATTTACATAATGTTTTGTCGGAAAAAAAGTTTCGTATACTTTTAGATGACTGTATTTTAATTATTTTCCTTCCTACATTCGAATGGAGGGATCGGGAACCAATGCGTAGCTGAATAGCCTGGAGAACCCAGCGGGCAATCCAGATTTGTTGTTTACATACTTAGACGCAGTGGTTCTAATCCGCTACGCCACTAGCCTTTAGTGAAGGCCCGTGCGGCTACCCGGACACGCGCCCGGAATCCGGGGTGCGTGTCCAGGTAGCCGTGTGGGCCTTGACTAAAGGCTACAACGCCACTGGTTCAATTCTAGGTCAGGTACGGCCGCGTCTACCGCCACCACACTAGTCTCCTTCTCGCTAGTCTTCAGCTCGGGCACAGAAATCACCCCACTTTTCCGAAACAACGTGTACGGCTTCGTCTACACGGAAATCAACAAAGCGGCGTCGCCTTTCGCAGCTCTCGCCGTAGTGACAGGCACTTTGCGCATCACTGACAGTAAGCTCTGAATAGATCAGTTTAACCATGGAGCTATAGCTCCATGGTTTAATCAACGTTTCTTTGAAATTTGACGACCATTTTTTTTAAGCTGCGGCTGAGCAGCTCTACAAGTTTATCTCTAGCCGTTGGTTGGTTGGTAACAAACTTCACGAAATTTGGCCATCAATCACCTTGTCCCTTAGGCCCTCCCAACAACACGTGCCTCAGGTTTATGGCCCTGCATCGTTACAGTTACATAGGTCTCCCGCCACTGATCAGCTGTTAATTTCTTGCAGTCGTGGAAATTTGGGTCACCAGAGCAACCCCCCCCCCTCCCCAGATGTTTGTACTAAAACACTTTGCAATGGGACTGGCACTGTACTGCACAAAAATGTGGTGTTCCACATGTACCTAACATACAGCTATAAAACGCTCCATGCACCAACTGACAAATAGGAATCCTCCATTTCAATAACACTGTCACATAAATAGTACTAGTAGTGCATTATAAAAACACACCGAATTTTACATCATGTACATGACTTATGTGCCTAGTATGTTTACAGTTGGGCCGTAGCTTCCGAGATCATTTCGAGCTTGTTTTTTTTTGTGGTTGGCAAAGAAATTGCGTTGGAAATGTATTATGACTATGCCTGAACGATACAGATTGATTAATTTTAAGCTTTCAACATCGTTTTCCTGATGAGTAAGCCTTGCGGATTATTTTCTTCGCAGGTTGCAACGTGTATTGCCAGAATGCCGGTGTCCTGGTTGTTCTGGACTGCACATGCACATGTTCGTCAGGTTTTAGCGGCGACAGATGTCGTAAGTAATACTCCCAAAAGTTCATCGTTTTTAGTCATCCTCTTTCGTGAAAAAAAAATTGTTGATAAGTTCACATTTTTTTTCTGAATTACGATCGCTCTCTCTTACCCATGATGATTTGCGACATACCTTTGCAAGCATTGATATTATGGAGTTCAATCGAGCGAACGATACTAAATAACCGATACTTTCTTCCCGAACATAACTTCCCTTTCAACTGTTCGTTTTACTGAAACAGTGCTTGTAAATGTAGGCTCCACATGTAGACTGCATGGCAGTTTCAAGTTTAGGGTCGGGCGGCAAAATAAACTTTGTCTCAGATAACCTGTGGCCATTATTTTGTTTCCCGTACATATAAAGTAATCATTAACAGGCCCATAACCACTGCTGATTGTATGTGCCGTAAAAACCATTATCAAAACTTTTTCTTCATAAATAAATTCTGATTAATAGGTTGGAAATCTGATTATTATAACCACCTTAATTTATATGACGATTTCAGTTGATATTGTTCCGCACACTGGGCAAAGGGCACAAGACTTAGTGTGCCGTACGCGCCATCACTATCACATCAACATTTTCCGCACAATCTTTTTCTGTTGAATTCGTGATTTTGTTTTTCGCTTTACAGAGACCGCAGCATAAACTTGGTGATGCCAAGTGTGCTGTCGAGAGTGCACGGTTATGGATACTGCAAAGGTTTAGAAGAACAGAACGTCATAAGAGGGCGCTATTCATCCGGTACAATTCCTTGTGCACTTGACGAGGAGAATTGATATAAACATATAAGTTGTATCTTTTACTGCTAACACTCAAAAACTATATTACCATTTTGCCATTTTTTTGGGAGGGGGGGGTGCTAAACGGCACATGCAGTCGATTTTGTTAAGCAGTGAGAACCTCTGAGCTACCCTGCTGTATTTTTTACCTCCTAAAACAAAAAACAAAAGTCAATTAAAAGTGTTCTTCAATAAACTTATTTTACAGCAAAGATCACTCGTAACGACAGTCGCATAACATTTCAACGCCCAAAAGGCGCGAAACTCATCACATCTACATTGCATCCAGATCCAATTATTTTAACTAAAGCAAAAGAAAAAAAGAAGGGACACACGCCGGCATTTAATTAGGCAACCGTTTGGAATTTGCAGCAAGGATCCTACTTTAATTATGTCAAGAATATAGTATTTTTACATTGTTAGTTTATTAGATCTGTGTTATTGAGTATACAGACGACCGTGATTATTTGTTACAGTGTGTAGATCCAACATTGTTGACTACAAAAGAAGTAGCCGAGTAGGCCTATTTATTTCGAATTGCCAAAAAGTTGTTCAAGTTTGGCAACCGCAAAAACGACAACGTATCTGTCATTTCTTGACACAAAGGAATCATTGATACTCATTCTTTTTTAGACAATGACTCAATTTCCTTGGTCCGGATTCGCAAACATTGTCTGAAGGGTTGTGGTGTATTTATAATGCAATGTAATCTTCTTAGCAAGTATAAAGTGTTGGTTTTGTCATTGAGACATATCATATACCCAAGCTAATTGTGGTGACAGGAAACGTCCCGATCTTGTTTTGCTATGTAAATATTTGGGAAATTTGGAGGTGTGATCTTCTAACACATGTATTTTTAATTAAACTGTGCATGATATTTATCAAAAAAAATATTCATAAGCACCTTATTAATCGGAAACAAGCACAATACAGGTTGAGGTGTACATAATATAGATTACCTGGAGTATAAATATCAACTGAGTAATTTCAGGAAAGATTATTTTTGTATTTGATTTTTGAATTAATTATTAGTTTCAATATATAGAGGGTGGGCCGTGAGGATTCCCCCCTCCCTAAAAAAAAAACTTCATAAATTAATTGGCTACTTTACTCAACATATCAAGAATGTTTCTATACAAATTAATAACGTGCTGCATGTTAGAACAATGTATCAAATTATCTTTCTCCTTTTTGGGGGGTGGGGGTTGCCGGGGGGGGGATGCCCAGGACCTTCCCACAGAGGCTAGGGTTGAGACCCTGAGCTAAACACGCTGTCAGACTTGCACACACATTGACAGCCATAAAGATGACTGATGTGCCTCAAGACAGGGAAATCGTGAACGTTAAAACAGTACTGTAAAACACCCCTAGACCCATCGGACTCGGGGACGGGGTGGGGTGGGGGCTGGTTTGGTTCCCGTGAATCCCCGCTGTCCCCTCCCAAAGTCTTCGAAACTTGTGGTTCCTAAAAGCTGACTTTAGGCGAATGATTCAATTAGTAGCACTCTCCCGTTTGATCATTCACCCTTTCTCATTGATTTATTATGAACAATTTGTTTTCATATTAATTTTTATTCAAACTCAGTTTTCGTCTGATCTGGAAGGGGGGAAGTACATTTTTATCAATTTATCATCTTGTTTTAGGGTGGGTGGGGACAGTTAGCCACCCCACCCCATTGACACCCCTGCAGACGCACTTTTTTCGAAGTAAATATGACTTCAAACCTGCCTCTTTTCCCCCTTTTTTTCCCTCCCTTTTTTTCCTTCCTGTTTTTTCCTTCCTTTTTCTTTCCGGGAGGATTGGGAGTGCCCCCTTGCCCCATCCTGGCTACGCCCACGGGTACGAGAAACTGGTATATATCTTCAGTTGGCCTTCTCGTTACATCACACTGGCTGGCGTTGGACGATTAATGGGGTCCAACATCGAAAACCTTGTTCTTGTTTGCGAGAACTTTGTCCAAGCATTATCATTCTGCGAGGTCGTTCCAGGAATAAGGCAGACTCCATGTGTGCTGATGTATCAACAACTGGTGACCATGGGTGACATCATCAGTAGCACATGCAGGGTCCGGGGAGGGGGTGGGGGTAATATTTCTGGAAAAGTGATCCCAATTGTTTTTCAATCTTGAAAAATGTTTAGGGGGTGGGGTGTTATTATATTATACTAGCGGTAACGTGCAAACGTTGGTGGTGTGACTTAAAAACTTGAAGAACTATCCGGCGGCCGACAGTTGCGCACGCCCAATTAACGTCTCTACAACGCCCACTATCAGTCCCCAAAAGAAGGACAAACTCGTTATCTCGTAATAAATATTTACTTTTAACTTCATATAACGTTCAAAGTGCATTTCTAATACATTTTAAGGTGTTTTTTTTTTAAAGGAATTGCATGTGAATAGCTAAATTGAGAGGAGAATATATTTATTCCTGGAAAAAAGTTTTTTTAATGTGTCTTTGTGTTCTTGAATTATTTCCTGTAATTAATGACAGTGTCACGTGACAAAAGTGAACCGTTTTTTAAGCGCGTTGGTGACGGATTTTGTGGTTTCCGAAAGACTCGAACTTCCAAGCTGTTTGTCTGTATTGTATCATTGTTTAGGAGAGTCATATGATAATGTCACGTGATGATAATGTCACGTGATGACTTAAGGTCGGTGTTGACAACTATATTAGGCCATAATGGTCGGCTTCCGTTGATTCGATATCAACCATAAATATCAAACAATTGGTTGTTTGTTTCATCATTAGTAAAGTTATTCCTGTCTCGGTGTCGTAATCTGAGAGTATACCTACTATATACTGCATTCATGAAGCCTTACCGTGTCACTTAAAAAAAAAATACACACGTTATGTTTTTTCATTAATATAAGTTATTCATTTGTATAGAGCCAAAAGTTGTCGAGTTTTCTTATTCGAAAATATTGCTGGGGCGGGGTGGGGGTGGGGGTCGGGTGAGAGGGGGCGGGTGGGTACGTGCCCCCCTTCCGTCCACAAATGTCTCCCAGTCGTGTACGTGATTGTTTTTCAGTTTGTCAATATAATATCATATATAATATATACATATATAATTATATACGCCTTATCCCACAAGCCAGTGCGCAACATTACGGCCACATCTTCATGAGGGGAGCAACTTCCCCCCGCCCCCACCTCCGTGCAGCCGCTGACGAATGTCATGATACCACTAAAATAGGGCCAAAATGGAATGCTAAAGTTCCAAAATGTATTCTCAAATTGCCTTAGAATGCAGAAGAAAGCATCGTAGATTAAAAAAAAGACATGCCCCCGGACCCCCCAGCAGGGCGTACCTTGGCACGCCTTCATTCAACGCCCCCCCCCCCTCGCCCACCCCTTCATATCAAACCCCCTCCCCGTTTCCTAAAAGCTAGCTCCGCCCCTGAGAGGAATGCCTTTGACACAGTTCGACTTGCCATCATGATGGTTGTCTTGAGATTGAATGAAGTGGTGTAATCGACTCGTGAGAACTGGTATTTTTCACAAATCACGCAAAAAAATTGCGCTGTAGCCTACGTATTAATAGTTCCGAGGTTAGCCGCGCCGCGTGGAGCGTATAGTACTGACGGAACGGGTATGATAAGTCATTTTGTCCTTTGAATTCTCGGTCTCCTTGATGCGAGACTGGATGACTTGTGTTTGACTTTTAGAACTTATTTCGACGACTCTGGCAACATTATCGCTGTAACAGTTCTGCACTTTTGAAGTCCACGGAGTGTCGTTGACCTTTGCCACGAGTCAACAGGTATGAGCGACCTTCAGCCCCCTTTACTTAGAAAGAAGGAGTTCAGTTCGTTACAAGTTGTCGATCTGATGATTGATTTACCGGTTGTTTATGTCGACAATTCCTGGGAGACTGGCTACGGGGATCCATTATGGCTTTAAAGAGTTTATTTTAATAGTCACAAACAAGTATAATTCTTGTTAATGCACAAAAGAACAAAACACCAGTAACGATAATCGGTTTTGAAAACCAAACAAATCATTTGAAATCTGAAAAAAAAAAATTATAATTGTAGTTTGGTGTCACCGTTGTAAATTACAGGCGTTTTTTTTTTTAAATATGCCCATCAAATTGTATTATTTAAAGTCCAAATAATTATGTATGAAAGAAAGAGAATCGTATCAACCCATGCAATTGCTATAGTGAGTGTGGTATCTAATGCAAATTTATGTAAATTAGGGCACTTCCTGTCGACCAATCAGTTCAGCTTATCATTGAGCATGCGCAATTTTTAAAGATGACGTCTACGCTCAACTGCGTTAATGTTGATGTATTGTTGGGAGGAAGATTGAAAGTCGCAAGCAAACTACAGTTCTTTTTTCACCTGAAATTACTATTAAATGATGGAAAAGTTTCTTAGATTTCCTGTTAAGGGAGGGGCGAGTCTTTTTTCTCGAGGACTAAAGATTGTGACAAATAAAACATTTTTTATCTCCAACAGAATTTGTTATACTTCGTCTCCTGCTAACATCTCAAGTTATAAGAAATCAGCGTCCAGCCCTCGCAAGAATATGGTTTGCGTTTTTTCTGCCTTTAAGGGGAACAACACATGTGAAGAGTTCATCTATGAATTGAGTCATGGTTAGGCTTAACCCTGGTCAAAGCATCGAGTTTAATCCAATTAAGGAAAGTTCCAACGAAATGATGCAAATAATGACGCACTTTCAGGATTTGGTTGCGGCACAACAGCGGTATAGCCTTGATAATTGCCTGCACAATATATAGTACAAGTACGCACCGCACAAACTCGACAAAACTTTGTCAAACTTTGGAGGTTTCAATAATTTTCCAAGGCCAAAGGAGTTGACAAATTGTGAAAGGTTTCATCTTTTGTGATTAACACTTTGTGTTCCTTCCTCCATGCGTCAAATGAGATCAAAGCACAAATTATGTTGATTGAAATCTCGGCAAAGGAATTTAAAAAGGAGTTAACCACTAATCAAAATATTTTGTTTAAAATCGTCTCTCAAAAATACGAGTTTGTTTTGGTGTTTTACAAAAATTTTTTTAGAAGGCATTATCTTATCACTAGTAACGGAATGAACAATCACAAATGATTGCATTTGTTAGGACAGTTCATTTGCATAATAGCTAGGGACTTGACTTGAGACTGAAGGACTTGTGATGGACTTGTGATGGACCTGTGATGGGCTTGTGATGAACTTGTGATGGGCTTGTGATGGACTTGTGATGGACTTGTGATGGAGTTGTGATGGGCTTGTGATGGACTTGTGATGGACTTGCGATGGACTTGTGATGGGCTTGTGATGGGCTTGTGATGGACTTGTGATGGACTTGTGATGGGCTTGTGAGGGGCTTGCGATGAACTTGTGATGGACTTGCGATGAACTCGACTTCAACTCTATCATGAATGTTATGCCATAACATCAGCCGCGTCTACGTAGAACATGTCTTTGAGATGGGCGTGGCAGAACAGGCTTGGATATGGGGGGGGGGGTTCCATTGAACTTTTAATGGACCCCCCATTTTCTTAAAAATTGTTCTTCAAGTTTCAACCTTCAACATCCTTAAACGTTCATTATCCTGAAAAGAAAACTCGCTAGATAAAATACCTAGGCCGTGGATGGTACGTGCATGCATGGTGTGTTTCTAACATCTCAGAAAACTGTTTGTTCGTGAATTTCATCCTAACAATACGTCATTTGCAAATTTCGGGTCAAACTTTTAAAAACTTTCCTTAATTTGTTTTTCAGCGCCAAAAAAGGCACATATGGGTTTTGAATTATCCTGCATATCCTGTTTGTTGGACGCATCCGGCGTTGCTATGCCAATTGACATCTTTCCCAGATCACACAAATCCATTTATATCTTAAAGTAAGATTTGGAGATTTGTATATTTGGTAGGCTAAATGCTTGAAATACTGAAGGTACTTTAGTCATACCTCGTGTAGGCCTATTTTAGTTATTTTTGATGAAAACAGTATATAACTCGCTTTATTCCCTTTTAAGTGAAGTGTCGATGCTGATCAAGATATTTGTGTACAATACACGGCTCGTTTGACGACAATTGAAACCCCCCACTAATTCGCACCATGGCCATGGTGCGAATTGTATGCAAATGTGGACAACTTCAGAACTTAAGACGTGTCCAGGTGACGTTAGTAATTGGATAAATATGATGTCATTTTTTCCCCAGTCACTGCGTGGTTGGAAGCGTCATGCAAACCCACCAATGCGAGGACGCGACATGTGTGTGACCTTGCTAACAAACTTCCGCGAAATCCTCGCCACCAACCCGGAATGCGCACCCCTTGGGCCGTGGGCCAATTCATTGTCTCTAGGTCGACTCACAGGATGTTTAGGCCTTGTTGTAGGTAGGCCAGTTCCGACTAAAATATCCATAAAAAGGGCAGAAGCTGGACGGAGGAGATCACTCAGAATAGTTAGCACAATCAGAGAAGCTTCAAATAGTATAGGAATTGATTAATAGAGGCATCGTTAAATATGAGAGTGTTGTCTTTGTACGGGGTGCTGGTCATCGCCCTACTCGTCTGCTGCCTCGCACCGGGCGATGTGCTCAGTAAGCCCCTCAAGAAGAAGCGAGACCGGCACGGTCATCACGATGGGGACAACGGGCGCGATCACCCCCGTGGGAGACCTGGAAAGCACGGCGAGGGTAGGGGAGAGACCACGGAGCCGCCTCAAGAAGACGACGGGTCCGGTGATGATGAGCATGCCGACTCCGGAGAAGCAGCGGGCAATCGCACACGAGGCCGGCCAGACATGTGGTCCATCAGGCCCCGCTACGTACCCGGCCAGGCTAAGCGTAAAGGGAAGGGCCCGCTAGGATTGGAAGAGACTGCTGAAGGCATGAAACGAAACAATATGAAGAAAGCTATGGTACGTACATTGTAATCTCATCATTTTGGCAGAAACTGGATAGGGCCTATTGAGAGCTACACGTTCGAAATTGATTTGTGTTAAAATTATAAAAAATAATAATAATATTTTTCATTGAAACATAGATCACAGCAATATAATTATGACGGAATTGTTTACCCTACACGTTGTAACTTGGTAATAAAGATCAATGAACCTTTATTACAGCAATACTTAAACGCTTATATCAAAACATTCCTCTTTGTCCGAAAATGCCTTATACACAAAATAACTTCAACATGTGCATTTCCTATAAACATCTTTAACCCCATCCATTTTGCAAGGAGTAGGCCTATACAATCTTCATACAAAGTCCAATCTTCCCCTTGGCAGACGTAAAGAAATAAACGCACTCTACCAGCACAGTATGCTATAATTAAGTGCCCCTCGAAGCTGTCCGTTTTTAATTAATCTAGGCCTACATTGTACTTAAGACTGTCAAAATAAATTACAATTTGACAGTGAAATTTATACTTTGTTTCTCTTGAAATCTTCCTGTGCCACAGGGCTACATGTCCAAGTACGGCTACATGGGCGGCATGGACGAAGACGACTGGAACACCGACTCCGTCTCGGACAAGCAGATGAAGAAGAGCATCAAGATGATGCAGGAGTTCATGGGACTCAAGGCGACGGGCGAACTGGACGAGATGACCATGATGATGATGGACAAGCCGCGGTGCGGACTGCCCGACGTCCCGCCCAGCTCGGCCACGCCAAACGGCACCCAGACCGGCCCGCTGTCCTACAATCACTTCGGTAGGAGATGGGACAAACGGGAGATCACCTTCAGGTAAAAAACAATTAATAGATCAGATCTCGGTGAAATACCGAACAAAATGATGCTAATAAGTGTCAGATTCCTTGGGTTTTTTTTTTTTTGGGGGGGGGGGCTTGGCTCAGTCTGCTGTATCAGTTCAGGAGGTTTCAGCCCCTCGTACGGGAAAATGTGAGCTACAAATAAACAGGTCTCAGAAACTTCAAATATATAAGCTGAGGGTGTTACTAAAGGCTTTTGGAAAACACCAAAAGGCAACATAAATTGCACTTTTTTTTTAGCTGCGGGATAGCAGCTCAACAAATCACCATGTCTCTCCGTTAGTTGGTTAGTTAGTAACAAACGTTGACATTGTCTGTTGCTCCTACATATTTCGACCGATTTCAACCAAACTTTGTCCGAAGTATCAGTAGCCCAGCCCCAACATGTCACATGACCAAACTAGGGTCAAATGGAGTCACTGGGGTAAAAAACCTGATTTTTTTTTATTTACTCAAAACACTACTCCTTCCAGAAATTACATGGCACAATCACGTGACTCATCAAGCATGAACATGAATTCGTTTGCCCGCAGCTTCCGAGATCCGTTCGAGCTTCTTTCTAAAAAAACAATTTTATTACGTACTCGTTCATAATCTCCACAGGATTCTGAATTACCCCAGCACCATGCCTTCAAGTGAGGCCAGAGAGGCCCTCCTCCGGGCCTTCCTGGTCTGGAGTGACGTCACGCCCCTGACCTTCCGGGAGACGGGCCGGACGGTGCCGGAGTACGCCGACTTCTACATCAAGTTCGGCACGCGCTCCCACGGCGACGCGTACCCGTTCGACGGTCGCGGCGGGGTCTTGGCGCATGCGTTCCTGCCGGGGAGCAACTCGGGCGATATTGAGGGCGACGTTCATTTTGACGACGAAGAGTTGTTTACTTACACCAGCTATACAGGTACTTCAATCAATACTTGTGTTTTATTTTATGTCATTTTATGTACTGATTTTTAATGATGTTCTGTGAGTTCCGTCCTTTAGTTTATAGAGATTGCTTTCCAAAAGAGACCTCGGCCAAAATGAAATTAAAATATTAACAGATTTTAAATAACTTTGAATATAAAAGTAAATTCATAAAAGATAAAGTCTGTCAAAAACACGTATCCATTGTTAATACAGGACAATGTTATACAAATTTACTTCGACTAATTTTGAGATGCTCGTTATTCTCTCTCAGTGATGGTGCTTAATTTGAAAGATCTGCCAAAATTGTGCACACAAAACTGATTTTCTATTTGCCTTTTTTGTTTTTCCTCTTACATATGCTTTTGAAGAGACATATGAAAGTGTCTTGTGTTTCAAACCTTTAATCCGTGTTTTCCATTCGCCTCAAAATAACCGATCGTCTCACTTGTGAATGCCAACACGTTATTATCTAAACACGTTTTAAACAGATGTGTCTTCCGAACGTGAACATGTTCGAAACATCTTGCGCCAACTTGCAATAATCCACGCTAAAACAAACGAGCACAATGTCATAATCAAGTACCGTTCCCAGACCAAGCATTTACGAATTGGGTGATTTCTGTTGTGTTTACAGGTACCAATCTATTCCAAGTTGCCGCCCATGAGATCGGTCATTCTCTTGGTTTGAGTCACTCCAACGACCCCACTGCTCTGATGGCGCCCTTCTACCCTGGCTGGCAGCCTACATTCTACCTGCCCTACGACGACATCGCTGGTATCCAGTCGCTTTACGGTAAGTACATACCTAGAGCAAGCCACATGGAGATCATGTTTTAGTAATGAGAGCTTGACTTCAGTCTAATTGTAGTCAGCCTTGGTATTTTTTATAAAACAAATCGATACATTATTACCTGACCTATACAAGTAGCCCAACGGAGTACTTGACTTAAAGCTGATACTTATAACACAATTATGCGCCTATCAATTGTTTCTCCACCCCTTCCCGGGCTGCCCCACCCAAGACGGGGAGATTGTCACCGTAGGGGCCAAATCCCCACCCTTGGGGCAAAATTTAAGTGGCAATCTCCGACATACATGGGTGGGGGCGCACTTAACCGATTAGCTTTCCACCTGGTGAACGACATGAGACCTAGGGCAGCGGGGGTGGGGGAACAATATTGATAGCAATAGTACCTATAGCCTGAATATTAAGTACACAAGAGATTTACCCGACTTCATACTTTTAGCATCTTAACTTGTCCAAACCGTCTTAAGTTTTTTTCCAAAACCCAAAGTCTTTTTGAGCTTGTCATGATTACAATTTGAAGAGTTTTTAAAGTCTTGTTTTCGAAGGTGTGATTTTGAATTGTAGACCTCAACATAACATTGAATTTTTTGACCATGTCTGCCTTATTTTTAAAACCTGTTAAATTACAAAATTGACGATTATCAATCCTTGTCATTTCTCTGCCAGGCTCCAACCCAAGTCCCCGGCCGTACCCCAACCCGTACCCCAACCCCGAGATGTCCCAGCCCACTAACCCACCTACCACCACTACCACCCCACCAAATGTTCCCCCGACCACTACACCCACCTCAGGTCCTAACCCTAACCCAACGGGTGCCCCCGCCCCTACCCCGGACCCGTGCAGCCCTCTCATCGGTGCCACTACCGTCTGGCGGAGTGAATTCTTTGCTTTTACCGTGAGTAAATTATTTTTCTTGACACGATTGTCAAAATTGTTGCGTTAACGCGAGAAATTGTAAAGCAACTGTATTTGCTCTTTGCATAAATCAATGCTGCATCTTTAAAGCTTTTCTTGACGTCACTTTTGTGTACTTCTACTTAAGAATCCATTCAGGTAGTAAAAAGCTTGATATTTAGTATTACTTACAACGCATGCAATGGACCGACCGAGTTCATATTTTTAGCGAGTACATAACACTCAAACATACAGGGTGGAAAGAAGGAATCCCACTTTTTACAGCAAATTGTACCGGCTACTTGTTGAGCATATTTCAAAAATTCAATTTAATGGTATTAAAATATTGATCTTTAAAATATTGATCTTTCAACATAATGTGTGACGAAAACAATTGTTGCAAATGCATATTTTTGTCTCTGAGATTTGGTAGTTTAAAAATTCATTTGCCAAACCTGTTTGTCCACGGACAAAAACACTACACTAGACTTACACCTGGACAACAGTGAGTTTGGGGACTTGTATTCGAATTGGCACAATAACACTATTCTTGCGATTTGTTTGAAAAAAATTGTTCATACATTATTAAACAAAACCAGTTCGAACAAGTTAAGTAAGTAGGTTAAAATTTCTGTCAAAAGTGGGTTTCCTTCTTTTTGCACCACCCTGTAGACCAGATTTAGTCATTTTCTGTTTTCTTTGAAAACGTGCATACCATGTGGAAAAGATCTGATCCATTTCCCGCATTTGCCTCAAGCTATAAATTGTTATTAAAAGTATTTTTGGGCAAATATTTTTCACATTCAGGGCGACAAATATGGCCGAATCCGTGATTACCAAATCCTGTCGCAAAATGGCGGCAGCACTGCCAGTTATTTCTTCCAAAACTTCCCTCGTGACATCGACGCCCTTTACGAGTCGCCCGTCGACTACAAGCTTTACATGTTCAAAGGTAAGACAAATTTCCCGTCAGTATTTTATTCCAAAATGGAAGACTGTCAAAGGGTGTTTAATAGCTTCCAGAATAGGAGGTCTTTATGTTACAAACGTCGGGAATCTTTTGAGTATAATCCAAGTAAGAGTCGTTTTGGAAAAGACGTTTGAAGGAACAGTCCAATTCAAATTCACCAGTCCTTTAGAAACAAACCCCAAGCGTCATGACGTCGGGCGGGGCCTGCTGCTGAAATGAAGTCTTGTTGACAAGTTCTCCAAGGTTCTGTTTCCGCGCTTGTTTGAATAGTCTGGTACCTATCCAGACTATTAGAAAAAATCAACTTCGATCGCTCACAGAATGCCAAATGTCCCATAAGAGAGTTGTCCTGTAACAGATTCACCAACTTCCTCCACAACATTCATTAACTCATTTAATTCACTCACGCAGGACCCTCATACTACGTCTACGAGGGACTGATGCAGGAAAGTGGCCCTCTTCCGATCACCGACCTGGACCCCTCCCTGCCCAGCGACATAGACGCCGTAGTGTCGTGGGCCACCTCCCGCAAGACCTACTTCTTCAAGGGTGACCAAGTCTGGCGGTTCGACGAGGCAAGCCAGACGGTGGACAGCGGCTGGCCTTACCCCATCAGCCAGGTCTGGGTGGGACTACCCAACAACGTGACGGCGGCTTGGCACGACGAGGAACAATGTGAGTATGGGGATTGAGGTGTATTGGGGTATACGGTAGGGTGGATATGGGTTGGTTAGGGGTTGAGTACTGTAGGGTGGGCCTGCTTTGGGTAAGGGGTTGGGTAAACTAGGGTATGTGCGAGTTGGTTAGGGATTATACGCTAGGGACTAGTGTGGATCTGGGTTGGGCTAGAGGTTGGCCCACTAAAGTGGGCCTGAGGTGGGTAGGGGATATGGGGTGGGCCTGGATTATTTAGGGATTGGGTACACGACGGTTGGCCTGGTTTTGGTTCGGGGTCTGGTATAGTATCATGGTCAGGGTTTGTTGGGGGTTGGGTACACCAGGGTGGGCCTGGGTTGGTTAGGGGTTGGGTACAGGTCTTGGTTGGTTATGGGCTGGTATACACTAGGGTGGGCATGGGTTTGTCGAGGAGTTGGGTACACGAGGATGGGCCTCGTTTGGTTAGGGGTTGCACACTAGGGTGGGTCTGGGGTTGATGAGTAAAGAGTACACTTCGGAAGGTACGGCATATAGTTTTCTGTGTTCATTTCTCACTGAGTACTTTGGGCTTAAAAGACAAAGAACTATATGGGTTACTTGAACTTAGGTCCTTAGCCAAAAAAAGTCAAAGAATCTACCATATTCAAAACTGATTTCCCCCCTCTTTTCCCCCCTGCAGCTCTGACCTACTTTATGATCGGGAGTGACTACTACCGATATGATGACTTGTACGCCGAGGTGGAAGTGGACTTGTACCCACGGAATTTCATCTCCGACTACTTCGGTTGCTTCTAATTCACGTAATCTGTTTTGTACATTCAGCCGTTTATTTAAATTTATTAAATATCTAATTCAACTTACATTGCTTGCCTTAAACAAATTTTTAATATCGAACCATGATACGTATTTGTGTAGTGCTGGTCCACTATAAAAATTTGCAATGGACCCTAAAAATATTATATTGACATTTGATAGACCAAAATGTTTATTAAAGGAAATTACAACTTGTTTAATTTATTCATTTTAGTATTTACAAATATTAAACATTAAATTAGCTAATTCCATTGAAAAGCCACAAAAAATAAATCTATTTCATTGGTTTGGTATAACCTTTTCAATCGACCAGTTATCATCAGGATTTTAAAAAAATTTCCCAAAACGAATGTTTCTGTTATTATGCCAAATATTTCCGTCTGAATGCTGGAATGTTGAATAAAACATGACATGTAAATTAAAGTTTTAAAAAAAGTCTGGAGCATTATGTGCTGCATAGAATTCTACCCGCTTCTCTGAAGTCTCAACTAAAAACAAACAAGTTGGAGGATAAGAGAATAATGTAAATTGAATTTGTTTAAAGTATTTGGTAATGTTGAGGGATATAGCGAAAGAAAATCGTCCTATTTTGCGCTAATCAATCGTTGCCCAATTTCAGGTCTCATGTTCGCCACGAAATTTTGCTCGAAAAAATCATCATTCTGTGGTGGCAGCGCTAGTTCAGAACTAACAGTGAAATCTCGATAAGTTAAACTTTGATAACTCGAAAACCCTGTTTACTCGAAGTAAGAACTTAATTTTCCCGTCAAAAGAATAGTAAGGACAGAATGCTTAGCCTAGTTAAAATAATTGTTGCTTGATCCCTTGCAAAAATAATTTCCTGATGACCCATCGTTGTTCAACGGCGCCCTCTCCGTAATGTGAGACTGCAAATTTTGTTTGCGACCCACGAACCAGCCAACCCGGTCGGATTTAGAAATTGTGACGTCAAGTTTGATCAGAAATGTGGGCTCAGCTGTTGATTGGTCAGTTTGGCTGCCATGTTTTTGTTAATACCGCTAGGAAGACCTGATAATATAAGAAGGCGCCCGCTGAATGGTCAGAATCTCGAGGTCCTGAGACGCAGTCTTGTTTTGCATTATTAATTGCCGTATCTGCTCACACATTATCCCCTTGCTATAGCCGTGTGCAAGGAGATAGTCTATAGACTAGACAAACTTAATAAGGTCATCAGCACAGAATCTAGAATGTATATAGAGCAGGAATGTAGTAAGTGAAGAGTTCGTTCGCTTACGGGGAGTAGAGTCTATTAAATGCGCGCCTGCTTCATTTAAACTGAATAAGCAGGTTTTCCTTTCACTTAATTCTGGGGTGGGAAACGACATGACGTCCCCCGTCCCGCACCCACCTTTTTGACACCGGGGAAAACCTGTCTTAAACACGTCCCAGTGTAAAATACACTTGACTATTAAACAGCAGAAACAACCGTACCCACGCGTTGCTTGAAAAATAACTCATTCAATACCCATCGTAGCGGTCTGAAATTTCTCTGAAGTATTGTTGGAGACAGGTATAATAAGCCTATAAAGTGACTACAAACCAATGTTGTAGTCACCAAAATAAACCCCACCAGTTTTGACATCAGGGGAAAACTTGCCTTAAAGACGTCCCAGTGTACAGAAAATTCTCCGGACTATTAACACGCAGAAGCAATCCACGCGTTGCTTGAACATGAACGCATAATATACATGTCGTACTGATTTGAAATTTAAATGAATTATTGTTGAGGACAGGTAAAACAAGCCTATAAAGTATTAAGACAAACCAATGTTGCAGTCACCAAAAAAAACCCCCTTTTTGACATCAGGGGAAAACCTGCCTTAAACACGTCCCCGTTACAGAAAATACTCCTCACTATTGAACAGCAGAAACAACCCACGCGTTGCTTGAACCATAACTCATTAAATACCCATCGTACTGGTCTAAAATTTCTCTGAAGTATTGTTAAGGACAGGTATAATAAGCCTCTAAAGTAATAAGACAAACCAATGATGTAGTTACTAAAAATATACCTGTTTTGTCAACAGGGAGAAAACTTGCCTTAAAGACGTCCAAGTGTACAGAAAATTCTCCTGACAATTAACACGCAGAAGCAATCCACGCGTTGCTTGAACAATAACGCATACAATACCTGTCGTACTGGTTTGAAATTTTAATTAATTATTGTTGAGGACAGGTAAAATCAGCCTATATGGTATTCAGTCAAACCAATCTTGTAATAACCAAAAACCCCACTTTTTTTCATCAGGGTAAAAACTGCTATATAAACACGTCCCAGTGTATAGAAAATACTCCTGACCATTGAACAGCAGAAACAATCCACGAGTGCTTGAACAATAACTCATTAAATACACGTCGAACTGGTTTGAAATTTCTCTGAGGTATTGCTGAGGACAGGTATAATAAGCCTATAAAGTATTTAGACAAACCAATGTTGTAGATACAGGAAAAACCTGTTTTGTTATCAGAGAGAAAACTTGCCTGAAAGACGTCCAGTGTACAGAAAATTCTCCTGACAATTAATTAACACGCAGAAGCAATCCACACGTTGCTTGAACAAGAACGCATAAAATACCTATTGTACTGGTTTGAAATTTAAATGAATTATTGTTGAAGATAGGTAAAACAAGCCTATAAAGTATTAAGACAAACCAATGTTGCAGTCACCCAAAAAAACCTCTTTTTTTGACATCAGGGAAAAACCTGCCTTAAACACGTCCCAGTTTACAGAAAATATATCATCACTACTGAACAGCAGAAACAACCCACGCGTTGCTTGAACAATAACTCATTAAATACCCGTCGTACTGGTCTAAAATTTCTCTGAGGTATTGTTGAGGACAGGTATAATCAGTCTATAATATATTACGACAAACCAATGTTGTAGTTACGAAAAATAAAACTGTTTTGTTATCGGCAAGAAAACTTGCCTTAAAGACGTCTAAGTGTACAGAAAATTCTCCTGACAATTAACACGCAGAAGCAATCCACACGTTGCTTAAACAAGAACGCATAAAATACCTGTCGCATTGGTTTGACATTTAATTTAATTATTGTTGAGGACAGGAAAAATAAGCCTATAAAATATCAAGACAAAGCAAAGTTGCAGTCACCAAAAACCCCAATATTTTGACATCAGGGAAAAACCTGCCTTAAACACGTCCCAGTGTACAGAAAATACTCCTGACTATTGAACAGCAGAAACAACCCACGCGTTGCTTGAACAATAACTCATTAAATACCCGTCGTTCTGGTCCGAAATTTGTCTGAAGTATTGTTGCGGAAAGGTAAAATAAGCCTATAGTGTTTTAAGACAAACTAGTTGTTGAATTCACCAAACAGACTTTTTTGTCATCAGGGATTGTTGACGGGTTACTTTGTTCTTTCCGTCCTAGAGCGAAGGTGCAGCGCGCCAATTTATAGTTGCGCTCTGTTGCGTAACGTATTTTGTGTGTTTTTCGCCGCATGTGCTTTGCTAGAGCAAAAAAAATACCTAAATTTCACAGGAAGTGAATTTTTTTATCAATTTCTAAACATTCCCGTTCATAAATCTTGAGTTAATGTACACACTACAAATTTCCGGAGCCTAATTCCATTTTGGCTTGATTTTCCGAATTTTAATCATCATTAGCCTAATTCAATCCAATGCTGGATGAAGGCCTCTCCACTAACTTTCCATGCTTTTCGGTCCCTTGCCAGTTGTTTCCATTTCTTCCCTATGAAATCAGGGATTTCATTTCGCCATCTCTTAGGCTGTCTTCCTCTTCGCCTCTTCAACGATAATGGCGTCCTTTCAGGGTCCATGGTTGTCTCTTCTCATGACATGTCCTGCCCAACTCCACTTTTTCTTTTTGATCTCAACTATTATGTCTTGCACCCCTGTCTTTCTTCTAAGATCTTCGTTCCTTATTCTGTCTCTCTTTGTGACCCCAATCATTATCCTTTCCATTGCCCGTACAGTGACTCGCAATTTTTGCTCTGATTTCTTTGAAGGTGCCCAGGTCTCAGCGCCATATGTTAGAACTGGGATGATGCACTGGTCGAAGAGTTGACGCTTCATCTTTTGCAGCATTTTTCTGTCCTTGAATACGTCACTCAACTTTGCCAAATTGTGCCCATGCAAGTTGTATTCTCCTCTGAGAGTATAGTGTTAATGAATTTTAATATAGTGTTAATAATCGTCGGATTTGAACAGCGGCCCCATTGAAAGTATGGTCCGAGCCCCCCCCCCCCCCCCCCATTGATTTTCGGAGGCCAAGTGTCCGGAGAAAAAATACCTGTCTACATTTCACATGTTTTTGCTGTTCGGTTGACCCCCCCCCCCCCTGCGAAAATTCCTGGATCCGCCCCTGTGGTTTTTTAGAGTTTATCAATTTGAAAGCAATTCTTGATTGTCAATGTGGGATTTTTCCAGGAGTTGTTCAATTGCGCCCTGCCACGTTAATAGGGAACGCTCGGCTGAATTTGTACCCAATTTCCGGGCGTCACCGTTTTTTTAAATTTGACTAACTGTCATGACACCGAAATTGTTCACAAAGGTTCAACAGCAAGCATTTGTAAGGCAGTATTTATTAGTGAATGAATTTGAAGTTTTCCATCAAAGAGGTTTGGCAACACTGCATTACTAAATTCGGAGGAAACGTCGAGTGCACCAAGAACACCACCATTTATGACCACTCCGCTTATCGTGCATACCGCCCTCTATGGCAATGCATAAAAAAATCAATGACGTTTTGCACTTTACCCTATAAATGTATGACGTCACACGTGCATTGTGTGCGATCATCACATCGCAACATGGCGTCATACAGTGTGCGATGAGATTTGTGCCTTCCCTCCAAAGAAAGTAGACGAAATTAGCCCTCAGATCATCGTTAGTCGCGGAAACTTCGAAAACTACGGAGAGAGCATTCCCTCCACCTCCGAAATATGCAATCCGTGTTGGTGTACGGGCGGCATTTTGCCCGTTGCGTCATGGGGTATATTCCGTACGATGCCTCGGCGAGCGTTGACCTGCCCGGCCGGCGATCGGCCCGGCGGCAGATGCAGCTGGTCACCGCCTCGTGCGGCTTCTCCAAGGACTCGGCAGCAAACAACAACAGACCCGGCCAAGTATGCAAAAAGGACATTTTTGGCGATGATGCCTGTTTTGTTGCCAAGTACAAAAACTACGATGTTCTTGGTAAGATTTACATCCGACATTTTCCCAATCTTTTTTTTTAGTTTTCATAATGTTGAATTTGCTCGTGCACTGTGTTATTGTTAATGTTGCAGTCAGTTTGCTATTTAATTTTTAAATCCTAATTTTGTTCTGTGTTGCTGGTTTTTCATGTGAAGTGTCAATCATGAATGTCATTGAATGTAACATTACTATCTGGCAAAAGTGTACTTTTGCACATGTAGTCTAGCTTAGTTCTACATCCAAGTAGCAACTAGCATTCCTAGTCATGCTACATGTACATGTGCTACAAACTGCTACTTGCTAGTCCCATAAATATGATAAATGTCAAAAAATCATAAATGTGACTGAAATGCTGGACTACCTCCTTATTATTACATAACACATCCCACATGTGGTCTGTGCCCGGACAGTCTGTTGCTAGGGGAGCCCAAAATCAATTTGAAATCGCAATTATTTTGTCACTTTATACTCACATAATGCCGTCTACAAGTTACAGCTGCAATTGCAACAAAGTGCATGAATGTGGGTGCACTTTTGACCAAAAATGTTAAGTTCTATTAATTAATTATGGTCAATCTGGCTTTTCATAATATGAGATGTCCCATCAGGAAGGTAAAGTGCAAGCTTTTTCAACAGAAAGGAGAACCCTTAAAGCTACAGTCCATCATTTGCAGCTATCCAAAAAGTAACTGACATAATTATTGTTGAAAAACATACTTGGTTGAAAGATAGTAAGGGGACTTAACTCCCTGTGAAATGATTCTTTCTGGCTGTCAGTTTGAAGAAATCAACAAAAGAAGGCCTTTCCAACACGCAAGCAACACGGTTGCTATTATTCGTCGGATTGGTGCGCGATATCGCGTAGCTGCAATTGGCTCAGTGAGAACGTGTCTCGGACGCTGAATTGAGGCCCAATTCAAAACATGATTCAGCAGCTTTTGATTTGAAATCGAGATCCTAGAATGTTGTTTTTCTCAAAATATACAGCTGAAGCTGAGCTTAAACTTCATCAGGTTAGTTGTTCAGTACCCTTCTTTAGATTTTGAGCACTTTTGTTGCTTGAAACGAACAAAATGCACAAATTACAAATGATGGACTATACCTTTAACAACTTCATGTCATCTGGAATATTAAAAACACTAGGTGTCACACGTAACTACTGGGACACCACAAGACACCATGTTGCAAATGTACGTCTGAAAATGTTTTGTCCCTCATTTTAGCCAAAAGTATGGGAATTTTCGGCTTATTTTTACCCAAAACAGGAACTAAATGTGATCAAGATAATAAAGGTTTTATCAATGCAACTTATTGGAGCACGTTACACATAAAGTATCATTAACTTTCATACATTTCCTATTTAGTTAAATAAACAAAAAAGACAACAGTTCCTAATAAACCCCTTATTTACAAATTGACACACTTACAGGGTTAGCCCAAATTTTTCTGGCCAGCACTGTAAGTGCCAAATGGTGATCGTAAGCGCAAAATTTTGTTGTTAACAGAGCTATCAAATTGGGCCCAGTTCATGATCAAATACATAAGAAATATTTGCATTTCAGGGGGTGTGCAAAATCGTATTAAGATTGGAGGATTCAGGACTGTTAGAGCTAATGAAGTAAGTAACCATACATGTAAGTAAACAAGAAATTGTTATAGGATTTTGTGTCAATATGGACGTTCTGATCAATTTTGACATGATTTCTGTAAATAAATCAACTATTCTTGTACTCCTGTACAAATAACATTCAGTCCACCAAACCATTTTGGGCCTACGCATCTAAAACCTAAACAAAAACATTTGCCATGTCATGCATTGCACGTGTTATGCCCTGGGCCATTGTAAAAAAATGTGATGTTACTCAGAGCTTGATGAACAACTGAGCTCTTTTCTGCTGTTCAGCACATAAAAATCAAATTACAAACTGTAATGTGTATTTTAATCCATTGTCTACCACCCCCAAACATAATAATGCTCTGTTATCTACCATAAGAAATCCATACAATTATGTTATTGTGCAGGTGAGATTGCAAATTGCTACATGTAGTGTTTTGGCATGTTTAATTAACCCTAACCCCCTAGTAGTTCCTCAGAACTACCCTGCTAAATCCAACAGAGTCCAAGCGGAGTTTCCTGCTCAATCCACTATGCCTTTTGGTTATAATGCGGTTCAGTTGCCTGCTGAATCCAACATTTTGCATGAGGAATGTACACCAGTGGTTTACTGCTCAATCCAACAGGCTCCATCGGGTATGTGACATACATGTAGTTGGATCCTGTTGGACTCAGCAGGGTTAGCTGAATATCAGTGAAATTTGTACTGAATGTGGTCAATAACCAGACTGAATGTTGGCTGAAGAGAAAACTGGTGACCTGGAGCGTTTTTGTGGGAGACAACAAATTATCCACAGACTTTTTTTTACTCACCCTGTATACATGTACTTTCAATGTCTAAACGTACTGTTGGAATTATTAACTCAATATGTAATGCGAGCTTATACCGATGTGGGACACAAAATATATGCCATGTACATGTAGGCGTTTACTGCTGTCCAACAGTAGGCCTAATTGATACAACTGTACAAGAGTTCCAAACAGTTGACTGTATTTCTATAGGCAGAAAGGCTCAGTTGTGATTTGAGAATTAAAAAAATCTATTTTGAAATGTATTATTGAGTATTAGCATGACAAACGTATATGTATGTTAGGTACATGTACATGTAGATTTTGAAATTTATCCTATAGGATTAAATTAAATTGAATTTTTTTTTTTGGAAAATCAAAACATCATTTTGCCAAAGTCATTTTTTTCAATTGGAAGTGAACAAATACATGTAGTACTGGGAAAATACATAATGTACATGTAACTATGATGTTTTTGGTGTTACTTTTGCTTTTTACAACAATATTTACAAAGAAAATATTAAGTTCAGCGTTTCAAATTAAAAATTGTTAATTTGGAAATCAAAACATTATGACAAAGTCATTTTTAATTGGAAGTGAACAAATACACATGAACGTGTACATGTAGTGCTGGAAAAATAAGAACTAATTATGTTTCTGGCGTTTGGCAAATTACTTTTCTTTGTTACAAAAATATTTACAAAGAAAACATTAATTTAAGAGTTAAGTTTTTGGAGAAAAAAAATCATGCTAACAATTGTCAGTTCAGTTTTTATGCCCCGCGGCGAAGCCGAAGGGGCATACTGTTTCCGCCTTGTCCTTCCTTGGGTGGGTGGGTGGGTGTGTGTGTGGGTGCGTGTGTGTGTGTGTGTGTCCGGACAAATCTTGTCAGCGCGATAACTTGAGAAATACTTAACATATGAACTTCAAATTTGGTTTGTGGATTGTCCTTGGTAATCCTAAGAAGCCTTTTGCATTTGGGGCCAAAAGGTCAAGGGTCAAGGTCACAGTGGCTGAAACAATAGAAATTTTGTCAGCGCGATAACTTGAGAAATACTTTACATATGAACTTCAAATTTAATTTGTGGCTTGTCCTTGGCAATCCTAAGAAGCCTTTTGCATTCGGGGCCCAAAGGTCAAGGGTCAAGGTCACAGTGACTAAAACAAAAGAAATTTTGTCAGCGCGATAACTTGAGAAATACTTTACATATGAACTTCAAATTTGGTTTGTGGATTGTCCTTGGCAATCCTAAGAAGCCTTTTGCATTTGGGGCCAAAAGGTCAAGGGTCAAGGTCACAGTGACTAAAACAAAAGAAATTTTGTCAGCGCGATAACTTGAGAAATACATTACATATGAACTTCAAATTTGGTTTGTGGATTGTCCTTGGCAATCCTAAGAAGCCTTTTGCATTTGGGGCCAAAAGGTCAAGGGTCAAGGTCACAGTGGCTAAAACAAAAGAAATTTTGTCAGCGCAATAACTTGAGAAATACTTTACAAGTGAACTTCAAATTTGGTTTGTGGATCGTTCTTGGTAATCCAAATAGGCCTATCACATAAGTGGGTCGAAAGGTCAAGGGTCAAGGTCACAGTGGCTAAAACAATAGAAATCTTGTATTTATTCTGAGATCATAGGGATTACGGATTAATTCATTTAAAACCTACAGAAGACACTAATGCTGTCAATGAATGTTCCATGTGACCAAGGTACAAGTACATGTAAGTTGATGTTAAAAGAGTATGTGTTATGTCATGGAAACAGTCACGGTTGCGGGGCATTTGTGTTTGTAAACACACCTTACTTGTTTTTTATGAAATTCATAAAGACAAACATGTTTGTGTCGTTAATATGTTTACTTACGCTCCGTCAACTTTAGCCCTGCCTGAAATAAATTTGATCAAGGGCCCATGTCATATTATTTTAGGGATTCGCAGTACATGTCACTGTTCTGTCTTGAGTGGCCATTTACGATGTGTTATTGAATTTGTATGTTACAGCGAAGCGTTATCAAATTGAGTTTTTACAACAAAAAAAAAAAACCACGAATGCCTAATCTGGCCTTCACTGAACCCTGGATGGTCAATCCAATCATTTCAAGATGAAAGCGATCAGGAGCCGCGGTTTTTCCTCGGTACCCTGCGAGCTATGAGTGGAATCCTCCCTTCCCTTAATGTCAAGCCGTGTTTACTTGATCAAGAACTGATTGGAAAACTGATCCGTGGGTTGGACTGTCAAAACTGAATGAGATGGGGACTGTGACGAGGCAGTATTCGTATCGCAGGCTGGGCGTTAAGATTTACCGATGAATAGTGTTCAGTGTAAGGCTGGCATTATGGGAGTGTGGTGTTGGGTGACTGTTATAAAGGCCAACCATTTAGAAGATGACCTACATGTACATTGTACATATATGTACCCTGATAAGAAGAGCACTATTAATTCTGTCCTGCTTATAACCAGCACAATTTTCGGTAAGATTTGAGGCTTTGCATGGGGGAGATACTAAATGAGGCCCAAAAAATAATAGTTCTGCTTCCGGTTTCCCTACCTACCCTATTCTGACAGCCCCTACCCTAATTTTTTTATGGGAAAAATGAGAAAAAAATCACCCAAAACCATAAATTTCTACCTTTTACCCTTGACTTCATGCAGATGCCTCCATATGATCGTACACAAAAAAATTGTCCAAAAAAAAATTTTTTTTTCCCTACCTACCCTTTTTTCAAATGCCATGTAATCGGAAGCAGAACTATTTTTGTTTTAATGAAAGGTTTGCGGAAACACCATGTGCGAATAATTTCTCAACTAAGAGAATGGTTCTGAAAAGAACCAGAGGTGTAAACTCAGGAGTTTATACCTCTGGTTCTTTTCAGAACCGTTCTCTTAGTTGAGAAATTATTCGCACATGTAGTGTTTCCTCAAACCTTTAATTATTTAGCACAATTTTAGGTCCCAAGTTTTTGTTTTTCTTTGTTTTCTGTTAGGCCCAAAAAAAAAAGTCGGTCTCTGGTCAGCGCGCGTGTCAATTTTAATCATGCGCGTCAATCTTTTTTTTTTCCAAAATGTTCGGCGGTAGCTCCAACAGCGCCCTCTATTGCCGCACCTCCTCAATTTTTTTTACCAAAGAGCACCAAGGAATGGGATATTTGTATGAAAATGATCGAGAGCACCAAGGCAAATTATGGAGGACACCAGTGTACATGAGGACACCAAAAAAGCAAAATAGTACCCACCCTGTCTGTACAATCCAAGCTTGAAGAAAAAAAAAAGCAAAAAAAAAAAAAGCAAAAAAAAACTGCGTCGCTGCGTCAATTCCGGAACTTTGGTCTGACCAGAGACCGAATAGTTTTTTTGGGGGGCCTTACTGTTAATGTAAGGACCTTGTTATAAAGGTGTGCGACTGTTCGTATATGTCATGCATGTTATCCTAAAAAAATATTCTTGAAGGGGAGAGTAATTGCGGTCTTATTGGTGGCTACTAAGTTTAAGGGCCTTTATATGCCTCGGCTTGACCACGTTGTAGCGGCATCCTTCAGCTTTTCAGTTGCTAGTAAGGATGATTAGCTCCCTCCCCCATTGCATTTACAGTATTTTCAAATGCCAACTTTATTTCATGATCTACGTGTACATGTAACTACATGTAAATTATCTCACTTCAATGTCTGTTGCCATAGCGATCTCCCGTTGCTCGAAAACGATCCCGGGGAAGTTGTCTCAAGATTAAAAACAACACCCCTCGGCATATTACAATTAGATTATCCGATTGATTAGTGGGTCTGCGAGATGTGCATAGATAATGCTGTCTCATGGTTGGTTTGCAACCTTACACTATAACACATGCATACATGCATACAGTGCGTGCGTGCAGTAGAGTATACCTGTACGTGATAGTCCAAACGTTGCATTTTTCATTTTTGTTTGAGGAAGTGATGGATCGGTGACATTTAAAGGGCTCATTAAATGTAATTTTTATAATGCAACCCTTGGAAAATGCCCTTATTTTCAATTTTCGTTTTGCCATTTTCAAGAGTACATGTACATATTTTAGTGCCTTTTTTTTTTATCTTAAGTCGAATTTCCATAGCATGAGCAAAAGTGTGATGTCGTTTCAAGCAGAAACCTCATTGTTTTGTCACCTATTTCAGCACCAAAAGTTGCCCTGGAAAATGTTTTGCAATCGTGAATTTTCTGTCCTTTCTTGAGGTTTCTTTTACTGTCAGTTCATGGCAGTAAGCCAATGAGCAAATTTTTCTCACAGATGTTTTCAATGAACAAATTTTTGGGTTGACGATGTCTTCCTATTAACCCTAACCCCCTAGGCCCTTGTTGCTTACAACCATCCTCAATCCTCCAAAATCCTCCAAAATTTTCCAAAATTTTGCAACTCCGCCTAAATTTTTAAAATTGTCAGACAGTCCTGCCTCAAAATGCATTCATCCTCAATCCTCCAAAATCCTCCTCATCCCAAAACTTTGCACTCGTGTTTAAATGAAGGATAACCAACGCCAAATCCTTCAAAATCATCAGACAGTCCTGCCTCAAAATGCATTCATCCTCAATCCTCCAAAATCCTCTTGTGCTTCAATCACCATTCATCCTCAATCCTCCAAAATCCTCATGTGCTTCAATCACCATTCATCCTCAATCCTCCAGAATCCTCATTTGATTCAATCACCATTCATCCTCAATCCTCTAGAATCCTCCAAAACCGCCAGGAGGATTTTGGAGGAGTGAGGTGGGTTAGGGTTAAAGATGACATCACAGCAATAGCGCCCTCAGTTGTCAGTAAAAGCATGGACAATTTTAAATGTTTAAAGAAGTGCACTTCTCAATTAACCAAAAAGGGATGTCAAATAGTTTTCATACATTTATAAGAGTGGAAGAAAGTTGCACAAAATGTGTTCCTAAGAAAAATTAATCCCATGGACCATTTATCAATTTTTTATTTTTTTAAAGATTTTATGAGCTTCCTATTGTACGTACAGGGGTACTCCGTACTCTGTTAAATGGCTTTCAACAGTGAAGTGTACCTTTTGGCCCTTGCCCACATTTACGATATATGTTTAGTCTTTGAAAGTTATAGCAGGTGGCATTGTATGGAATATTTGCATTATAACCTTTGCTATTCAGAGCTATTTTTCCTTTTGGTTGCCAAGTCTGTGTCTTAACATTTGGTCTTGAAGTGGTACACGTAATATGGATGACAACGAGATGCTGGCTGATCTCAAAATCCATATCGGAGTGAGATCTCGGGGCGTTTTTTCCAGATAAGGTTGATTCTAATGTTAGCAAAGTTAAAAATGCTTGTTCCTGGTTTCTCTCTTAAATAGTCTAGACTTCAAAAAGGCAAGCAGGGAACTAGTGTAGAAGACAACACTGTTCTATATGAGTTGAAGTTTTGCATGGCGGATGAGAGTAACTTTTTAAGTTTGCGGGTGACACCATGTGGAAAGATATCTCTTCTGGGAAGAAGTGTGGTTCTGAAAAGAATCGGTCGGTTGAGTGTAGAACTCGACGTTTCGGACAGTTACAAAAAAAATGTAGGTGTGCTCTGTCAACCTCCTGAGGACGGACAGACACACTGTCCCAAATTCTAAATGTGGTGTCGCTTCCGTGCCCAATTCTATTTAATTTGAAAGTTGGGGTGAATATTTCAGGAATGCCCATGATGGGGAGTGAATGTGGCACAAATACGTGATGATGTGGGAAAAAGCAATCTACACTCGAGATGCAATTTAGTTCAACTAATTATGCTCGCCAGAGACGAGCGATTGCCAAGCTCAATTCAATGGCAGTGGGATGGCGTTCAGAACAGGCCTAAGAGGCAATTTCATGGTGGTTCTGCTATTAAACCACGTAATTCTGCATCACACGTACATGTAATCCAATAGCTATGTGCACAGTTGCGCAAGCTAAAGGTCCTTACGCTAACTGTAAGGGCGGGAGTTTCTGTAACAGCGGGAATACTTCGCTTACGGAAGCAGTCATGAAACTGGGCCAAGATTACTTGACCGTACTTACTTTCACGTGCTCTGTAATCTTATCACCCGGTCATCATGTTGAGAACCATTGGGTACTGCAGTATTGGGGTGGCATCCTGCACTGTGTCCGTGATGTTTTTCACATTTTTACTTCTGGGCAGTTCCACCGTCTCAGATGTACATTTTGGACAATTCTACAGTGTGCATTGAAACATGTTATGTACGGTACTTATTCATTCAACTGTTTTTATAGTAGAAATCGGCTCGAAACACCAAAATGTTGGACATACATGTACATAGACATGTATTAGTTTTGAATCTGTATCCAATAATTAACTTTTCAGTTGCAAATAATGGCGGATCTGTTGAACATAATGAAATAAATGAACAGTACCAGTATTTCAATAAAATACTGATAGTTTTAAAATAAGCTTCGGAATAATATAATAAGGTACACGTGTACATGTTTCATTTGGGGCATTTTGACCATTTGAAGTTTTGGCATTCAGGTTTATAATGAGGAATTGGCCATCTTCATTTTTACTTCAGGGTGTGCATGAGAATAGATTTCTCATGCAGCTCTGCCATGTGTAGATAGGAATTTTAAAGTGCATACCATTTCTGGATAATTGGTGACCATGTTTATATGAGTTTTCCACAAGTGTGAAAAATCTGGCTTCGCAATCTATGCACATAGACACATGCACATACAGGCCAACAAGGCATTGACTAAACCACACGGTAATACACTATTGTTGATTAAAGCTCACCTTTTCCTAAATCTCAGATTTAAATCTCAGATATCTAAATCTCAGATATCTAAATCTCAGATTTGAAATTTAGTGGGGGAGTATGGCCTAGTGGTTTACAAATGAAGGGTTTGTGTCTCCTGATCAGAGGGCAGGGCTTCGAATCCAGCTGCTGGTCATATGTTGTGTCCTTGGGCAAGCCACTTCATCCCTACTTGTCTCTCTCCACCCAGGAGTATATAGGTCTATACCGGCATTAGCTGGGGAGTAACCCACCGGTACCATGGATTAGCGTCCCATCCAGGAATAATGGATATATATTCTCAGTCGTGTCATGCTAGTGCTACTGAAACCAGAGATAAGCGCCGGCCGGATGGGTCACATTTGCTGATTTGGCTCGTGACAGACTTTACTTTTTCTATTAAGATTTCAAATTATACAAAGAAAATAAATGACGTTGTTTTTACTGCATTGGAATTAAAGTATTTTTTGTGTTGGCATTCTGCACCTTGTCCTTACATTCCTTTATAAATTGCATTACATGTAATTTCCTGTTTTGAAGAAGTTTGTACGTGCAGAGTGGGTTTAATAGAACAGAAAGAAATCAGTGATGTTCCGGTATTTGTACAGTGTCTGTACATGTACACACACAAAAGGTGTTCAGCCTTAGTTTGAAAGAAAGATTGGGCCCCAAAAAAAATAGTTCTGCTTACAGGTTCCCCACCTACGGTACCCTATTCTGACAGCCCCTACCCTAATTTTTTTATTGGAAAAATGAGAAAAAAAAGCACCCAAAAACATCAATTTCTACCTTTTAAGTTTTACCCTTGACTACACGCAGACGCCTCCATATGATAGTATCATAGTATCATATGGAGGCGTACACACACAAAAATGTCCCCCCCCCCCAAAAAAAATCCCTACCTCCCTACCCTATTTTTTAATGCCATGTAATCGGGATCGGGAGCAGAAGTACTCTTTTTTTAGGCCTTGTTGGGGACAAATTGCCTTGATTGGTGTCAGCAGTACAATGTAGAACGTACATTTTTGTTTCTTGGAACAGTATTCGAATGCACAGGACTGTACTCTAATCATTGTTTGATCACGTTTTGAGAGATTTAATTTACCAGGAAAAGTTTATGCAGGAACTGCAAATCCCAAGTTCTCTAGTATTGAATTCATCTAATATGCCTCAGTTTGCATAATGTATTGAAAAAGGATTTTCCAGTTCAGTTACATAAATTAGTTATGTAAATTTATTGTAACTTAATTGTATTCCACCTTATGGCACAGGGATTTTCCAACCTAAAAAGCTTTAAATCATAATTATCACATCATAAATATTCAAGCAGGTTCATTAAAGGAACTGTTTAATTAAATATAAATGTATGCAGTTCAAAAGGGAGATCTTTTGGAGAGGTTTCCGTTAAAGATATAGTCCATCATTTGTAATTTGTGCATTTGTTCGTTTGAAGCAACAAAAGTGCTCAAAATCTAAAGAAGGGTACTGAACAACTAACCTGATGAAGTTTCAGCTCAGCTTCAGCTGTATATTTCGAGAAAAACAGCATTCTAGGATCTCTATTTCAAATCAAAAGTTGCTGAATCATGTTTTGAATTGGGCCTGAATTCAGCGTCTGAGACACGTTCTCACTGAGCCGATTGCAGCTACGCGATATCGCACACTGATCCAACGAATTATAGCAACTGCGCACGCGTGTGCGTCGTGTCAACGCTGGCACATGCGCTTGCTCGCACTTCGCCGAATAAAAAAAACGAACTACATGTACTAACGGAAATTTCCAACGGTGCGTCTTAAGACGCACCGTTGGAAAGGCCTTCTTTCGTTGATTACTTCAAAATGACAGCTTGCCAGAAAGAATAATTTCACAGGGAGTTTAGTCCCCTTACCGGTACTATCTTTCAACCAAGTATGATTTTTAACACTAATTACGCCAGTTACTTTTCGGATAGCTGCAAATGATGGACTATAGCTTTAAGTTATAAAGGCGCTACTCCAGATGGCCTCTCAGTTATAAAGTGCTAGGTCACTTTACCATTGTATTGTACAGAAATCCGGCCCGCTGCATTCTACAAATTTTTTTATACTATCGCTCAATAGTATGTCAATAGACAGGCCTGCGCAATAGATTATTGCTCATCCAATCCTCCAGTGTATTGTTAACCATGTCCTTGAACCTACACTGACTTGGCAGCGTATTAACGTGTAATACACTCATTTTCCATTCCACTGGTTCCAGTAGTTTGCCTTGCATGTCACAGTGTGAACGTGATGTCCGCACATAAGTCAAGGGTTCACTGTGTGGTGCACTGCATGCATACCGGTGTCCTGCATGCATACCGGTGTCCTGCAAGTATTCTGTGATATTGATTTCCAATGAGGGAATCTTCTTAGACCCGTGGACTGATATCATGTACATGTAGTACGGAGTGTGATCCAGATACAGGCATGCAACTTTTCTTCAGATCCGCTAATCTCTTCGTTTTTTACTTCTCGTGAATGCCAAATTACCATTGTATGGTACAAAGTCTTGTGTGGTTCGGAATTTCCTCTTTTTTCCCCCTAAATTCCCAGTTGCATGTCTGTAGAAAGAGGACAGGGTGTTTTTCAGAGAAATTAGGTAATGCACAGGTACTTTTGTGACCCGGACTAAAAAAAAATAGCAAAGTCTGAAACATAAACATTAAGAAAAACAAGGCAAACTATTAACAAGCAAACAAATAAACAAATAAATGAAAAAGAAGAAAATAAAAAAATGAATAAAATTGGAAATCAGAATGATTGTGTTCAGCACCTTACATGTACTGTACCTCACTGCTTCACTTTTACAACAGAGCTGTGTCGTCATGATTTGGAAAAGACGTGTGCACTAATTATTCTGTAGAAAACAAACATACATGTAACTAGACTTCTGTTTGTGGACAAACACAGGGCTGTCTCGGCGACTTTTTTGTGACAAGTGACATGTAAAGTTTCTAGTATAAGTTCCATCCAAGAAGGATGTGTAGTTCTGTTTATAATAAATGTTGGCATGTAATATGTGATTACATTCTCATAGGGCTTTGAATTATGACATCACATGTCAGATGATGACATCATCATGACGTCACATCAATTTCATCTATAACACATCCCGGTCTAGGTACACACCAAGTTTGAACCCAATCAGACCAGTAGTTCTGTAGATATTGGCCTTCAAAATATGTTTATTTTATATGACGTCATATGTCACGTGATGACGTCATCATGACGTCAAGTTAATTTTCATCTATAAGACATACCAGTCTAGGTACATACAACTTTCAACCCAATCGGACAGGTAGTTCTGGAGATATAGCCCAATCTGTCAGATCTAGCCGAAATCTGCTAGAAAATGGTCACAACAGAAAACTCCCATATGATGTGACGTCACGTGACTCACGATTACGTCAATGTTCGTCACACATTTTCAGATGCTGGTCTAAGTGTGTGCCAAGTATAAAGGCAATCGAATTGATTTTAGTGGCCAAAGTGCCTTGGACAAAAAAAACCTGTACAAATGCTATGGGCAAAATGACTGAAAAGGAAAAAACAAAAAAAAATCTTAACGAAAACAAAGGCTGTTTCGGCCGGTTGCCGAAACAGCCAATTCATAGGTTACTGAATATAGTCATTTTGTCTCAAAATAAGGTTATTGTTACTTTGTTTTAAAGACTTTTTTCTGTGTGACTTTTGCCCAAGAGCTCAGGCTTGATGACATTTGTTTGACTATTTTGATGAGATTAATAACAAATAATCTGAGGTACATGTAAATGACACAAATTGATCCCTGACTGCTCCGAAGTTAAACAGAATTTTTTGTTTATTTTGCAGAGATTGATCTATTTCCTTTGAATACCCAAATATCAGTGAACTTGTAAGAGAAACACTTGCATTGTGTGTGGTAGCACTACAGTTGTGTATGTGTTTCTCTAATAGAAGTGCCGAGTTCACCTCAGTGTGGTTTAGAGAAGAACCAGTCAATTCAACACTAAGTGCGCTCTGTTTGAAAAGTTGGGTCAACTAGTTTTTCGCTGAGCCACACACAGTTCCCATACAAGAGACTCAAAGTACAGGCTCAAATGCACACAGACATGTTTGCGTTACACACCTAGTGTGGACATTCCTTTGTATTCGTGTAGTTAAGAAAACTGGAGTAAAACATCATTTGTGACCGGCTCCACAAAAAAGGGTATTAAGTCGCGCTGAGCATTATTGTGTAATGACCCGCTCAACATTGAGAGGGTGAAAATTTTGTCAAAATGTGATTTTCATTTTTTGTCATGAATGACATCTTTAATGCCTACAGTTTCAGGTTTTATTCACAGAGATGTTGATTTTGATGAACAAAGTGGACAAAACAACAATTTGGTGTGCATCGTTCTGTTGTTCTACAGTTGAGCCAGCTATTTCAAAGCCCGTTTTCTCAGTTGTGTAATTTGAACTCCAAGGAAGTAATTAATATGCAAATATCTCCAGAACCAGAGGGGCTATGGAGTTCTATTATATACCAAATGAAAGCTTACGTTGTGGGCTTTCCAACCATGTATATTACTCAATTTCACCTTTTTGCGACATAATCCCTTTTTTGTGGAGCCGGTCACATTTACTTCAACTAAAAACGTTAAAACGCTCTTTCAACCCAATTTTTTTATCATGATTTCCTTGAGTGTTCCTCTTCATTTTGCAACGGATAAACCTACCGGTACATGTAACCCAAACAAGCCTCTAAACCTGTTTTCCTGAGACGGGGAAACCTTGTGTGGACGTGTGCAAGTTCACAAAGCATTCACGCTTCCTGTATCGTGTGGACGTCTTTTGTTTGCAGGTCCACAAAGTGTATGTAAGGTTAGAGCAGATCTTGACCCTAACCACCTAGGCCCTTTTGGGTAGAAACCATCCTCACTCCTGCACAATTCTCCAATTGCCACCATGTTTTTACATGGTGGCAATTTGGACGATTTTGGATACGGCTTCAATCCTCCAAAGTCCACTGTTATTTCTTGAATTTAGTCAGTGGAGGGGTGACCGCTGCCTCAATCCTTCAGAATCCTCTGACTCAACTTTTACACATGTTAGACCAGTTTAGATGGTTGGACCAGGGCCCAATTTCACGGCGCTGCTAAGCACACGATTTTCTGCTAACAGAGCCTCCGTCTATTTTATGGAGACCGTAAGCATAAGCACAGCAAAAGGCACGCTTGCCTCAGAGGAAAAATTTGCTTAACTTCGTTTCAATAGTAATCTCCATGCACGCGCGACCATTAGCACACACACACTGTGAAATAGTGCTTAGCAAATTTTTCTGCTATGCTAAGCACAACTAAACTGTTACATGTAAGCAGCGCTGTGAAATTGGGCCCAGTGCAGATGGCATCCGGTAGTCGTGCGGATGATATCTAGAATACTAAATGTATAGGCGTAATTTTTGTATGGCTATTCATAAAGAATGCAAGGCACCTTGACACGGTGCCATCTCCAAAATCAACTGGCAATGAAAGGACATAAATTGTACCCTGTACTCCAAAATCCCCCAAACCGCCAGGTTGATTTTGGAGGATTAAGGAGGGTTAGTGTTAATACCCCTGATGGATTTTCCACTATGGAAACGTTCAAGTATTATCTAAATTCGTTTGAGTTCCCCCAGGCCTTGAAAATGCTATATTTCATATTTTTTCTTTCTTTTCCCCTTCCTTCCTTTGCAGGTGTAGCAGATGGCGTGGGTGGTTGGAGAGATTATGGCATCGATCCTTCCCAGTTCCCCAGTCAGCTCATGAAGACGTGCGAACGGCTGGTCAAATTAGGTCACTTCAATGCCCAGTCGCCGGTAGCCATCATAGCCACTAGTTACAAGGAACTACTCGAAAACAAAACGCCATGCATAGGTAAACCCAGTGAAGGCTTTTAATTATCACCAAACCCAATCCATGTCACAAGCTATTCAAAGTTATAGGGTCTTGCCTTTCGCGGCTGATTTTATAACACTGTACTCGGTGTTAACCGGGGCTTGCAAAAAAGCGTACTCGAGTGGGACTTGAACCCACGACCTCCTGCTTACGAGTGCAGACGTCTTAACCCAGGGTTCAAAATTAGCGGTAGCCTGCTAACCAACTGCTAGTCAAAACAGCGGCGGGTTAGTCAAACTATTCCTTAAGTAGCCCGGCTTGCGAGTCAAAAATTATGGGGCTACGGCAAAGATGAAAGGACAGGAAGGAATAATTCATTAAATTCAGAAACCAAACCTCATCAATTTGTGTCTAATTTTATCAACTGTTTTAAAGGGTTAAATTAGATCTGTTTATTTAAAACACTGACAAAATTGCCTCAGAATTGAGCCTGAAACTACGACATTTTGTATTTGAGATAAAAAAAAAAATGCGGGCTAGTGAAAATGCCCCCGGGCTAGTTAAGAGTCTGTTTCAGTAGCCCGGCTGGCTAGTAAACAAAAAAGTTAAGGTCGAACCCTGCTTAAAACCACTCTACCACCAAGCTTGCCAGGGCCGAGTGGCGGGTTTGAGTCCGGCGTAGCAACGGGTACGGCAACCAAACATATTTTATAAGATGGAATTTTTGCGTCGGGAAGATGTTCATCGGATTTTGCCCTTCTGTCACTTGAGACTGGACTCAGAAATTACTTGTGACTAGACTTATGATGGACTTGTGATGGATTCGACCACAACACAGACTCGAACCAATGACGACTTGACTGCGAGTGCACGTGTCTTACCATTGACTACCAAGTTTGCCGTGGACAGTTGTCCTGTTTTAATTTACCAAATCCATTTCTTGTGGAATTTATTTTGGAAAAGGTAGTTTTTAATGTTTTGCCCCTCACAATATGTATTTTATGACGCTAAAAAAATCCTTCCCTTCAGAAGTAAGTATTTTGTACTGCTCTTAAATGTAGTAACTTGAGAAACTATCTAAAGCTTGAATCGGTGTCACAGACATTGTAAAAACGGCAGTTTCTGTTGACATTGTAAAACAGCAGTTTCTGTTTGTTACTAGGAAAAAGTTTCAGCTCTTGCAGTAGCATATTTACAAGTACATGTACACTGTCTGTATGCATGATGCTGTGTCCATAGTAAACAATTTGTTGAAATTATATTTACCTTCCCTTTGCCATAGCTTCAGTTGATCTCATAAAAATGTTTTGCTCAGTAGTTATCTACACATGATGCTCCATTGCTCAATCATGATGAGAGCACGGAGAATTTAATCGTTACAGACAAGCGCCACAGAAGCATGATAATGAAATAACAGCCGTAAACTGTTCAGTATTCCTTCCTTTCAAATGCCCTTCCAAATCCATAGATTTACACGCAGGCATAATGGAAGCAGGCAATGTCTCGCTGATTTTAAGTTGTCGTATCAATTTGTCAGCTGTCACATTCTGTAAGTGTCAAGTCCGGACACACTGCGAATAATCCTCAGGCAGTGTAGACGTCTTAATTTAAATAACCTTTTAAAAGGAGTTTACATAACGCACAAGGCTTTAAAAGGTAACTGTCCTCCATTTTGTGCTGCAATATCAATCCTATTGGATTGCTTTTTTCCTGTATTGTTTTTTATTAGTGTGTGCACAAAAGATGTCCTGTTAGCACGTCAGCATTGTAACAGAACATGTCCATTTTTTGTGCAGCTGTTCTCATAGTTAATATTCGATCATTTGCATTTTTTCTGATAATTAACCTTTCGGAATCGTTCAGAAACAACCTAATGCAACCTCACTGCATACATTCAAGGCACTCCTGAAAGCTCACCTGTTTTAGGAGGCGTACCGTCCATAATCAAATGTTCTTCATTTGGTGCCCCATTAGGGCCTCAGACCAAATTATTGTTAAAAAGCTTACTTGGTTAAAAGATACCGGTAGTAATGGCACTAAACTCCCTGTGAAATTATACCTTCTGGCCTGCTATCATTTTGAAGAAAACAATAAAAAAATAAAAAAGGTAATTTCGAAAGATGAGTCAAGTTCCAAACATGAGTCAAGTATATTCTTGGAACATACAGCATTAACAGAGCTAAAACTTCATCAGGTTAGTTGTTAAAAGCACCCATAGTTATCTTTAGATATTGAGCACTTTTGTTGCTTCAAACGAAACAAATGCCCAAATGACGAATGATCAACTCTACCTTTAATGGACAAAAGTCCTCTGAATTGATTTTGCTGCAAGCCATGCAGTGCGTGCGGTATTCCAGACTCTCTGAATCTACAATAGTGACGAGTGGTTTTTGTAATTGCTTTTTGCTCTAAGCCTGATTGCATTAGGTGCCCCGTGCCCGCCCTGAAGTGTGTGGTACAGTGGGACACTCACAAGCACATTGCATGTCGATAATTACTCGTGTGCGTGGCCACCCACTCTTGATGAGTTTTACTCATTAACGCAAATGGAAGTGGCATGAGTAGTTGAAATTGTCTGTGTATCGACAGCTATGTTCGTGTACCTGAAGTGTGTAGTACTGTAATGATGTACATGTACGTAATTATTGTACATCAACGTGCTTGGCCACCTCCACTTGATGAAGGCCACTTGATTGAAGAAAATAAAACAGACATGAGTGGTAAAATTGTCTCTGTTTCCACACCAATGTTCAGGATTATAGAGACTGGCAGTGCTATGCTATACACATGTTATTTTTTATTGTTTTATCTCTGGTAATGAAACCAAGGATTCCTCAAAAGCGCCCTAGGCACTGTACATTGTAGCTCGCAAGCCTGAAGAAACCTGTGGAGTGAAGACGATGAGAAGCTGTACAGTTTTAGAGGTGGGAGGAAAATCCCCAAAAGAATATTCCGGGGAAAACCCACAGAATCAGGCCGGGACTAAAAACCAAAATCCACATTTGGACCAGGGCAGGAGTCGAACCTGGGCCATAGAGGTGGGAGGCGAAATGCCAAACTACCGCCACCGGTTGTTTGGTGTTGTACCAGTGCAGTGCAGCTGCAAAGCCAAGCCTTCTTTTCAAGTTGATGATATGTACATGTCCCACACAGTTCATTTTCCTGCAAGGTTTAAAGGGAATACAACATTTGCAAACATCGAAAAATAAAACTACCAAGTTTTTACGAAATACCTTACTAGGATGTTGGTAAATGACAGTCTAAAGCATCCTGTAAAATTATGGCACCTGGTGTGAAGTCATTTTTAAGAAAATGGTATTTTTGTATACATTTCCAACGGTGGTCGGCGGACCACCTTTGGAAAAACCTAATTATTTTTCAACTACTGCTCCAAATTCACCATTTTTTTTCAGTCCAAATTTTGTTTGCTATTGGTTACATGTTCATGAACGGGTGCAGGCCAGCTTAGCTAGACTGGTTCCCTTACCTTACAATTTTCCGGCATCTATAAATTGATCCATTTTATCTTTAGTGGAGTCAGGGAACCAGACCACTCCACCATTTGTGTTTTTCTTGGTTTTTCCAGCATTTTCGAACACAAAACTTCAAACATGTCAGTGTAACAATATTTGATCTATTATAGTAACCCCTCAAATACCGGTAGTTCATTTTCTGAAAATTACAGCAAAACCCAATGATGTACATGTACATTCCCTTTTTAAACCAATTTGACGCACCTCTTTTCCCACCACTTGCCCACCCATATTTTATTTCTGTTCAGTGTATACACGTATTGTGACATGGTGAGGATCATTTATAGCATACCAGTAGCTGCATTGAATACAAGATATCAAATTTGAGTGAGAAATCTACCTGACATGTGCTTTTGTCACCCTGTATGAAAGGAATGACTATTTTATATAAATGAAGAGCCTGGCATTCTAACTTTGTGACCTTCTATTTGACGTACTTACACCATTGTATTTGCACTGTGTATTATGTATACGGTGGACAATTACATGGGGTGTATTTTAGCTTTAGTGTGTGGACATTATGTATGTGTATCTAAAATATGTATGCTGTACCATGAGCATGATTACACAAGTATGCAATGCTTGGGCTGTCATGTGTGAGATGTCATATGCAGGAGATGTATGTAGATGCATTTGTATAGCACAACATGTTTTTCACATCCTACATGTATGAGAAGTCTGGAAATTAAACGGAAACAAGGCTGCTGTGTGATGAATGAGTAGGATAAATTTATCTCCAGTGTTAACAAATATATGATAGAGAAGAGTAGGTCATTGGGAACTTGTTTTTTTTTTGCTTGAAAATATTGTGAGGTTGTGATGAAACATTTAGCCTGACATGTAGACCATCTGAAACTGTTATCCTCTGAGATCCTTCAAAAATCCTCTAGGAGGTTTTTGGATTGATGAATGTTTAGTGGGACTTAAACCCTTTATTAAACCCTTATTAAACCCTTAACGAAAGAAAAAGCCTAGGCTTCACTTTTACAGAAACCCCGGTTTACAACTTTACATTCTCTGTTAGACATTCTGTGTTGATTCCAGTTAAATGCATCAGCAAAAAGGCAAAAAATTTGAAGCCTTAACCAGTTGCTGCCGGGATTATTTTTGGCCGAAAAATACCATCTTTGAAAAAGACAAGATACATACATGTACATGTACATGTGTATCGGTCAGATTTTGAAATTAAATCAAACACCACAATTACTGACTCTTGAGAGTCACTTGTACAGTATTTGTACGATACTTCTCACCGTAACTTCATATTTTGCAACTCTCCAAGGCCCCGCCATGGAGCGATGTTTTCTATGACAGCAGGCCATGTATAGTGGCCAATATAGCGGCCAAGTTCAAGTTAAAAACACAGTATACCACCAACATGTATAGGAGTCTGCCACCAGACTTTCATGTAGGGAAAGCTTGATGATTTTAACCTGTCACCCGCCCCTGCGACCATTCATTGACAGATCGTGTTTACATGTCCTCCGGCATTAACTGGTTGATATGAATCATTTATTCTAATACTCCTCCCTTGCTTGGATTGACAAGTTCAAACACAACAGTTCCGTTAGAACGTTCAGTTGATGGGTCTTGTTTGATCGCACAATAGTGCAGTGCCATGTGGATTAGTTTTTCTTCACGCAGGTCAGCTTGATTGGAGGACACTGCCTAGGTGCTGGACCATGTTTCTAGGGAGTAAGATTTTGTGATTTTACTAATGAACAAAATACCATAAAAGGTGTGAAGTACATTGAACTGATGCACAGTACCCTGTGGAGACATGTTTATAATAGGAACAAAAGATGGTTTGCGTCTCCACAGGGCAATTTCTATTGGTGAATACGTCTCCACAAGGTTTTCACGAAATAGATACTGTGGATTTTACTCAAAAACTCGGAATTTCCAAGGTGTGTTGATCCGTCGCAAATTGAAGTATTTTATGTAAGGGATATCAAGTCTGAATTTCAGCCCAAGAAATTAATTTCTGGTTAAAATACAGTAGGATCATTGAGTAAGTAGACTTTCAAACTCTAAAATTATAGAACATGTACAAGAGAACAAGTGACTCCACAAGGATACATACATGTATTCCAGTTTGAGTAATTGCCAAGTTTGTTTTTTTCTTTTTCTGTTTAACCCTAACCGTCCCAACTCCATCAAAATCTATTCCCCCCCCCCCCCCCCACTTTGGTGGATTTTGAGGGACTTGGTCCAGAAGGCCTGGCGTGACTAAATATTGATGGACTATGATGGACTTGGGCCTAATGGCCTGAAGCAGTGCTACCCTGTAGGGGTATCTGATTGATTTTGCCTAGCTTCCTGTACTGCAATTGTGATGAAAGCCATGTGTAGCAAGTCCATGAATGTCAACCAGTGCGTCAGTGGTGGATTCCATTATGTCATGTACAGTTTTGTATTTGAAGCACAGTGATTGATGGATTTTGATGGACTTGGTCCAGTTCGTCGTAAAAGACGCTAGGGAGTTGGGGTTAATTTCCCTCTGACCTCAACTTCTTTCAAAAGAATATTGGAATGGAACCAATTTTGTGTCACAATTGTGGATTTATTGGATTGGAAACGCTCTTTCAATTTTTTTTCCTTTCACAGTTTATTGTCCACCGGAAAAGCTTATGTTTGTGAATTAATAAAAGGCTGAGTTGGTTACTATGGAGAAGGTGTACACAAGCCCTGTGCATTTGTGCACGGACATCCGTTTGTGGGTTAATGGAAAGTGATGGTTGCGTATAATGCAAGGCAGTAATAGGTGGTGATACATTATAAACTCAGTGCCTTTATTCAGTTTGCTCTGTGCCTCTTTTCTTAATTACGTGTGTACGTGCAATTTTGACTGTCACATGTGTAATTGGCAGAATCATTAGTTGCCTGTCAGTGCCAGGGCACTTTTCAAAAACTCATTTCTGGGTGACATGTTGGTTTAAAGATATAGTCCATCATTTGTAATTTGTGCATTTTGTTCGTTTGAAGCAACAAAAGTGTTCAAAATCTAATGAAGGATACTGAACAACTAACCTGATGAAGTTTCAGCTCAGCCTCAACTGTATATTCCGAGAAAAATAGCATTCTAGGATCTCAATTTCAAATCAAAAGTTGCTGAATCATGTTTTGAATTGCAGCTATACGCGATGTCGCGCTCTGATCCAACGAATTATATCAAAACAAACCGAATAACAAAACAAACTACTAATTTAAATTTTCCTACGGTGCATCTTAAGATGCACCGTTGGAAAGGCGTTCTTTCGTTAATTAATTCAAAATGAAAGCTTGCCAGAAAGAATAATTTCACAGGGAGTTTAGTCCACTTACTATCTTTCAACCAAGTATGTTTTTCAACAATAATACGCCAGTTACTTTTTCGGATGGCTGCAAATGATGGACTATAGCTTTAAAATTTGTTCAAAGTATCTAACACATTTAATGTAACTGAAGATTTGCCTATTTGTATGCAAAATGTAAACTAAAGTTTAGACATTTTCCAGCCATTGTTGTCAGATGTACTCGGTCAAAAATTATGCATTTCAAAATGCATTTCATGAATCAACATTGATTGTGCAAGGTGTTTTTGAGCTTTTTTTTGTCATTTATGTATTTTTTCCACCCTCTGGATAGGTATGGTTAGATACGGTCACTTTGGCATATTAACTTTAACCAGTTAACCCCGGAGGATGTTTAAACATGATCTGGCAATGTTTATTCACAGGGGCGGGTGCCATCAAGCTTTCCCTAAGTCTCTGGCGGTAGACGTGTACACACGTCAGTGGTTCCCATTGGTTTTGAACACACCATGTTTTGAACTTGAACTTTGCTACTATACATGGCCTGTCGTGGCAAATATTGCTCCGTGGCAGGGCCTCAGAGTGTTGCAAAATATGAAGTTAAGGCCCGTTCATACTTAAGCTAAAGCAAGTGTGAAGCAAAATTCACGTTGTCAACAATGGTGGACGCGCTTCGAACATATTGTTGACGTCACAAATTTTGCTTTGCTTTTGCGTGAAGTATGAACCAGGCTTTACGGTGAGAAGTATCTTACAACTACTGTACAGATGACTCTCAAGAGTCCGTATTTGTGGTGTTTGACTTAATTTTAAAATGCCCGATATATCATGTCTTTTTCAAAAATGGTGTTTTTTTTGGCCAAAAATAATCCTGGCTTCAGGTGGTTAGCTGATTCAGATCTGTCACCAAAAAGCCACTACTTTACATGGATTCACTGTCCCAATTTTTCAGAAGTGTGAAATATGTGCCATTGTATTTTTTTTACAAGAATTTAATCAGGATGGATGTAGATAGCTTCCAGCAAAATGCACAAGAAATTCAAATTCAGTCCAGCGCTTGAAAGTATTTACATGTGGCTTTACTGTTGAAAGCCTCGTGCCCTGCCAGTTTGGTCCCATATCCATCCAAGGATCCATACATGTAGCAACTACTCAAATCTTTCCATTAGGTTGGTGGCTCGCAGCGGTAAATTATCATTTCAATTGAAAGTGCTTATCTAGGCTTTGCCTCCGCTAGGATCGACAGCTATAAATCACTTGTTAGAATCCCCAAGGATGTGACATCTAATATGCATTGGGCAAAATAAAAAAACAAAAACATGTTTAGCGTCCCCATCCGCTTCCTTTTTTGAGGCCGCTCCTTTTTTCTTTTCTTTTTTTTTAAACCGAAAAAATTATAAATATTCAACAGTGACATCATTTTGGCCTCATATCTGTTGCATCCAGCCCATATAAAGCTGTTATGTCATTACCCGAGTCCAATTGCGGCCATTTAAAAAAAACCTAGTGGCCATCTTGAAAAATTAGCCCAGTCGGGCGGCCATTTTGGAGGGGGAAAAGGGGGAGGGGCCTCCTGCTTCCTTTTTTTTTAAAAGGCAGGACGCTAAACATGTTTTCTTTTTATTTCGCCTTTATAGCTGTGCAGTTTTCTCAGCTTTCTAATTTTACTTATAGCCATACATGAACTAGTAAGCCAACAATTTTTGAAAAATGAATCTGTGTAAATTGAGTCGTCAACAAGAAAGTAAAATATGGCCAGTTGTGGAGACTCTTACGTGCATCAATTATGGAAGCTTTTAGATCTGGCAATGTCTTAAGCTGCTTCCTGTCTGAGACACGTAAAAAAAAAATTCTTCGGTCTAAAAATATCATACAAGTGCCTGCAGTGCAAGCAGTGAAGAGTCACTTAGTGCAGCGCCTGTAAACGTGTTGGCACTTATTGTCATCTATAAGTGTTGCTGCGGAGTCACTGTCCTGTGGTTGTACTTCTGCTGAAACGGCAACAAAAGGCTGGCGTCCCTGTGGGCAAGTCAGCACTCGGGTTAAGAGTACAAGTTTGCCATCACAGGAGACTGGGGGCATCGCAGGAGACAGTGGTATTGTCTCGTGTGTACGCACTCCTTCAGAATGCCCATCAAGGTCTTGAGGTCTTGAGGTCTGGACTCCTTATCCGGTTTGCGCTCCCTTTCAACTGATATCCTGGGGTGATGGAGTAGCAGCAACCAGCGGGGGCATTTCTAATGGGTTGACCACATGGGTGCTTACATGTACTCTGTCTTTGTAATTCTACAATATTCTACCTTTTGCCACCAAGCGTGGGTCCAGCATTTGGAGAGTAATTCATTTTCAATAAGTTAATGGTAATGACATTTTGGGAATAGCAGAATGTCTTTTGTGAATCGTGTAACCTTTTTGGCAATCTCTTGGAACTCGTCATGAACAGTATCTATCTACTCAGAATATCCATCCTTAATACCAGTAACGCGTTAACTACGGTAACTGATTGACCCTCACACTCCTGGATCCTTCAAAATCCATCATGACCCTCACACTCCTGGATCCTTCAAAATCCATCATGTTGTTTTATGACTTGGCTGGTACAGCCAAGCCACTGTACCTGGGACCTTGACCAGCTGTAGGTAACTGACCAACTAGTTTCTGGCCATGACCTTCCGAGCTTCAGTGTTACAATGCAGTTACATGCCCAACTTCAGTTACTTTGTTTATAAACCAAACTAATACGGTACAACTGACTAGTGGCAGGTTAAATTTACTAAGTGGCCAGGTTAATTGGCAAAAAGGTAAACGGAAAGAAGTCAACCAACAGTTAAAAAAGACCTAACACCTGGTCATTTCATGAGCCAATTAGTTTATTAGTTTAAATTGGTTAAACTACAATGTACATGTTTGAAGTCATTTCGGTGACTAGCTCAGTCATGTTTGTCAAATCAGTGTAGATGACAAAATTACACAAATTGTGGAGACAGTCACTTTTACCGGTAGCAATAATACTTAGTATTCAAATTGACTTGTGTCACATTGTCAAGCTTTTCTTCAACTCTATCAACATTTTTGTTGTCTTCTTTCCTACATTCCAGGTAGCAGCACAGCATGCATCATCGTCATCGATAACGAGAGCAAGACATTACACTCGGCCAACCTAGGGGACTCGGGGTTCCTGATCGTCCGAGGGGGTAAAGTTGTGCACCGGTCGGAGGAGCAGCAACATTACTTCAACACTCCCTTCCAGCTCTCAATAGCGCCCCCAGGGTTGAACACAATACTCAGTGACAGGTATGGTGTTTATCAACCTGTAAGCTAGTCTTGGTCAAGACGTTGTTGTTATATATTGAATACGCGATCACCTGCTGAAAGAGGGTGGTATTAAAATGAACTGCTACCCACAAGCACAACAACGTCTTAAAAGTCTTGAAGCGGTGATGTCATGCGCCCACACCTGTTCTGCCTAAATGTATGCAGCGCGCCTTCAACACCTTGCGTATTGGCTCCTAACCAAACTCTGAAATTTCAGCCAGTTAAAATGCAAGATGCTACCAGGCTTGTGTGCAACTTCATGGTAGCTCTTTGGTTTTATGTAGTACATGTGCGACCAAACATAGACCATATTTGCCTGCAGAAGTAGCGCATCCGCACCAGTTTTCCTCCATTTTCCAAGAGGAGTTTTTTCAAGATTCCCAAGATGTTGTTGTGGTAGCGTTCTGTGGGTGATTGTGATTTGTTGGGATTACACCCTCTTGCGGCAGGTGATCGTGTATCTACAATGTACCTTTAACCCTAACCCCTCCACAACCTTAAAAATCCACCCGAATATTTCCTTCTAAGAAAAAAAAAACAGAGGCTTTCTTTGAAGAAAAAAGGTGTGCACAGCATCACCAGCAAATTGAATCAAAGTACACAGCTTTCAGAAAGTTACCAATTTCTATGCTTGGTTTTGTGAAAGAAAAACAAATTGAGTAAATGAAAAACCGAAAGTCACAATGAACAATATCTTATTTAGGAAACGCTTGACTTGACTTGAAAATAGAGACTTGGCATCTGGGGTCAATTTTTTCATGAAGTGTGTTTGGTTTGGTTTCAGTCCCGAGTCAGCTTCGAGTTCAAGTGTCCCCATCAAAGTTGGAGACATCGTCCTGATGGCCACAGACGGCCTGTTTGACAATATGCCAGAGAGTCTCATCCTGAAAGAAATAGGCAAAATCAAGGTGAGATACCGGGCAAGGGATTGGGTGAGACATAGGATGGGGAATGGGCTGAGGCATAGGGTGGGAAAAGGGGTGAGGCAGAAGACTTTATAGTCCGGTTGGCCACAGACGGCCTGTTTGATAACATGCCAGAGAGTCCCATCCTGAAAGACATAGGTAAAATCAAGGTGAGATAGCGGGTGAGGGATGGGGTGAGACTTAGGGTGGGAATGGGGTGAGTCACGGGGTGGGGAGGGGGGTGAGGTAGGAGGCTGAGTCCTGATGGCCACAGACGGCCTGTTTGACAACATGCCGGAGAGTCCCATCCTGAAAGACATAGGTAAAATCAAGGTGAGATATTAGACAAGGAATGGGGCGAGACGTAGGGTAAGGAATGGGGTGAGACACGGGATGGGGAATGGGGTGAGGTAGGGGACTTAGTCCTGATGGCCACAAATGGCCTGTTTGAATACAATGTACATGCCAGAGAATCTTATCCTAAAAGAAAGAGGCAGAATTAAGGTGAGATACCGGGTGAGGGATGGGGTGAGACACAGGGTGGGTAATGGGGTGAGACACAGGGTGGTGAATGGGGTGAGACACAGGGTGTAGAATGGGGTGAGACACTGGATGGGGAAAGGGGTGAGGCGGGAGACTTAGTCCTGATGGCAACAGACAGCCTGTTTGATATCATGCCAGAGAGTCTCATCCTAAAAGAAATAGGCAAAGTCAAGGTGAGATACAGGATAAAGGATGGGGTAAGACATAGGACGGGGAACTGGGTGAGACATTGGGTGAGACACGGGGTGGGGAATGGGGTGAGGCAGGAGACTTAGTCCTGAACATGCCAGAGAGTCTCATCTTGAAAAAAATAGGTAAAACCAAGGTGAGATATGTGGTGAGGGATGGAGTGAGACATAGAGTGAGGAATGGGGTGGGGATGGGCTGAGATTTATAGTGTTAAGGATGGGAGGCAGGTGGAAACGCACTTGTGTACAAATCTGAAAGACACAGGCAAAATCAAGGTTAGACACAAGATGAGGCATTGGGTTATACATAGGATGGGGAACAGGGTGAGACATGGTGGGGAACAGGACTGAGTGTAAATGCATATCTTGATGGATTGTTAAATAACATTCCAGAGTGTCTTATTCTGGAAAGAATATGCAATATCAAGTTTGCACAAAGGGTAAGGGATGGTAGAGGCATGGGGTGATATGCGGGGTGATATGTAGTGTGATACATAGGGTGATACGTAGGATGGGGAATGGAATGAAACCCGGGATGTGAGTGGGGTTAGGTTGAAAACATAGTCCCATTTGAAATACCAAACTGGCTTATCAATGCAAATTACTCACGCATCCATTCTTTCAACAGGAGAGCACAATCACAGTTTGTTGGATTTGTTCCTGTTGTGTTCAGTGGGATGACGTTCGTTAAGCCGCTAATGTATTCTTCCTGTTTTTTTCTTTCAGGATCAGACGATTAGCAGTATACAAAGTGCGGTCAACGCCATAGCAGAACGAGCCAGGGAGTTTGCTTATGACCCCAACTACATGTCGCCGTTTGCGGAGCACGCGAGAGCAAACGGAATGGAGTTCTTAGGTTTGTATTCACACCGATTTAGATTTGGGGTACCAAGACAAAGCTGGGGTTGCTTATGTGGGTTGGCCTGAACGCAACAAACATATCCTTGTTTTTCATATTTGGATGATTCGGAACAAAATAGTTGTACTGTTGTTGTTTTGATTTACTAGGAACCTTCTTCACTCTTACATACATGAAAACCCATCACCCAAACTGTTGGCCTCTGATTATGGTGGTATGTCTGACCCCATGTAAAGCATAATCAGTTTACTAGTGCAGCACTCACTCCAACAGATTCCAACAAAACGTATAGTTGGATTTTGAAGGGTTGGGATGGTTAGGGTTAAGTATCATTTTTCCATTTGTTTTACCAGGTTTTGAAAAAGCATTCAATTTTGCAGTACTTGGGTTTTTCAGGGTTTTTTGGGGTTTGTTTTTTAAACATGTTTCAGTATTAAAATAACAAGAATCTGAAACAGACACTACGGATCATTTCATAACGGAATTCCATAATTCAGCTAAAACTGTGAATGAACTCGTGTTTGTGGTAGAATGCAAATGTAATAACCCTAACAGAACTCAACCCATCAAACCCCAACGGCATGTTTTGTTGGAATCTGTCAGGATGGATACAGTACCCCTACACTAATAGTCTTTTACATTGGGTTGGCACACCTCCAGAATCTAAGTCAGAAATATGTGTGTGCAGTTTCCCATATGGTGCTGGAATTTGCCAGGATGGGTATGGTTCCCAGTAAATCACGTTAGGGAGTTGGGGTAAATGCATGTGTCACATATATTTCTGTGGGTGGACAATGTACACGTACGTGTACATACCCCCATCTTTCAGTTATTCCTACATTATGTGATTCACTAACTGTGAGGAAAGATGGTAACAGGAAATCCCTCAATTCTAAGATTGAGCCGAAATGTTCAGCCTTGTGATCCGCACAGGCCCAGCCAATCAGTGCACAGACTCGTCAGTGTCTCATGACCAAGCCGACAGTGATTCAGTCATTGCATGGTCATAGCTGGGGAGTTCCCTCATAAATAACCCTGTCAATGAGGAAGTGAAATGCAGGGAAACTGTGTGTGTGTGTGTGTCACAGACTGTTCCCCTGGGACCTCGGGAACCTTGCTGGGGCAGTCCGTTCATCAAGCGTGACAAGTGCAGGTGCATTTAGGAAGGCTGGCCAATTTACTTATTCCCATAACTCAGTTGTAGGAAGTGCTTTGTAGTCCTAGAGTCCATTACAAGTTAGTCTGGATAGATCATCCGTTGTGCAATGGAGCCCGCACGCTCCGCAACAACGTCTGGTTTTTGTGGACCTTTGATCGCTTGTGATGGACTTGTGATCACTTGTGATGGACTTGTGATCACTTGTGATGGACTTGTGATCACTTGTGATGGACTTGTGATCACTTGTGATGGACTTGTGCACAAGTCCATCACAAGTGATCACAAGTCCATCACAAGTGTGATCACTTGTGATGGACTTGTGATGGACTTGTGATCACTTGTGATGGACTTGTGATTACTTGTGATCACTTGTGATGTACTCATTTACAACACTACATCTACCCAGGTATCTCTTTCCACTTCTTGGGATTGACCCTGGTTTTTCTTGTCTTTTTTTCTCCCCAGGAGGTAAACCAGATGACATCACGGTACTAATCTCAGCAGTTTGCTATGCCCAAGACATTGACTCATAACGTCTGGCCTCGGGGAGCTCAACTAGTCTCCCTTCCAGCCGCTAACAAATGTACTCCCTTGTTCACTAGATCAGACTCCGTTACAAAGACTAGGTCATTCCACCCCTTTTTTCCCCCCTGCTCTCCTTTAAAAGTTATAATAGATGGAGCAGGGTACCAGTCATTGTGTCCCTTGGTTGTGCTCACTGGCTCCTGCGCCCTCCTTTCAAAGTTATGATGGTGGAAGTGGGGACTTGTCTTTATAGTGTCCCGTTGTTTGGCAGCTCATATTTTGAGCAATGCCATTACTAGCCATGCAATAAGGTACAGATTTCAATTGTCATAGCTTCCTCTGTGTAGGTCTTCTCTTGTTTAACAGCCAAACATAACTCAACTTCATTGTGTGGCAATAAATACCAAGGTAGCCTAAGCTTCTTGTGTCAAGTGATGCCTGAACTATGTGGGGACACCAACAGTTAAGGCCGGTTTAGACTTCATGCGAATGCGATGCTAATTTGACGTAACAAAGCATTCACTGCAAAATTTGCCAGAGGCCGGTTTATACTTCGTGCGAATGCGATGCGAATTTGACGTCACATGGCATTCACTGCAAAATTTGCCACAGGCCAGTTTATACTTCGTGCGAATGCGATGCGAATTTGACGTCACATAGCATTCACTGCAAAATTTGCCAGAGGCCAGTTTATACTTCGTGCGAATGCGATGCGAATTTGACGTCACATAGCATTCACTGCAAAATTTGCCAGAGGCCGGTTGATACTTCATGCGAATGCGATGCGAATTTGACGTCACATAGCATTCACTGCAAAATTTGCCAGAGGCCGGTTTATACTTCGTGCGAATGCGATGCGAATTTGACGTCACAAAGCATTCACTGCAAAATTTGCCAGAGGCCAGTTTATACTTCGTGCAAATGCGATGCTAATTTGACGTCACAAAGCATTCACTGCAAAATTTGGCAGAGGCCGGTTTATACTTCGTGCGAATGCGATGCGAATTTGACGTCACATAGCATTCACTGCAAAATTTGCCAGAGGCCGGTTTAGACTTCGTGCGAATGCGATGCGAATTTGACGTCACAAAGCATTCACTGCAAAATTTGCCAGGGTTGAGATATGTTCAACTTCTGCGAATTTGCAGCGTAAAAACTTGATCTGACGTCGCAATTTCGTGTTCGCATTCATAAAGGACAGCGCAGTTATTAATATCTTTCAAAATTTCCTATTGCTTTCGTGAATTTCTGCAGAAAAGTTTGCCAAAGCTTAGGGATTTTGACTTGGAAGCCTTCTAAAAGTCATTGGCGCCTTTTGGTGAAGACAGAGACATAGCTTGGTTTAGACGTGACCTGAACCCTAACAATATTTAGCATTATCCTTGAAATGTTGCTCAGATGTTAAGCATCCCCGTGGTTTGATAGTCAGAAGTGCATGGTGTGGTAATGATGTTTGCGTGTGTGGACTTGGGTATCGGTGTGATTAGCCGAAATAAAAGAGTGATTGTTGTGCGTTTTCACTCAGGTAAATGACTGTTAGATAAATATACTCTCCTCCGTGAGGAATCCCTATTTTACAAAGTTATATACCCAAGACATGATTTACGTAGCGGACCATTATAGACTGAAAAGAAAATGGCCTGGAGTAAGTGCTACACTTGAAATTGTAGGACAGATCCCATAAAGGGCAGTATTTGTCATTATCTTCAAGTAAACTTGAATCCTCGATCCTGATTGGTCGATCCATGGCAACAAGCCGTGTTACGGTCGATACCGCACTCCGCATATTGCACTATTCTATTATGCGCGTGCCGTGCTGTGCAACACGCACGTGTAAAGGATAACGGCTGAAAGGCTTGTGTACAGTGTGCGTGTTCCATCTTTACCGTGCGTCAAGTTTGCTTGAAGATAAATTCATTGTCCCACTCGCGCTAGTGGAACACGGAAAATCTAGTGCACTGCAATATTCTGTGTTCCACTAGAGCTCAAGGGATAACTAATATTATGAACCAACAGAAATGACAGTACAGGAGGTAATGTGGTTTGGAATACATTGCCAAATACATTCAATTTTTTGTCTGGTTATTTTGTTGAACCCACATAACTGCATCTCATCATTTTAGACGTATCATTCACATTGCGGATGGTGTGCTCAATAAAATAACCCCACTAAAAAGCATAATCGGTAACTTTGTCTAAGGTGCATGCTTGTCCCATGCTCGCACCATAACTAGTGGTTCCTATCATCTGTCACAACTTATGTAAGCGAAGCGATTGGTCCAAAATCTGGCAAATGTGTTCATTTGAAAACCAGTCCCCTCAGCACTAATAGAAAATATGTTATTTCCTAGACTGTCTTTCATGGACTCCGTTTGTCAACAAAAGAGGGCGCTGTCAACCACAGAGCGCCCTCTGTAGTTCCTGCTCAGAACCCATAACAAAAGAGGACAAATGCCAGAACCTTTTGGTTGCAGACCAGTAAATAAGCCGCCATAGACCCCAGTGACACATTAAGTTAAAGCTTATTTCATCATCTTTCACTTTCTGCTCAATTTTTTTTTTAGGGGGGGGGGGAAGGGATATTCAATGACTTTTGGGAGAAATTTCCTTTCAAAGATGATCACAGCTAAAAGGAGTCCTGAAGCCCATCGCGTTTTTATAAAATGATGGTTACACTCCATTGCAAAATGGAGCAATTTTAGAGCACGGTGTCAATCAAATTTCACAGAAATACAGGCTCACAGTCCTTTTCATGGCTTTTTTTTTTTACAAACCCGCAAGTCATGGCCCTCAAAATGCTCTTATAGCAGAGAATTTGAGGGCAACAAACAATATTGTAAGGAGAATTTTAGTCTCTTTCCAAATACCTCTGCTGCCCAGTTCGTTTCATTTGGCCAGAACGCCTCACAAATACTTTATAACCAATTTTTTACGGACATCCCTACTTTTTAAGGTGGCTCATAAGTATTTCAATTCCTCCAAGTGCTGCAGTCCTTTAGTGACATGACATTGCATGAGGAAATCAGTTTCGCATGGGCAATTTATATTTAACTCTCCAATCCGGTCACATGCTATAAATAGTTCTTAAAGGGACAGTATGGTTATGCCGCAATATTAAGCAGTGGTAACCAACCACATGACAGTATGTGCAAATGCAGGGTCTAATTGCACTTGGATTTTCACTTTAAGGAGCATGTTCGCAATTGTCACGTTTTACTGAAGTCAGTATTTGTGATGCGATCAAGCTGCATGAGTCGTTTGTCGACCCGGGTCAAAAAAATGTTTTATTACAGATTTGAAAAGAGCACCATCTCAGCATTAATGCTGTGAAAACCGCATCCTGATACCATCTTTAGTTCAAAAATTATGAAAGTTGGAAAACCAAGAGATGTCATAAAGTGATGTGATGAAGTGGCCCTATTTTGGCCTGTATCTCCAAATAAAAATTCCCGACAAACGACTCATTTAGTTTGATCGCATCACATTTTGTCAAATACAAACTGTTCACTTTTACCCTAAACACTGGTGCCCATTTAGTTGCGTTGTAGATGATTTCAAATGTATTTGAATGGGAATAGAAAAAAAAGCGACATTGCATTCAGAAATATTCAGAAAACAGTACACCCTCGATCAGCTTTGACTGTTAATTTGTACACATTTTCACAACACAGTGACACAGTGGAGTGGAGTGTTGCAAACAAAATATTTTAAAAATGCAAACAAAGTATAACGGAATGCCAGAGGTATAATGTGTAACCAACGTGGATAATATAGGTATGGTTTGAAAGATACGCCTTGCCACTTTCAAATGAGACATCAAACGTCCAAATCTGATAATTTCTGAAAAAAAGTTACGAGTAATTGTCTATGAGAGATTAAATTGACCATAGGACCAAGATTTCAATTTTAGGCATTGGGACAAAGGTAGCCTAATTGCCTCTGTGTGGATATTTGCCTGGCCTACACAAAACGTGTTTAGTGAGTAAACACCACAATGGACCGATCCAGTAAGCACCGCCCCATGGTGTTCTGACCAATCACACCCGTGATTTATGTCCGACGTGCGTGCACGCGCGCGCGTATGATGCGCGCGGAAGGAAAATGCAGCGTGACAATGGAGAGGAGCACGTGTTAATTTGCCCACGTGCGCACTGGGCGGAGCTTACTGGATCGGTCCATTCTGAACACTTTCTTGCTTTCAGTTTGTTAACATGTTTACATGCTAAACATTTTTAGTATGAGGTGATAATAACTATATTATCTATGTTGGTTACACATTGTAGTCTGGCATTACGTTATATTATGTTTGCTTTTTTTTTGAAACACACTGTACATGTATTTATTAATTTTCACTTTTACAAAATTACCATATTCAGAAGTATGCAAAACACATTCATAAGTACACTTTTTTCAGTATATGATGTTGAGGTCAGAAATTTTGACCGGCATAATTTATGAAAATGACCCTTTGGACATCTGCAATAATTACCAAGCACTATCTAAATCGACATTGTCTGAACAATTTTTAATCACATTGTAACATAAGCAATGCAAAGATGTATATGTGAAATGAATATTTTATGTTTCTCTTGAATGTATAAGTTTCTTATGTTTGTGTTTGTTTTGATTTCTGCTGTGATGTTAACTTTGTTATCATTTTGGGCAAAATGTAAATACGGTGTACATTGTACAATTTTTTTTTAAACCTATGTCCCAAAAATTGTTGCTGTTGTCAAAAAGTAACAATTCTGTCTCCCACTATACAGATTATTCATGTTTGACTATAGTTCTGAAATGTGTATGGGTAGGTTTTCTAATTCTTTTCTGAGATTCCACTAAACTACAATTTTATATCTTTAGATCCCACCATATTTTCCCTATATAGTTCTTTTTTTTTGTTTTACTTGATATCTGATTATGAGGATTCAGCTTATAAAACTGGATTGCTTCATGGACTTCAAGTGAAATAGGTGTGAGTTTGAAACTGAGCCAGTTTTTGGAGTCAATACTTGATATCAATAATGTCAATAGGTACCCCGTACCAAATGCTAGTGTTCAGTTACACGGCGAACATCTTTGCGACAAAAATGCCGGTTCCAGATTTGCACAGTACAAAAAGGTCCCTAATTAGTTTTTAGTCATTAGCGTCCTGCCCCTAATGGTTCTTCTGGCAAAGATCTGATTTTCAGAAAGAGATTTCGAAAAGATAAACCTGACGCATTAATTAATAGCTGTACGGCTGTGCAACGTTTCCACATATGGCTAATGTTTAGCCAAATACATACACGTGTTTGCCGAAATGTTAAAATTTAACACATTAACATTTTAATTACAACTGATTGTTGTGGATTTGGGTGAATATTATGTTTGGGTTGGCTTTCTGTTGCAAAATGCTTTTATTTATTGGTCTTATATTTTAATATTGAAATACTCAACAATAATGATGCACTTTCTAAACAGTTTAGTTACCGACTGGATCTGGAAAGGGCAGAATAAAACGTTGCAGGAGGCATTTCTGAGTTCTTTTGATCAGTTATTTTCCTGTGTTAGAACTAGTTTTTTATGTAATTTTTTGGCAAACATTATGCGCTGGCATTAATTCAAAGGGAATATCTACAACATTGGTTTTTGCTGCAATTTTTAGAAATGGATGGATTGGGGGGGGGGGGGTAGTATTTTATGGCAAATATTGTTACATTGACTTGTTTGAAGTTTTGTCTTTGTAGATGCTGGAAACGCCAAGAAAAACCTAGAGATTGGCGTTTGTTGAGTTACAAACGCAGATTGGTCGGGCTCGCATGTCTTTCAAATGCCATAAATTTTGCCACAATAATCAATTTAGAATTCACTTTGACATTTTTCAAACTGCCGTTAGAGGGCGCTGTATCATTTTATGGTGTCACCGGTATTTTTTTTCCAAAGAACAACCTAGCCAGAGACTAACGTCGTTGAAAGCAAGTTTAAATTTTTTTTCCACTTTCAAATTATAAGGCACTACCGGTTTGGACCTGAAGGAAGGGTCAAAAATATAAAAAAATGAAAACGCTATTCTGTTTTATTCTATCAATCCCGTAAAAAGCAAAATGAGATCTCTCACGGTTGATTTTACATTGATTTTCACAGAGTAAATCTAGAAATATTTGCTTGCTTGTAGTCTGATACTTGATGACGTCATCGTGACGTCATTACCAGAAAGCTAGAGAGCTATGCTAATTGTGCTCTTTGAAGCAAACAAATCTGGATTATATCTTGTGGTTGATTTTGTTTAAGTTTAAAGATCTTTTCATGGTTACTTCCGGTCTGAAGACGTCATCAATTTTTTTTCGCACACAGGTCTTGTTTGCAAAAAGATCATATCAAACTTCACCACAGACATCAACTGAAAATTCATTTGAAACATTTTCAACCTGCCGCTAGAGGGAACTTTAATATTTTATGACGTCATCTGTATTTTTTTTGTAAAGAACAACCTAACCAGAGCCTAACAGCTTCAAAAGCAAGTATATCGTCTGAAAATTGAATGATACTCTCCTTCCATCAAAAGTCATTTCTCCATCGATTCATTTTTGGGGCTAAATTTGAAGACACTTGTAAGATTCAACCCCTTGCAATTGTTTTAATTTTTTTAATTTGTGCCCGAATCTTGAAAATAATGGCAGTGTGAATATTGAATGATACTCTCCTTTTATCAAAAGTCATTTCTGCGTCGTTTGGAGAAAAGTCATTTTTTGGCCAAATTTGATGAAAAAAGTAAGGCTAACCCCTTGCAATTTATTAAATTTTGGCCAAAAATTGAAATTGCGCCAAACTTCCAGGAAAGATGCCCAAGGGACTCTAAAAGACGTTCCAACTCGATTTCTGGACAGATGTGCCATAAGACAGGCCCAATGCGTCGAAAACTTGGGTCAACAGCAGTGAAAAATATGATTTTTTTTTACTCAAATCGAGTATTTGTGCCCTAATCTTCGAAATAATGGTACTCTGAATATTGAATGATACACTCCTTCTATCAAAAGTCATTGCTGCGTCGTTTAGAGAAAAGTCAATTTTTTTTGGCCAAATGGTTCCTCTTGCATCCAGGTGAATTTTCAAAAGTTTTGTCCAAATGTTCAAAATTACATGTGTTAGTGTATTGATTGATGTTCCTCTTGCATCCAGATGAATTTCTGCCTTGTTTTGAGAAAAGTCAATTTTTGGTCGATTTTGACTAAAAATGCAAAGCTAACCCCTTGCATTTTTTTCAATTTTGGCCAAAAAATGAAATTCCTTGCAAGTTGCTAGAAAGATGCCTCAAGGGCCCTAGAACGCATTCCAAATGGATTGCTGGACAGATGTGCCATTAAAGGGGAATTTCCGTCGAAAAAATAAGGTAAAATCGCTCCAAAAATTACTTTGTTTTCTCCAAAAATTGAGAGGTTTTGCCATAATCTTCAAAATTACGTGTACTACAGTATTGATTGATGTTCCTCTTGCATCGAGATGAATTACTGGCTTTGTTTTGAGAAAAGTCAATTTTTGGCCGATTTTGACTAAAAATGTAAGACTAAACCCTTGCATTTTTTTCAATATTGGCCAAAAAATGAAATTTCTTCAAAGTTGCTAGAAAGATGCCTTAAGGGCCCTAGAACGCATTTCAAATCGATTGCTGGACGGATGTGCTGTTAAAGGGGAAATTCTGTCGAAAAATTAAGGAAAAATCGCTAAATAAAAATACCTTTTTTTCTCCAAAAATTGACGATTTTTGCCCAAATCTTTAAAATTTTGTGTGTAAGAGTATTGATTGATGTTCCTATTGCATCCAGATGAGTTTCTGCCTTGTTTTGAGAAAAGTCAATTTTTGGCCGATTTTGACTAAAAATGTAAGGCTAACCCCTTGCATTTTTTTTTAAATTTTGGCCAAAAAATGAAATTTCTTGCAAGTTGCTAGAAAGATGCCTTCCGGGCCCTAGAACGCATTTCAAATCGATTCTTGGACAGATGTGCTATTAAAGGGGAAATTCTGTCGAAAAATTAAGGAATTTTTTTTTCTCCAAAAATTGACGATTTTTGCCCAAATCTTCAAAATTATGTGTGTTACAGTATTGATTGATGATCCTCTTGCATCCAGATGAATTTCTGCCTTGTTTTGAGAAAAGTCAATTTTTGGCCGATTTTGACTAAAAATGTAAGGCTAACCCCTTGCATTTTTTTCAATTTTGGTTTCGACACATTTTTGTTGCAAATCAAGACACGTTTTAGGAAGAGAAAAACAATATTTCGTTTAAATCTTCTGTCTACTTTGTCTTCTTTTCATGACCTATCATCTGGCCAAAATTCAATTCGATGCTCCAATTAATTTTTGAGATAGCGTGTCTTCGTGCACTATCGTTCCTGTGCAAAGTTGAGGCAAATGATATGTTAGGACTGCCACTGCAGCCCATCGCCAAGTTTTGCTACTTGTCGCGACACAAGACACTGTTTAGGGAGAGAAAAACACTATTTCGGCAAAATCTTCGGTCTAGTTTGTCTTCTTATCATGACCAATCATCTGGCCATAATTCAATTCAATGCTTCCATTAATTTTTGAGATAGCGTGTAGACGTGGACTATCGTTCCTGTGCAAAAGTGAGGCAAAATTTCTGTTTGGACTGCCACTGCAGCCCATCGCCAAGTTTTTCTACGTGTTGCGACACAAGACACTGTTTGAGAGAGAAAAACAATATTTCGTTTAAATCTTCTGTCTAGTTTGTCTTCTTTTCATGACCAATCATCTGGCCAAAATTCAATTCAATGCTTCCATTAATTTTTGAGATAGCGTGTCGTCGTGCACTATCGTTTGGACTGCCACTGCAGCCCATCGCCAAGTTGTTCTCCATGTCGCCACACAAGACACTGTTTAAGGAAAAGTCCCAGAAAGAAATATTTTTTTTCTCCTAAAATTGACGATTTTTGCCCAAATCTTCAAAATTATGAGTGTTGGAGTATTGATTGATGTTCCTCTTGCATCCAGATGAATTTCTGCCTTGTTTTGAGAAAAGTCTATTTTTGGCCGATTTTGACTAAAAATGTAAGGCTAACCCCTTGCATTTTTTTCAATATTGGCCAAAAAATGAAATTTCTTGAAAGTTGCTAGAAAGATGCCTTAAGGGCCCTAGAACGCATTTCAAATCGATTGCTGGACGGATGTGCTGTTAAAGGGGAAATTCTGTCGAAAAATTAAGGAAAAGTCGCTAAAAAAATTACCTTTTTTTCTCCAAAAATTGACGATTTTTGCCCAAATCTTCAAAATTTTGTGTGTAAGAGTATTGATTGATGTTCCTCTTGCATCCAGATGAGTTTCTGCCTTGTTTTGAGAAAAGTCAATTTTTGGCCGATTTTGACTAAAAATGTAAGGCTAACCCCTTGCATTTTTTTTTAAATTTTGGCCAAAAAATGAAATTTCTTGCAAGTTGCTAGAATTCACTGAATTTTGCGTTTTCGCTTTAAATTTTTTGTGCGTTTATATCTAGTCTTCACCCATTTACTTACAGTTTTATTATATCTCTTCCTTTGTTATTTAAGTAATGGCCGGTGAAAAATAGAACATTTTGAAGCAGGTAGCAAAAAAGTGATACCTGAAATGAATTTGAGAGGGTCAAAATCATATTTTACCATTTCATTTATGATTTTATCATACTATTCAATGCTGATATGTGACTTTTTCCATTTTTTTACCAATATGGCGGCCATATTGGCCACCAAATTGGCCGCCATCTTGAATTGAAGCATGATAGCAAAAAACAGATACCAGAAATGAGTTTTTGAGGGTCTAAAACATATAACTAACCATTTTATTTATGCTTTTATCACGTAATTTGGCTTTTCCAGTTTTTACCATTTTGGGCGGCTTTTTACCATCTCCTTCGCATCGGATTTTTGTCCTGTTAACATCCAAAATGTGTTTTAGGACCCCAAAAAATTGGTGAAAATTAGTTCGGGGGGGAGGGGGGGTGCACGGGGGTCCCCCATACATACTCAACTAACATGCAGGGTCTCCAGTCTGGCGGGACGGCGAGACGTATTTGACGGCCGAGCCACGCGTTGAAGATGCAGACGATCTCGCGGCAACGCCCTTCTGACGCGACACACTTTTCTCGTTTTTGTTAGCTTTCACTGCACGACAAACAACCAGACGATACAACAAGGTGTTCTGTGACAACTTATCTTTTATTTATTACAACTCTTGACGAAATTTTGGGGAAAAAACAGATCTGTGGAGGTACTTCGTAAATAAGTCTTATCTGCCCTGCCGCTAAAAGAAAAGAGGAACCCAAGATGGTGTTCGTGATGCAGGGCAGTATGGAGGGGGCGTTGTTGTATAAACTCTCAGCGAACGGAACCTGCCGGTAAGGGAATATGCAAATGTAGTGGCTCTACAGGTAAGGCCAAGTTCGCGCAAGGACTAATGGTTAATCATAGTTCGACTAACGCTTGCCCGAACTCTGTCTAGTCGACGGTGGTTGACTATACGCTAGTCGACTATTTGGAACCAACCTACTGGGGCTGGTTGGATCGATCGCTGGTAACCAATAGCCTTGCGCATTCATAACGCTAGCAGAGAGCCAGGATCCAGAAGTTTTGCGATTACATTTTGACCAGCGTTTGACTAGAGACGTTCGCACGATGCTATCAGTGCGCAGGCGTAAGGTACGTCACAAATCAACCACTAGTCGACTAATAGTCCCAAGCGTGCGCGTGGGCACACCTCGTGGGCAAGGCGCACACCTCGTGGGAAAGGCGCGCACCTCGCGGGCAAGACATGCCCTTGTGTGCAAGACACACGCCTTTTGTACAACAGCTAGCATAAGCTTGGTGCCACTTTGGACATTGGATTACTCTACAATTGTCTACGTGGTTTACGATCAAAACAGTAGAGTTTCCCTTCAAAAATTTGACACATCAAAATTACACAGCAACTGTATACAGCAGACTTGAAGCAGTGTTAAAACCTGACAATAATTAAATCAAATACATTTTAAGAATTGCAACCTTTGTACCCTGTATATTTGAAGAAGAAAAAAAGAGGAAAAGTTAACTAAGACATGTAAAATGCCATATGATGGCATAAGGAGGGGCAACAGGTTCCCAACAGCCAATCAAATTCTTAGTCCCTCCCACTTATGGCGACATGTAATTAGTTTTTGCATTGACTAAAGCTATTATAATTTGTTTAACGACCAGAATTAACTTAGTAAATTTAAAGACAAAACATGCAAGACACTGTATACCTCTTCTATCATGCATTGAGAACTTAGATTAATTAAAGAATGTTAATAATTTGACTACAATTGATATCGTAAAATAATTTTAGATTAACATAAATGTATCCTACTAGTTACATGCAATTTAAATATTTATTTTAAAAATAATTATTGCTTTCAAATAAGTATTAAGCTATTTCCATTCAATTAAATAAATACCTTATAAATAATCCTACATACATAGATTATGACCACAACTAAATGCCCAACCCTTCACCGCTTGTACTTAGCTGGAAGACGGATTTACAGACTTGTAGGTGCATGGTGGGAGCTAGAATCAATTAGTGAATTCGTCAGACTCTCGCCCCTGCAAACAGGACGCTGGGATACTCTGATGAATTCACGCCTGATTGGTTGGATTTTGCGTGACCAGTGACCTGCGCCACATCAAGGTCATGACTCTGCAAGGTCATGTCTCTGCAAGGTTTGAAACTGCCGCTGAAACTGATGCATTACTCTTTATTCCAGTTTAGAGATGTTTTTTTCTCTCGTTGAAAAGCGCTCATAATGTAATGGAAATTCTGTAAACTTATCTGTGTTGTAAATTTGCAATTCCCGTCACTCGCTCAGGCCCGGCTTCAATCACGAACGGTCGGATTCATTGCGCGATGCTCAAAATTGTGTCCACATGGTCCGCAGAATGGAACAGAAATCCCATCCGGTATGGAATGGAATGTGCACTTTGTGAAATTTTCGGAGAGCATTTGCGCACACCGTCTAACTGCGGCCTTGAACAGCTGCAGCCAGATGCTTTATACATAGGTCATAGGCCACTCCTTCACAAGATTCTGTGAAGCTCATCCAGAGTATCCGAGCGTCCTGTTTGCAGGGTGGGGTAATGAGCCGACTAGTGAACAATCTGTTTGAGACTGAAGTTCCAGACGCAGATCCCAGAAAAAGTATCTAGAGCAACCTAGGTCCAGTCTGGCCAACTTGGAATGGGATACTCCCCAAGATCTTGGGAATTTAGACCAGGGATTGGGACCGTTTCGCTGAGACTTGGGATTGGTTTGCGCATTGAGAACACACGAAAGTACGGATTGCACATGCGCAAAATGTTAATTGAGCACTTGTTGAGCCGCATTCACATAAAACTAGGGTCTCTGCTGCTATTTTGATACATAATGCTGATATCTTGGAAAAATCGTGCGAGGAATTTTTCTATCTATATATCTTGATGCTGCATATCAAGAGCTTTCCAGTGATATACAACATTCATGGGTACCGAGGTCAGTAACAGAAATATAGACCACCGACCTACTTGAAGTTGTAAAACGGATTTGTGAGAAAATGGCATTGACAAATTTGCAGTTGTGTTACAGTGAATGAACAGTCAACTTATAGTAAACAGGATAAAATAGGTTTCAAAGATGTTTGACAGAACAAAAAAAAAAAAAAGGAGAAAGGTCAAACGGGACTTAAAGATTATGGTTTAATTGAGAACCAAAAATCGACCACCCCTTCAAATTTTGGCTTTGTCCCACTGTACTGCAAAATGGCAATTTCGGACTTGATGTCACTCTGTGGTAACAGGTCAAGTATTTTTACCAAGACAACAATGGTGTGTGCTTAGCAGTTTTTGGGTTTAGAAACTGGTTCCTGCTCTTAAAACAAAATGTGATATTTGGGCAAAAAGCTCAAAGACATTCTTATCCTCATTCTCAGATATTTTTTGGTGGAAGCTTTATGGGTATTCCAATGCTTTTAAAACTGTTACTTGTTGGAATCTTATTACGACTCTTAACTACACGTAACTATGATACACATGATGAGATTAACTCAACAGTGTACTGCATGTATTTACATCCCTTCGAGTGCCTTTCTGAGGTAGAATGGACCGTTTGTCATT